>JARPRG010000542.1:79545-102954 GCA_031001745.1 Hartigia nigra
CTTTCCCTACTGGCTATGTTTTTTTCCCCTTTTTTTTTCTTTCGTTCATCCTTCACCACTCTCGGTTGGAACGAGCGCGCTTTCATCGAGAAGTTTAATAAACGCCTCGAGACGAAAAGAAATAAATGCACTAAAGTACTGGAAGTTAGGGACTTCAGGATTGATCCTAAGGCTCGGGATGATGGTCGTCTGTGACCTTTGCTCCAGTCGAATGAAGTCCTTTTGTGAATCCAGGCAATCCTTTTTAAATTACTTTGACCTGATCGCGCTCCTGCTCCAGTCATATGTATAAGGAAAGGGATGATCGTTGGATTGAGATAAAACTGTTTCTTTAGTTTGAACGCACTTCAAGCTCAATGGTAAGACTATGATCACACTCGACAAAAATCAAGGTGAACAGAAATACCAATCCCGAAATCTAATCATGTAAGTTCGTTTAAAGAGATACGGTCGGAGGGCATTTAAAAGCGATACAGATACTGTCGAGTTTGGGAATGATTATGCGAGTCAAGATGTCAGCCAATCGAGTTCAGGATTCAGGCAGAAAACTGTAGACAAAGATTGGACATTCTTTGAGCAAAGCTACAAGAAGCCTCAAATTCCATCACTTGGCTAAAGTTCGTGAGATTCGCTAAAATCATCCGTGGAATACGGAATTCGAGATCGCCGTAGCATCGGGCCGTCAGAGAATGATAGGGTTTGTTTTAGAGAAGAAAATCTAGAAACAACGGATGCGCCAAAAATGTTGACAGAGGCAAATACCAGGGCGTAACTAGACTGGCGACCCAAGTCGGAAACAGACGTAGGGATGGAGCAACGAGCGCTAACGAAGTTATCGTCCTCAGATTCTCTGTGTGGATATAATTCATCCTAACTAAACATCCCTAGGTCATGCAGAATAATCTGCTCTTCTTTTCGATGTAACTCGTAAGAGATTATTTTTCAAAATTTGACTGTTTCTTGGGTTATTAAAAGGTTATTCTACCCTTTAAAAAATGTTGCCTCTGTCTACCTCCCCCCCTCCTTTTCCCTGTAAACAGTTACGTACAAATCTTACTCATGTTGAATTTCAATAATTATCCAGAATCTAGGGATATAATTGATCTCTTCAATATCTACTCAACTGGTACAAGTTCGAAGAGCTTGGTTATTAAACTCTCACGGTTTCCTTTTTTTTTGCTTATTGTGGACTATACCAGTTTCATAACGTTTGTGTCTAGCCGCGAAAACCAATAGAGAAAAGAGAAGAAGGAAAAAAAAAATAAACTCGCCTCCAGCCTCCGACGAGTTTCCGGAATTTCCGTCGAATAACTAATAAAACTTGGCCAGAGAGAATCCTCCGCTTCGCGGTAATCTTGTCAATGCCTTGCGGGTAAGAGAGCTAGGATCGGGGCTACAGCAACGCTTCTTCAGTGAAATCGTCCAAGGAACCCCTGAAGCATGATATAAACAGGGGTTCCTACCCTTTTTTTATATCCTCCTATGATAACCACTTTATCGCCCTGATGGAATTCAAGGGCGCAACTTTTGAACGTTTCAAGGTGTAGAACTTAGCATTAAATACAATATAAATTTTATGTATCTCTCTATATTATAAAAATATCACGACGCCGCCACCGCCGTGTAGGATAACCACCGTGTATGCCGCCCTGTAGCCCCCGTGGAGAAGTAACTATAGTAGTTATAGTTACCATAATAACCTTAGTAACCATAGTTACCATACTCAGAGTAAATCTAGGTGGCGTTAAGAGCCTGGGGTGGAGACTGGGGGACTTAGAGTAATCAGGGCCCTAATTGATCTGGGGGGTTGATGTGCAAAGCGCGCAGGGGGCTGAAGCCCCCCTAGTATATTTACACACATGCACGCGCGCTTTAGGACGACCTAAAAATATCTTCTAAATAACTGCTACTTACTTCAGAATGCTCAATTTAATAGCTTAATTATTCTTCGTACGTGGTAACACATATTTCAGTGCTACCACCAACAGTAGATAACATTAATCACACTGTATATGACTAAGGACGTGACATATTGTTATACCCCTTAAGCATTACCTACGGCGCTTAGTATTAAAGAGAAAATTAACACGTGTATCCATATCCTCGACAGACTGACAAATAGGATAATAGTGTTCAGTGATAACAGGTAAAACGAAGGATCATATTATATGAACACATAGTACATACAGTAAAGGGTATGACTAATTCGAATTTCCTCATTTCCACTTATCATTATTTTTTTTTCTTTGTTATCTACTCCGTTATTCTTTTCCTATTCTTCCTTCTCTTTGCCCAATCCATTCTTCCTTCTGCGAAAAGCATACTGGATATCGGTAAGAGGCACAAACAGACATATTACCTCCAGAACCGGACATTCTTGATAAATCGGCGCGATCAATCATCCACGATTTAACCGACTGGATCCAGCTGGCAATTACTTCCTCCCTTTTTCAGTTATTTACACTTAATTTCATATGATCCACCTACTTAATTCGTTCTATAAAAATGAATAATACCGGGTATACAAAACCATTTATAAGGATTTAAGATGTAATAGAATCAATAAATACCCCAGATAATCGATACCGAAAGCGAAAGACATTCCAGCGATAATCAGGTCCAGCTAATGCAAGGGTAGTGGTCCTCGTCGTTACACGTGTAATAACTGCTAGAGAAGGGAAATTCCTGAAGGTGTAATAACGAACCATGTATACTTGGAATATGGTTACACTTCGTAGCCATGAGTATATTGAGTAGGTCATAACTGTTATCGTTATCGTTATACCAACCTTTAAGGCTCAATGCGATACGGCCAATCAAACGATTCTATGGTGTGTATCTCGTGTGTAAGGGTCACCCCTTTCTTGGATGGTTGCACCGTTAGATTTTCACGATACAAGTGAAAACGAGTGGAATCGCTTATCGATATCATAATAATGACTTTCTGTGGATTATTAAAAAATGATTAGGCCTGTCAGTAACTGTAGGTATACGAAGAGCAATAACTTTCTAGCGATATCCAGCGAAACAATTGGCAATCGATATAATTATTTGGAATAGATCTCACGATTACGTAATACTCAAAACACGCCGAGGTGGACAACAATATCATTTTGCGAACCGTTAACCTTTGCTTTAGGGATTTTTATTTGACCCGCGGGAGAGTCACGGAATTCCTTGGCGAAGTTTAGCGGGAACGTTTTACCGCGATTCCAGGAGTACAATTACCGCCCTCTCTCGGTACGTATCTACCTAGCTCCAGCTACCTAGCTGTAACATCCCAGCTACTCTGATTATTTCACGGACGGTGGCGTACTTTGCCACGGAAAGCCGTTTATGTAAATGCTTTGCCAAGAAAATTACGAGCTCTTGATTGTGGCTCTGAATTCGTAACCTCAAAGCAAACACTCGTGTGCAGATTTTATGGTGTATGTATACACTGTCTACTGTTTACTTGATTCGACTTGACAGTCATCTTCACGATTTAATTCCAATAGAGTTGATTACGGAATTTCAATTTTTTTCGCATACTCCGATTTTTCGATTTTCCCATTGAGAAAACATTATCCCGATCCTTGTTAACGTGCAAATATTCTAGGCTCGACAAGAGGGCGTCGCGACGTCAAAGTGAAATGGAATCAAATTATAAATTTTATCTTAAAATCTGATACCGTTGTATTATTTCTAATGAAACTTAAAATGTATTAATTAATACAGCATACATACAAAAATTATCTACTAATGATTCTTTCAATGGCGTCTAATCGCAGTTGTGAAAATTATTTTAAAAAAATGTTAAATAAAAATTGACTTCTTTTCTTCAAGCGCTAAATTTAATTCTATGAAATAGAGTTGAGCGAGGTTCGGGAAAATCCACACCTGACTTTACTTAGTATAACTGACAGACAGGCGGACGTAGTACAGATACGTTGCCAAGCAGGTGCCACTCTCGTGCGAGTTTTGAAGTAAATAAGGGTGGCGTCGGTGAAATCGAAGTTTAACGACGTTTGAAAGACGCGCCGCGAGTGGCACGTGAAACTGACGTATCTCGAGAAACGTTGAAACGTAGTTGAACGAGATATCCGGAAATGAAAATGCGTCGGAGAATTCGAGGTTAGGGTCAGAACGGTTTGGAAGGCTGAATAAGAGGGACGTCCCGTGAACATGGTTGCGCGTAATTCAATCGAAGTAGCGGATCTTTCTCATTCGATATAATCCGTATTTCAAGGTAAGTGAGGAGAAGTATCCAAGATGGCTCCCTGGAACTTTATTTACTGCCACGTAGATAACTGAAACTGATCTTTGTTTACCGCAAACTTTCGAGGAAGTCCGTGCCGGCCAACTATAAATACTTAGATTTTCTCAACAGACTACGGACTCAACTCGACTACCCGTTTCTGTAGATTTACCGAGGGGTCTTCCATTAATTCTCTGATTCCCTTACTATACACCGTGCGCATGCTGCTGCCAGTCTGACTCTAGTCCATCTCTCCCGACTCCCTACCCAACGTACCCTCATCCTTCTCGACAACCCCCGAGGATTTGTAGACCTTTTGTCAAACAGCTACCTCGGCTCCCCCCCTTACCCCCCTTACCGCCCCTTGCCACCGTTTCCCGACAAACAATACGCCATTCCACCCTCTAATCTTCTTACGCGATACTACAACACCCGGAAGCTGCATTACTGTCCGCTATACAGACCCTGTTTAATCGTATCGATACTTATCGAATTACTAATTGTAATTATTATGAATTTACATAGCTGTCGATTTTGTATGGATATAGCATTGAAATTGGAACCTCGGTTCGTGCCAATTCTCAACATTAATGTGTGGTGCGTACGTTGTAGTAAGATTCATGAAAATCGTACGAAATGATTTTAATTAATTTAATTTTGATATTAATGGATTTGTTATTATTGTACATGGAACAGTGATAAATTATAAAGATCGATCGCTTAAGGTTATATGTGAATTCATGCTTCTGAAAATTGTATAGTTAGGAACGCAGCCATTGAAGCCAGCGCAAGCTACGGTGTCTTTTCGTGTTTCAGTTAACGGTATAATAACTTTATTCTGTCGCGTGACGTACTGGGATACTATCGACTAGAGGGTTGACTATTACTATAAAATTTCTTGTTACTGCCCTTAGTCCTATTTAGTCCAGTTTTGGTCTCTTGGAGTATTAAAGGGTTAAGAATGTACTGTCAATAAAGATTGCATTAATAAATCTGCAGTGTTAACGAAACAGCGACTTACCTAACAGCACGTTTTAAAGCGATACATATAGTACTGTATATTAATGGATACGTATAACATACAGGTTTTTGAAAGGATATATGGACGGTACCGAATAGTCGATGCGTGGAAGATTGGATTCTTAACTAAATTGCATCTGCACATCTCATTTCCCAAACGGGTATCCTTGACGTGCCAATTATCTCGAAAAATTCATCACGCTTTGTCAAAATAAGAATTCCACCCTTATTCCTATCTAAGTGAGGTCTTGTGATATCGCGCTAATTATCAGTCTTGGACAGACGTGCCGTAATAAGAAAGCCTTGTGAATATAATCAGGAGTTTCCGTCTGGAAAAAAAGGGTGAATTCGAAAGAGAGAAAAAGAAAGATTCGAGTAGAATTAATGGCGCATGAAAAGGGTTTAACAGTAATAAGGATGCATTTTTTTGCAGGTCTTCCATATTATGAATATAATAATATCCATACAAAATGACCTTGAGTATTCTTTCGTGTCTTGTAGAAATATTCGCTATATTCTCTTTTCCTTAATTTTATTTACATTATTCTTTTTTCCCTCTTAATCCAACGAAACAAGTCTGAACATTTTCTTTTCAGTCACGCAACTTCTTGCCGAGCATTGCTTTAATCTTAGGGACAAAGGAAGTTCAACAGGATCGGTGAATGGATCTTGGAGCACTCCTTATTATCCTTTCATTTATCAGGCGAAGGAAAAATATTTTCTTTCAGCACCTGCGCTCTGTCGTTTTCGCATTTCCTTCTATGAATGGAAAAAGCAAAAAAAAACCAAGTACGTTGAAATGTAAAACAGTTTCAACGCCAATGGCGAAACAAAGCTCTCTATTAAAAATCCGTCCATAAAACATGATTTCAAGATTACAGGAAAAGGGTTCCTCTTATTAGCCATTCGTACGAATGCAAGTGATCGCAACGTGGATTTATTTGTTGACGCTGCGCGCGACGCGACGCTACAAATGAAATAACGGGTGAGCCCGGACGTTGACGTCAAATAAATGGAGTTCCCAGAGCAACGATTGTCGCCCTATGCAATTTGTTGTCAATTTACGTAAAAATAGTTCCAGTGGAGTCGCATAAATATCACTGATTAACTCTTGCAAATCTAATATCCAAGAACGTAACTACGATAAGTATCAATTTTTTACAATAATACAAAAATATATCTTACGGATATAAATAAAAGGGAAACATACTTCTGTCCGCTCTAACGTTGTTGTCTGTGATTCTCATTGTCAAAGTTCTAAGTAGCCTACTGATAAGCACTACTAATTCCGCCATTATTTTCTCAGGGTGTAAAAACTCGTCGAGACAGATGTACAGTCGTCTAGAATGCAGAATTATTCAAAGTTAGAGTGGAAGGAAGAAGTTCAGGTAGGATCAAGTACTATCGAGAAAGTGGAAGTAACAAAAACAAAAAAAAGCCACTAGAAAGAAAACTAACCATAAAATTATCATGGAATTTTCCTTGCTGTTGAAGTTTCTGTTTTTTAGTTAGACGACCAGACAGATTCGAGTGGATTGCAGGTACGTAACGTTACGGCTAAGTGCAATTAAAAATTCTCAACTGACGCAACCACTCGTATATACGATTATCCTGCGTAGTGCGAGGTACAAAACTTCTTGAATAAAAAAAAGTAGTCTAAAATTTTAGTATAACACTAAGGTTGCTGCAGGACATGGTTTTGTCGCTCTTTAAGTAACCATAGCTTGACTACAGTAATAAACAAAGACATGAATAACATGTAATAAAAATTAATAATTTTTTAAATTCGTTTCATAATTTGTTGTTTACAAAAAATAAACCTTTCGAACGTAATCCAAATCTACGATATGCTGTTGCTTTTAATCTAAAGAATGCGTATCTCGCATATGTTTGATGTATATTTTGCTGTTATATATATGTATATATACGCACATGCAGTACAATGACCCTCAGCTATGCGTCTATGTTGTATCCAGTGCGTCTGCTCACTTTTGAAACAGCCTGTCGTCTGCTCCGCGATTTAAAGCCGACTCTATTCATTTTCGTGCAAACTGGAAAAGAGACAGGCAGTACCTAAATGTGCAGTTAAGTGATAACGAAGTGGGTTGCAGATGCATTGCCCACAGCATGACATCCGTAGCAAAGCGTTAAATCTAGAAAAGCACTAAATAATTTAGAGTGGATGTAGGCTATATTTTTCGTTGGAAGGAAATAAGCAAAGATAATTCCCGAGACGAATGGAAAACGACTGCCTTATACTATATAGGGACTTGTAGACGATTTAATTTTGCGTTCTGGCGGCTCATGCAAATTGCATAATACGACCCACTTAGGATTAAGATCAGTACAATTACCAAGTAAACTCGAGCCATGAAAAGTTTCTTGGGCGTCGCAACGTCTGCTGGCAAAAGTTTAGTAATTTTTATTGAGACTCGCTATACTATGGTACACTAGAAAACTTTTGTTCTAACGTTCAGAAAATGCAGCCTGATAAGAAGACACGTGTTAATCGCATTGTACATATTTATATTCGTAATTTCGCATGATTCTATAGAAATTCCCCAGAACTCCCCAGCTGTGAGAAACTGAAAGACAAACTTCTCACTTAACGGCTATAAATATTCACTGACTATATCTACACGTAGCGTATATATATCAAGTGTGAAAATTTACTCCATACAGAATATATGTAAGCGAAACGACACTCGCGAAGCGTATAAACTTTTTCCAATGAAAAACCTGCTTTCCTATCTAAATGAAAATCTATTTTGTTGACGCAACGAATCCCCGATAAACCGCCTCGTTTCGAAAGTCCAGACAAAAAATTCCCTAGGGCCAAGAGCGCGACCGGTAATTCGATAGAGACATACGTATTGTCAGAAATCCAGCCGAAAATCGAATGGTCCTATATATCATATGAGTATTCCCATAGTGATTCCATATCCAATATGAGAAGCATAATACTTTATTCTGCGCAGTTGCTACCCTGGTATATACTGTACAAGGGTAGTTGGAAGAACGGAGTATAGAGAAAGGGTCGCATCGGCGTCTGTAGGTAACTATACTATAGGTATCAGTCTAGCACGCGGCTTACGCATCCCTGATAAGGGTTGCGGGGTTGCACTATATGAACATGCATGTGCAAGGTATATATATGTATATGTACACCTGCAAATTTCCACCAGCCGGAATATGAGTGCAGCGCGTTGCGAGCTTAATGACGTAGCGACTGGCGAGACAAGAGAGGAAGGGTTGGAAAGTAAGAGAACTACCCCTGATATATGCATTATGAAAACTCCTATCATTATCGTTTCCTATTCTTCGTATATTCGTCACTACGGAATATTCTGTATTAAAATCATCCCTATAGATTCGACATGAAACCAAATCGAACGTATTATAAGTATGAGAAGCGAACTATTAATTTGAAATATTTTTATGTGCGGCTGTCGCGTTCTATCGCTAGGCGGGAGATTGATGGGTATTTGAATTGCGTATGTCTGCCTACCTAATAGGTTGCGTATTGTACATGTTATTCTAATCTTGTTTATATACTTACTAATGGTAAATAAAAGTACGTGCTTACTATTGCGATTATTCCCTCGTGTATTTCTTGTCAGTGTCTTTGAATAATCCGTATTACGAAAGCATAAGAAGTTTTAATAATTTTCTTCACTCATGCTAATTCGTAATACGAATTGTTATTTTGAGACGTGGGATTACGGTACGTAGGAGGATAATGAAATATTGCAGCAAACGCGTCTTAAGCGACGTGTTATTTATAACACGATTTGATAATGCTTATTAAGATACGAGTCATTATAGTTATAAATAAATTAAACAATAATGAATATTTGTCACGTATATTGAGACTTCTAAAAAATCCATACTTTTCATTTTACTTTGAGAGCTTCCCTGTTTATATGGCTTGGCTTATTAATTAATACAACTTTTATCTAGAGTAAAAAAGAAAGCTATCGCCTCAGCCATAATGGTGAATTGGTCTGAGCCAAATTCTGCGGTATACATCACGATCATTTTACCCTGGATGATGTCTCTGGTAGGACGTACGTTCTACGCCCAGAGATCCTCATGAGCGATAGTAAGAGGCGCGGCAACATTTTTTTTGCCTAGCAGATACGAAGACGAGTGTGTGACGGGATCGAGTTGTCGCCCTTGGAAACTCAAAGGAGCAAAACCTTCGCAGACTAAAGGGAAGTGGCGAGTCGTAAGTGGGAAGCGGGAAGTAAGCAGACGGGGAATTAGAGAAGAACTCGAGGTTGGACCGCCAGGTTAGTTGCGAACAGAATCGAAAGAGCCTCATTACCGTCAAAGCTCGCGTAATTTGTAAGTCTTAAGTTACATTTGACCTAGCTGGGTGCCTAAAGGTCCTGCGAGGGCTATTAATGCCCACGGAAATCCACCTTGTCTTAACTGCTAATAAGAAATTACAGGCTCCCCTGAATACCAAATTATTGATTAGACCCGGGTTGCCGCGTTCTTATAAAATTACAGGGATTACGGGCTGTATCATTAAGAAGAGCATTTTTTTCTCTTTTAAGGATCGAAGATATGGAAGCTTGCGCGAAGACGTTAAATGAGACATCGGGGGGACGTTTTCAGGATATTTTATCAAAATGCTTTTCTAATGTCTAATGACAACTCGTCGTTCATTAAATATATAAATTAGTAAGCAGTTTTCAATGGACGCGACTTTTTCATGAAAATTATCACGTGACTATTTCATGACTGTCATAACGTAATATCTAACCAATGACAATGATCTTTAATGAAGAAATTCTTCACTGCTTGGATGATGGCTCGACTATTCCTGGAATTTGTAAAATTTACATCTAATTACTGTGTAATAATGTTAAAGCATATTACACCCCGACTGTGCTTTTTGATACGTATACACGAACGAAACCCCTACGAAGTATTTTAACCCTAGCGAAAAGGGGATGCTGCCTTTACGCCTGCTGCCAGCGCCTCCTGTATTTCTGTATCGGAGTGTCGACCCCCTATTCACAGGGTGATTCAATAGTAGCATACCCTCAGCTTTTATATCTACTAACGCAGCAGCAACCTTTCAATTAATTTCTTTTAGTTTGGCAACAACGTCATTCCAGTTCAGTATTGTCCCTTTTTTATATCAAATTCACACAACCACCTCGAGAATGCTTGAATAAATACAAATAATAACTTACAGATCACCCTATAGACAATATCCTAAACTTGGATACCTCTAATAAAAAAAAAAAAAAAAAAAACAATAATTATAACAAATAAAACTTTCTATTTTTTTGTAACAAGTGCACATAAAATCTATACTATGTGGTAATAATAATATACAAGTGTAGTTATGAATCACCCAGTACATAAGGACAGTAGTCTAGACTGGGTGGAATGTCTTGGCGGGGATCACGAACCGACAACAAACCCTTCCACCATCGTAATCCCAAATCGCCGGAATATAACGGGGGTGTCGTAGACACTCGTAAGAAATCTTTATTTATGCAGTCAATGCGTGCTGTCAAAATAATTATTTATGCGTGTAATTTTTGTTATCGCCAACTTCCAGAGTATCTCTTATAAAAATTTTAAGTGACACACTATATACATATCTTTCACCAAATCGTCTCGCAGCACCATACGAAATTGATTAGGTACTTTTGACTGTCCGGAAAGCGAGAAACTCCATCCCGATTTTGCTTGTTCTCGCTTTAGTGATGCAACGAAGTTTCACACTTTACTGGTATCTGCATATTATTAACAAAAGATGTGACTTCGAAATTCCATCAATAGCAATTCTCGGAATTGTTACTGACGTCAGTGATGCGAGTCGTAATGTCTCTGCTAACATCACCATTACTATTATTCACTTACGACATATTTTTATACGCAAAAAAAGCTCGCTAATTTATATAACGAAACGTGTACTTCGGTACGGCATACTGTGTGAAATGGCCATATGTCTCTACTTTACCAGATAGAACTTTCGGCAATGTCACATTATTGGATAATAATCATCATGGATATAAATTTATTATACTTATTCCTAGGAAAATATTTATTAATCGAGTGATTGTCGATCTGTACAAATACTCTGAAAGAATTTACTTGTAGTGAGATTTTCTATTGTTATTTATCTACCTATGATTAATAATAGAGAATACTATTGGATGTATAATCAGATATAAAAATGTCAGCATGATTTTTCGATATATACAAGAGACACGAATCACTAATTTATAGGATGAAAATTTATCCGGATATAGACGCATATTTTGTTTTGAAAGTAGTTTTACGTCGCGACCCTCTCTGGAGGATATTTCGCCACAAAGCTTCGTGTAATAAAATTCTGGCGCCAAGTTTTAACGATATCTATACGGGTTCGAAGTTTTCCGGGAATTCTAATTTGGTAGGAAAATTTCTATCAGATTTCAGAATATCTCTCGCACTAGCAGATATCTTACGGGAATTTCATTCGTTCGTTGATATGGTTCTCGTAACTACTGCCATAAAGTAATGTCGCGCATGAAACAGTTCTTAATAAATTAGGTTTTACCTTCTTACTTTTATAAGTAATTTATCTAACAGAGGATAACAATTCTTTGATTCGCCAAATGTGTATACACAATGCACGAGCTCCATAGACTGTAGTGACAATAAATGATACGAGTTGGCGGTAATGGCTATTTAACGAAAAGATAACAGTCGTTAATTGCCATCTGCATAAAAACGTTACTTTTTTTTTTTAATTCCATAGAGATGAAGATGCGTCGAATTAGGCGTCGTGACGCGTCACATGCTTGGAAGAGTCGTCAGAAGACATCGAAGATATGAAAGCAATTTTGGAACAGTGACGTAATTTTTATTTTTTTTTTTTAATTGGAAAATTATTGAAAATGTGAAAATTAGTTTAAAAAACTGTTTTCTTAGTATTTATTCATGAATTTTCATCGTCTAACGAAACAGATGCTATTTCGTAATAGCAGTCAACTTCACGCTGGTTACAAAGAGACTTGATCCCATTATTAGTTTATACTATAAAATAAGGGTTGACTTGGGAACACCTTGTTGAAAGATGAAAGGGAAGATGTTGTGCTAGATTTTAATAAAGATGTCTGCGAGCTTCAATCTAGACGAGATGTTACTCGTTATGAAATTAATATCAAAAGGTTCGTACCTTATTCAACACGATTTTATTTCTTTCTTAAAACAAAAAAAAATAAATAAATAAAACCATCAAATGACACCTGAAGACATTCATTTCTTTTCCCTCGATGTGCTATTAACGGTAAAACCCAATCAATAATACAAGGTGGGATGGAAGAGTTCCTACAGTCGCGAAGGGATGAAGTAAACCTAATGAATTTCAAGAGGAATCCAATTTAAACTGTTCATCAAAATAACCAATTACTAAGAATAATAATTAATCAGAGTTTGCTTAATGAAACAAACTGGCTGACTCCATGCTAAACGAACAAGCGCCATTCCCCCCATCCACCCAACCCCTCCGTCCTCCGCATCATCCAGCTCCACGATACCACCATCACAAATGGCATTCAGGTTAAACGTAAATAATTGTGAAGTGCCTTTTATCATACTGATAATGTAGTATAGGGTAATATAATCTAATAATATAAATTCGAGGTAATATAAAGAGAACGCTATAACGAAAGTCGGATGTTAAAACAGAATTTTCTTTATTCACTAATTAACGATTCGACGCTACGGTACAAGGATTAGCGGCTTAGTCGTATGCAAAATCCCTTAAAATACCAATGAATTTCAATCGTAATTCAGTCTTATCCATATTCTAAGATCGCTACTATTAAGACCCACTGTTCACAAATACCAATGAAAATTCTATAATTTATAGGTAATTATTAAAAAAAGACTATAACTATTCGGTGCAGAGATGTCATCGCTACAAGGTTCGTTTTGTCAGTATGCAAATTATTGTTCACCCTAGTCCCCACTCGGCAGTAGCTGCAGTCCCGTGAAGACAAAAGTTCAAAAATAGTCAGAGGTTATCCTTCTTTTCCTATCTTTCTTTTCCTTAACGAGGCGGTGAATAATAAATTTACATATTTCAAATGCGCTTCGGCGCCATTGGAATTACCGTGAAGGAGCACTAAACAAGATTCGCCGCCATTATTGTGCTTCTTCAGCCAACTCACTCGCCTGGACAATTCCTTAATAACCGAGAGTGAAAGAAGGTCGGACCTTTTCCGTCTGACAAATCCGCCGGGAAAACAAATGGCGCCGTTCGAACAATTCGCGGACTATCGCTCACAATGACAATTTTTCCGCAAAAGAAAGTAGAGAGAATGGGAGACCATTTCAGCAAAATTTTCTCTTACTATATGTATACACATTATATATAGACGCCATGTATTTTCCTTGAAAAAAACTTTACATTACATTGGCTTTATCTTGTTAATTAAGAAATATTGATTTATCCTATATGAAAAAATTACTTATACCAAATATAAACTGCTTTGTTTATTATAGTATTAGGCTATAGTGATCCTTGCTATTTAGGTAGAATGCATCTTACATTATCCCCTTACCAGTTAAGACTAGAAGATATAATATCAGTGCAGACTAATAAAATTAATGAGAACCTCAGCAAAGGTACTTCTACCTATAAGACTGAGTTAAAAGAATTTGCTGAGTCAACATTGTAGGACGCTTGGATGAAAATACTTGAGATAAAAATATAATTGCAATCTGAAACGTTGTTTTGAATCTGGGCCATTCGGATATATAAAGTAACCCATTCGCAGCACGTGTACTGCGCCGTGAGGCTGATTATTGTATAGTATACATCTGAAAAATTATTAAATCAATATTATTGTAAAGTACATCTGATACATTTTGATACGAACTTCATATTCAACCATTGAAACGAGCAAACAGAAAATATAATAGCATGCACTTGAACATTGAGAAACAGTCTCCCAAGAATTTCATGTGCAGTCTACAGCGTTTCGAACCGGAATTTATTTTTAAGAAAACATATAACAGTAATATATTACCAAAGACAAGGTTCACTGAATTCTATTGTGCATTATCCATATCCGAAGAAAGTCGAACGTAAACGTTGCCATTCCCTTGTCATTTTTCGAATAAGAAGCATAGCAGCTACAAACGTGATACAATATATCAAGAAAACCATACCCGTGCAACATAACCTAAAAATGTCACTAGAAAATCAAATTCTTTAGAGTCACTGCACTCTCTACCAATATGCTATAATATCAGTATATTTTCTTCTGTGTTACATAGTCAGACCTAATAGGTGACCTACGTCGATACAAAATCGTCTAGAGGTCGCGTCAGTATGGAACTCACTCTCGTAGCTCTCGTGGGACATGTTAGCTTCGCACGTGATATAGAGAGCTTATCGTCTTGAGTATCTGAGCTTCTGGAGATGCCTGGAAAGTCCCCATGAAGCTTCTAAGCTTTTTGAGTACAAGTGTATTGTACGTCTCTCTTGGCTTATCGCGTGTGCCATTTTCTTCGAATGTTTATGTCACTATAACCAACGCTCCAGTAATGTGTCGTCTAACCAGTGAAATTACATACTTGGTCGTATAGTTCCACAAAGTATGTCACAATAAGACAGAAGCGACACATAGTGGGATATCTTAAAATCCGTATCGTACGTACACATAACCTCAGCTGACACGTAAAACTTTCGTATCGATTACCGATCTTATCGATGCGAATCGGTATGCTTTAGTAATGGAGCGCGCGACCAATCTGAAGTTAGTTTCGTACTCGGAGAGTCGAGATTTCATGAGTGATTATCATCGCGATAACGAATAAGGCAATCTCGTTTAGTTTCTCGAAACGTGGGTCCTACCAAACGCGTGGATTTAAATCTATGAAAGCCGTTAAGGTGACTGGGGAATGCAAATGGCCATCTTGAATTTCCAACCAGGAAATCGTAAATTACATGGAAATGATACATTATTTTTATCGAACTTAACTGATCGAAGATTTGTGTGAATTCCACAATTACTGAAATCGCACTTTCGTAAGGAATAATTGCGAAATAAAGAAATGAGGTGCAGGCAGAATTTTTACACGAGCATCTTTCACGTAAAAAAATTAAATACTACTCGTGTCTTTATTTTGTTAATTATTCAAAATAAAAGTATCATGCCAGTAGCAGTACAGCTTGCAAAAATTCACATGCTGCCCATCTCTATCTCCAAAAATATCAACATGAAAAATCTGACAAATTTGAAAATTTCTGGGACAATGAAGTTATGCGAAAACTATAATAGATCTACTGACTCGCACAGTTAAAAAAAAAAATATTAAAATATTAAAAAATCCATTTTTTGACTAATTTTGGGGAGGGAGTATCATTTGACCGGATTTTTTAAAAGAGTGCCTCACGGTAATAATAGAGTACTTAGTCTATACATGTCTGTTCTAGAAGCGCGGATCAATACCGTATGAAAAGGAAATAATAGCACGATTAAAAATAACTTTTCAATACGATTACATAGCATCGCGAATTTCTATAAGAGACATTTCACGTGAATGCAGTAAAAACGATTATTAGAGCAGAATGAGGGTACTAAAATTAAACGTATGATTCTGAATAAAGATATCAAAAAGGTATAAAGGGAAGGTAAAAAAAATTGTAAACATTACCAATAACCAGTAAATAAAATTCATATTATTCCCTAATGACTGAATAACATCTAGTTTTACATTAAGAAGATAGACTCAATAGATAGTTAAGCTTGTAGATAGATGGGTGGTTAGTTGTGTATATATTGTATATATATACATACATCTGTTAACAAATCATTGTTCATTACGTAGATAGCTTGAATACATGGAAACGGGCCTTTCTACTTTTCCATATATACTTAAGGTAATGAACACCTGCTAGAACGTTTAAAGGCAAACGATATTACCGAATAGTATGGAGAATGAATGCGAAAGGTTGAGAATTAGGAAACATGGAATAAGGTGGAAAGTACAAAGTTGACTTTTGAATCCAAATATGCATATATAAAGCATATATGGTCGCCGTGTAAGCTAATATGCGTAAAGTACGTACTGACGCTTGTACAGTTACGTATAACAACGTTGCTTAGGTCAGAGGTCAAAATATGCCCGTAATTATTGTGGTTGCACGTCAATTACCCTTTATTTCCTGATGACGCAGATTACCTTGGCGTTAACAATAACAACCACGATATCCCATAGGCGTGGCTGTATTTTCCAAAATACTGCTTTACATTCACACAAATCTACTGCAACTGGATTTTAAGGGTTGAAACAGTAGAAAGTGTAAGGAATGCTAATTCCAAGCAACGTTAAAATCCAAGGTCTAATTTTTAGCTTCTCAATGAAAAATCTTTGCTCGAGCAACGATCTTGTAGCATGCTCGGTTAAATGTCCATAAAATTTCACGAGTACGACTTTCTCCGGCACTGATAACCAAACCCTTTACAAGACACGTAGCGACTGTTATAATAGTAGTTGGTACGTGAACCGGACGCAGCACCGCGGATTTAACTTTAGTATCACTGCGTCTCAAGAAAATTGCTTGTTTTACGAGCATTTCGAATGGCAGCGGCTTAAGAGAAATTGCTTCGCATCCCGAGCTCGCCTTGGCATTTTCTCGTGCGTCGTGGACCACTCGTTTTCGTTTATGCCCAATTGAATAATTGATTCGACACGGGAATTGGAAAACTTCTACCCGGAAAGCACGCAACGCGCTGCTGAACAATCGTCCGATTTGCCAAGCAGCTACGTTTCCAGACGACGCTTTGTTCCTGTGTATAAGGGTAGGGACGCCATAAAAGAGTCATGACGCACAAATTGACCGTCACGGCGGTGTTGTTTATACGTACGCGTGGATTACTATTTTTTCGTTTATCTATGCTACTACTATATTCTCTCGGAATATTGGTAGTGACAGCAATTTCAAATTTGAGCAAGTTCACGACCACAAAACTTTAAGTAACTGCAAATGAAATTGAAATCGCTAGGAAAGTGGATCCAACTTGGTGTGAACGTTACGTGAACGAAATAAGACTGTACGTGAAGTGTCTTTGCACTTTCTTTTTAGTCTATTTGAAGTTCTTACGAATTTTCGGAAAAGTCCAGGATTGGCCAGGATACTTTAACTTGGAATTTACTTACTGACGAAAATGGCGGCAATTTTATAATGTCAGTTAGATTGATATATTTTACTATACAAAAAATGTATATTATTAACTGAGGTTATAGACGTCGCAACGGTTCTTTTGCTTGTCAGAGAAATTTGATGTTTTATACGATGGAAATGGCGGAGTGAATCTAGGTGTCATAGATTTGGTACGAGCTCCCAACTAGGAAGATAAAAAGAATTTATTACAATCACTCAAGTTTTACGTCCTTTAATCTCCGCGACATTCTCCGGAGAATTGTTTTACGTCTGTCCTCTCCTTTGGAATTTATCGTAGCAGTTAGGAAAATATGAGGAGCACTAGCACGATTACCTTAGATCCTCATTTCTGGATAGTTATTTTTAGCGCTTCGGCTTACTTAACTCTTATATTGCTTATTGGCTTGTAGTTTCTTGACGATATATATTTAAAGGCTAGGTTATGATTTGTACGTAAAGAAATAAAAATCGTTACGATTTTCTAGAATTTTCTCAAAGCGATACTTTTATAGTCCGTTCGCGAGTAAAATGGCTTTTGGAGTGCCATCTTCCTGGGTGATTTAAGGTGAAAGAGTCCCCTATACGCAATCCTTTTACTCGTGGAATAACTGTACTTGGAAAAAGTATACGGCAAGTCCAACTACATTTTCAGTATATTTTCTTGAGAGTTCGGGTAATTTTGAGATTGCACCACTTGCGATATTATCGTCTGATTAAAAATTACTTTCGTAGAAAGTCTGGCAAGCTTTCATCGTAAGAGCATATGTTCTATATTTACTGTACACTATAACGTGTATACAAATATTACGGTACAGAGCTTTGAGGCAATATCGTTTAACTGTTTTTAGAAAGTATACAAGGGGATGAAACTTTTGCCGCGATTATATTTTCGGATATTTTAGGATAATCAGAAATTTCAGTAACTTGGTAATCCCTAATGATGGAATCATAATGCGTCGTAACGATACGCTTAAGGGGTGTCGTCATAGGGAATTATGCGTGAGCAGCTGTATTACGTAATGCAGGCTGTAAAACGTAAACTCTAAGTAAATGGACCACTGGGAATGTAATGAAACTGTCGTCTTACGACCATAATAATTTTTACAGAATATTTCGCCTTCCTCCCTACCAAATTTCATATGCAGGACGACGCGCATTATTGCCGCATAAAAAATTCCCATTGACACGAGTGATTTTCGTTCATATTACGCCAAAGCCGGAAATATCCGTATACAGGTATGTACTTATTGGAATTAATCAATTTTTTGTCTATTAAATAATATTTTTCAAAAATCAATAACTGCTGGAGATGTTAAAAAATTTTCAATTTTTTTGATAAATACAATTTCTTGTGAGATACTAAAATATAATGAGGTTGATTCTAAAAATGTACTACTAATTCAATCGATTCTAATTTGCTTAGCCGTTATCGGGGAGCTCGTTTCACGTGACGCTCATTCTCATTAATTATTACAATTTTTACTAATACGACTTAATGATAACAGCTAATACATTTGGGAAAACTGAAGAGCCTTTTGCGTTTATAATATCGAATGTTCACTTTCGATGTCAGAAGGGATTAATAATTAATTAATAAAAGGATAAATTGCAATTTATTAAATATCCGAAGGATAAAACAATTGCGTGAAATTGAATATTGAAAAAAATCCTGTTATCAAACCAGATCCAATACTTACAATAACATATAGCTTTAACATAAATATAAATAAAACTCCAAAAATTTCGATATCTATGAAACAAATGAAAATGTTGGTATCTAACGTTAATTAAATTCCTAGAACGTATTTACTTATTATATAAAATATAAGCCCGATTATATATTCCACAATGGTCCAGTTAATTAATTCTAGCAAAATACTACTAACCTTAATCCAATATATTTCATAATCCAGATCGTCTCAAATCAACGGAATTAAATGTGTCACTGTTATCATACGCCATTACAAATTAATTAAAATCATAAGGTAATTAGCAATTAGTGCCTGTTTGTGTTGCAGTTCCACGTCCTACCATTACCCTATAGATAGAGGGTTGAAGTGTCAGAGGGTGAGACACGTGTGTCCAGCGCTAGCATCCCAATCAAGTCATTACTGCGTTACCGCATGCATTCACCCCCAAGAGACGAGGGATCGTTCCGGCAACAAGACGCAACTGATTGCAAAAGCAACCAAGCGCAAGATCTCTACCCGTTGCGCTCAATACTTCCGTTATATACAGCATCATCGTCCAAACGTTCTCTAGATCATCCGCAGCATTCATCCCGCTGAAGACTTGACTTATGGATACTTAAAAAATAAAAATATTCATCGAAAGCCATTACGATAATTAATCGATAGTCACGAGAGCGACCTAACACTCGTTCCATAGCTGCGCGTTCAATCAATGCATAAAATGCATTCCCTGCATTCCGTTATGATCGACGCTTAATAATTCCGGGCGCTACGAAACAACGATAATCCGATTTAATGAGATTCGGACGATAAGGTTATTTCAATCACAATAAATGCATTGCCAACGCTCACGGGAATTCGATCCGTTTTGCCATCCATTCTGTCTCGTATGCATGCACTGCTAGTATCGGTCTATATACCTGTATAAATATAGACATAATTCATGTATATACAGGGTGATTCAGAATTGAGGCAAATGCTTCCACGAGCGTATTCGTGACGACGAAACGAAGAAACGCTTTTTGTCGTATTTTTACTAAAATGTAGATTCCAAATTTTAGCTGTTTTCAATGAATTTAACGAAACTATGACAACAGTTCTTCCCTCAATAGTCGGCCGCACCTCCGCGGCACTTTTGCTAGATTTTGCCGGACAGACTCTACAGAACTGTTGGAAACTCTGGGAAAAAACTTAAAAAACGTCAGCATTCCACTCTATCATCAGGGATATCAGTTGCTGATAGATTTAAGAAAAAATTATTTTAAAATTGCTGAATTGTTACAATGAATGTTGACAAAAGTTCGTATCTCATGTTTTGCGCTAGCGATTTTTTTTACTTTAATCAATGGACCTATTGCTGTACCTTATCAGGAACTCTAGAACTAGCCCGGATGTCAATAGAACTTGCGTTCTTTTGTCGATTTGGACATTTTTAAAAATTGACCTCTTGGGCCCCCAGGGTGGCATGCCGGCATATCATTTTTTTTCGGTTGCGATTTTATTACTTTAATTAACGACTGATACCTTCTCATTTGTATTTTAATCGGAACGAATGGTCGAATAATCGAACCATAGTAGTTTCGGAGAAAGTCTTAACGCGAGTTTGAACTTATCTACATGTACAGTCGAAAAGGGATATAAACACAAAAATTGCGTGCAGCTTGAATGAGGACAATTTCGTGTGCCGTAAAAATTAAACATCTGTATTTGTTTGTTCTTGATTTCTTTTCACTCTGAGAACATCTCCCAATTTGATGACCGTACATTTCCATTGAATCTGACAGTTGATAGGTTCGCTTTAAACTTAAATAGCTTGGATACTACTTATCGCACGATATTATTAAAAACCGTTTCTTCCTCGTTTTATCGTCACGAATACGCTCGAGGAAGCTTTTTCCTCAGTTCTGAATCACCCTGTATATACATTTCTGTCTGCTATAGATGTCTGCCGATCGAAAAACTTTTACGCAATTTCCTCAGGGAATCGTTAAAAGCGCGAAAGCGCCGGGCAAAATGTAGTGATACGATATTTATGCCACTATATATATATTTATTTATTTATTTTCTTCTTTCATTTAATCCTATTAACCAGTACGTATGATAAAAGGAGATGGATATAATGCGTTCTGTCTTCGTGGTGGGTTGTTTTATTGTATAATTTATTAAATAATTAATGCGATTAACCTTGCAGAATTTTAATGATCTCGTTATCCACCTAGTGCAGGGAACTTTTACGAGGCTCAATAGGTCTTTGGTACTCGGTTATATTAACGAGTAAAAATAGGCACAGTGATATTCTAATACGTCGGCACATCCAGGAGCGTCGCTGATATTCGAAAGTACGATGACTCGTTAACTAGACTTATACAGAGTGAATAGTCAAGTCCTTTTGTCAAGTATAACATGTTCCGCCCTATGGAACCCACCAACGGAGTATAAGCGGACTGTCTGTACCTTTTCAAGTAGGAGGCAGCACAATGCTCGATTAGCATCGCTATCGCAATCCGGCCTTCCTAGGTCATCGATTCATTCCCACGTCCTAAAGAGTACAGTTAACTCGGTAAAACACGAGCACGATGAAAATGATAGATGGCCGGTGACGTGATCAGGAAATACCCCAAAACAATCCAAAAAATTCTAGACCATAAAAATGTACTCTTATTTTACCCCCCCATAAAAAAAACCTCTACCTCCCCAAAGAAAGAATTACGTAAACATAAGAATTTTGTGTAAAATACTTTTAAAAAATTCTTCAAGTATTACCTAGGTGTAACATGTTTTTTTTTTTTCATATTGTCGAGACCAACGCTTACCCAGTAATATAGTGCAGGCATGTAGCGAGAAAAATGTGAAAGGAAGAGTAAGAAGCGAATGAAAAAAAAAAAAATAGAAAGAAAGGACAACTCCTCGACTAACGCGTAAGTCGTATACTGGTGTCGGCAACACTATTTACGGAAGGACTATTTACAGAAACATGGAATGGCCAGGGTGGCTCGTTGCTTCGCAAGAAGGCGAGCTCTTTAATTCGACGAGGGACAAATGTTCGCGGGTAAACGAGCAAGTGCAGCCTGTTAGTTTTCCTCATATCGTTTCTTTTTACTTCTCCGTCTCTTCCGTCTTCATGACTCCTCTCTTATATCTTCCTCCTCTTCCCACCACATTATAAAGAAGTGACGTCAGTTTTACTCGGCAGCGATACAGGCAGCGTTCTCCATTGATAAAAGTGTGACAGGATAAGGCGCAGTAGGGTTTCATGAGTACAGAAGAAACGGTCTCTGCACTTGAATGTGCGCGACTGCATGTCGTAAGCCTATTAAATATGTTAAACGTATGTACATACGACGTATACAGTACGTAAAAGTAGTTACGGGCCGCAACGACATCTACGAGACATTCTTCTACCATATAGTTATAAGCCTTAGGAGCTTCCTTATGATTAAGGAAAGAAAAGGGAGCGGCCATTGCGTCACACTGTGAATGCACTTTAAACGATATAAAATGCAATCCCATTCAAGGTCGATATTTTCTCACTGCCCACGTGACTCTTCGCACGCATAAAAGAAAGCTTTAAGAAAATGGCTGAATATATTCATTGCTATAAAACCATACTATAAGTATTCGTGTCATAAAGTCTGGATCTTTCGATCCCCTTCTTAGTATCATTGGATATATACATAGACACAGTTTCATCGTGTACCACATTCGTATAAGGAATATTGTCGAGCTCGTACGGTTGGCTACCATTAATTTCAAGATGAAGGGCTGAAATTCTACACGGTTAGATACCTACTTGCAGTTTTCCATCTATATGTCTGACATGCCCAACGCGTTTCTGCAGTATATTGCTTTGATGTGTCGCTGGTAATATCCTGTACCCTATACTTACTACCCCTTTTAACCTTCTATCAAACAGTATATCTATATATCTAGGTATACCAACCCCCTTCTGTGCACTCGTAGTAATAAGTTTCATAAAGCCTTGGAATAAAGTCACCCCACCTGAACCAACACAGTGTGCTTCTTATAACCTTTTGCTCCACTTGCCCTCCTTCGCCCCCCCCCCTCCTCCCTCCCGCCCCTGTTCCTTGCGCTAACCATCCCATCGACTAAATTTAGTGGCTCTAAATTTAAACTATGTTTAAAAAGTCATTGCTTTGGAGTTACGCGATGCTCGACATATTATAGGCCTTTTGGCTTGCAAGTTCGTAAATACGTTTGAGAAAATTATAATATTGATCAGTATGTCGCTGGTAGGTTGATGCTCTTTTTTT
>JARPRG010000542.1:103054-136994 GCA_031001745.1 Hartigia nigra
CTTGCAAGTTCGTAAATACGTTTGAGAAAATTATAATATTGATCAGTATGTCGCTGGTAGGTTGATGCTCTTTTTTTCTCTCTCTCTCTCTTTCTCTCTCTCTCTCTTTCTCTCTCTTTCTCTCTCTTTCGCTTAATTCTAGACAGCAAACAAACTGCGTATCCCAAACCTTTCACCCTATCGACCTTATCCTTCCTCATCAGCGTTTCTACCACAAATTTTATTTTTTTATTCGTTTGCCCGATTAGCGTATCGATAGATTTGCCAAGTGATACGATAATCGAGTTGCACGCGCTATTTTCTCATTTATCAATAAATATATGGGTATTATTGATTATCGAGTCTGGGTATGGATATTGCGACTGGCGGAGAATTCGAGTACAGTCGACGAAGCAAACGTATATTTATATTATGGACGATATTAGGTTTATCAATGTTTTGATAGAATTACATATTTTTTCATAGGGATATTGGTAGGAGTGCCACTTTATTACTCTGGAGGGGTGTTTTTATTAATTTCGCAATTTGAACGTTCGAGTATTTCCTTGTAACGAGTTTCAACGTGCCGCCAGTCTGATTGAACGTATTGCTGTTTTATTTTTTGTTGCAATAAACCAAACGTTTTTCGATATTTTTGCGAACGTGCAGAATTTTAAGGTATCAAAATGCGGACGATACTACAATACGACTAGGGGCTGCTTTAGTACCGACAAACACCTTGCAAAATACGTTGCATTATTTATTTAATGTCCCTTCGAGGCGACGCTGAAACGATACTGAAAAGCAAGAGAGAAAAATGGGAAGCGACCGGTCACGCAAAAACACTTCATTGGAGTTGGTAGCCGTAGGGCCATTTTACAAAAGCGGCGAAATTGAGACAAATATTAGCAATAAGTATTCATGTGTTAGACTTCGTCGCGAAAATACGTATCCACCTATGCTCGTATAAAGAGAACGGACAAGAAACCCTGGCTTATTTCAAGTCTCGCAAGCTGCAACTGACTGCAGCTGAATATCGAGGAGAGCAAGAAAAGCAGAAAGAAGAAAATCTAAGAAAATCCCATGGGAGAGCACGAAACATTTCTATGGAATATTATATGCCATAGCTTGATCCATACTGTAAAGTGTAATCGATAGTTCTTAATATACTACAATTTTTTTATTAATTTTGAAATCTTAACATTTTTTAATCGGATTCGTCCCGTGTCCTTTTTTTTAACAATTTCAACCTCTCCTTGCCTGTACTACTTTATGACCAAGTAATGGGACGTTAGAATATTTACCAAAAATTGACGTTCGACGTCCAGCAATTAATTTATAATTTGTCATTTTCTGTTATATATTATATACCTAGGATATATATGTGGGTCTCTCTTAAATTAGCAAAGCAAACGGTATTTCGATTGATGAAATTATTGAAGCAATTTCCGTGGTGCGTCAATTAAATATCGCCTATGGAAATATTTGAATCTGTATATATTGTAAGGAAACGTCATTACAAAAAAAAACATGTATACGTGATCATATGCGTATCGCGTATCCTGAATATATATATATATATATATATATATATGTGTGTGTTAGACTTCTTCGCGAAAATACGTATCCACCTATGCTCGTATAAAGATATATATATACTATACTGTGTACACACGTGTGTACTCAGCCGTATATGTATATCGAAATTTCGTAAAGAACCACTGGACCGACAAAACTGAAGCTTGCAAAAAATTCATGTTGCATATATAAATAAAAAAGTAAAATATACAATCATTCAATGTTTGCAGTTAAAAAATTGCGGATTTGCAAAATATTTTTTTACATCTATTGCACATAGTGTGCTATCGCAGTGCTGTCGTACGACATGACAAGATTATTCATCCGTTTATTATCTTTCTATCGTTATTATAGATGTTTTTGATATATTTTTCAAAAATCTTTAATATAATAGTTTTACGGGTCCAGATCGTGAACGTTTATATGGATGCTGTATACTATACATACCATTGTGGTTCTCACTGTCCATACACTCGTATCCATGAATATACTTGTTTTTCTTGCAGATACTGACTTTTATAGCATCGACAGAGTTAGTTAGAGAAAGGAATAGTTTTTCGTGCTACGCTACTGGACGGGATATTGATCGAGGGGTTGCAGAGGCCTTTACACCCGACGCCAGTCGTGAGCCCACCCTTATAGGCTCTCACACATTCGCATTATACTCTAGAAGTCTTCGCGAACGACATCACGCCGAAATGTTAATTTTTGTTGTTGTCGAGAGATTCTTTACCGTCACGCACCCTAAAAGAGCTATTCGATTTCAGAGTCCTTGTTAGTGTCTTGCCGAACACTTGGAAACTAAGATCCATTAGTCGAAAGTGCGTTTTTGTATAGTAAGTCTCGTGTAAGAAGGAATCACGTGGTCAATTATGACGTGACAAAGTTCAAAAATGGACGACAGCGTGTTTTAGCGTTATTTCACTCAAAATCTTATTATGTATATAACTATAGTGACTTCAGGAATAATAAATTTCGCTTAGAACCGAATAATTATAAAATTAATTAATATCACGCGAAATATTTGGTATAATCGATAATTAAGGGATAATCAACATATGAAATTTTTTTTTGATATGATAATTCTATAGAGATGCATTGTCCATAGGAATTATGTAGTGAGGTATAGCTATGAATTCAAACTGCCAAACCGGAAACCCATTTGTTGAAGTCGGTGCCAGGAGAATGACGCAAGGATTGAGAAAAAAAATTCAGTACACTCAGTTTAAGGATTTGCAAATAAAATATGAGATGTCGAAATCAGTGCAGAATCATGTGTAATGGCTTCTATTCTTGTTACGTCACATAAATCCCTAGTCTATAGATATACCAGCCACTTGACCAATCTATCAAAAGTACTACGTAGGCTGAGTACACTCGAGAATCGAAGTGTCACGTGAGTAGCACCGAAATGGTTTGGCCCCGTAAAAGTTCACAGAATATTCATCCCCGTGAATAGCCACCCAGGAAATATCCCTATGACGTATGCATATAGCACAGGGTGAAACCCCACGTCAGCAATCGGATAGCCAGACGCGAAAGGGGAAACTTGGTTTGATGATACGAGCAAAACTCAATGGTTTTGTGGTTCTCCACCATCGTGCTGCCCCTATACGTTATACACTATACCCTATAGACAGTATACACTATACGCCCTATATATACAGTTCACCATAGAGTATACAGGGTACATTTATTGTACTTACTACGATTTAGAAATAAGATGAAAATACCACAACTCAGGACTTTCATACGGAAATGACGTACAAAGCACATCCCCCGTAAACACGGATAAACAACTCTCCACCCCTTGTTACCCCCTATAGCAGGAAACTCTATAGTATCAGGAAGATCGCCAAAAAAACATTCACTGGTAGATTCCGTATGATCGTTCAAGACATTGCACTACAAGGGATAAAAAAAAAAGAGGAAGTAGCGAAGGGTTGTACAGGTCAATGTATATTTTAATTATTCGCACTCTTATTATTTCTCTCTTTTTTTCCATCAACTTCATGGTCTTCCACCAGACGACCGAGTCTCTCATATAAGAATTAACGACACCCAGAGTGACTGCTTCCCTTAAACGGAAAGGGTTTCGCCGGAGGATATGACCAGTTAAGGTTTGCTGCAGTTTTACCAAAAGGAAATAGATTGATATCCGCCGCATATTCCCACAGCACAACAACCTTGTAAAGCGTGATCGCCTGGAGCACCATCCATACGCTTTTAAGGTTCGTTACTGTACGCCCTCTTTCACAAGGGTAGCTATCCACCAGAACCTCCCTATGGGTACACCACGTTAATCAAATTGCCGTTCAAATAACTTCCGCGTAAAGACTCATTTGGCCTTTTATTGTTCAATGTAGTATCTGCGATAGATATATAAATATATACACATATATAGATATATCTTAACAAGTATTTCAAGATGAATGAGATCACGTTACGGACGTTGGATTTTCAGGTTAGGCACGTGATACCCACGTTGTATCTAATACCAAGAACAAGACGACGAAGGCTACAGATGGATCGTATATTTTTCTACACTTTGAAATCAATACTCTTCCGAGACAAAGATAATCAAAGCTAATCAAGATGATCAAAGGAGAAGCAATTCCGCTCTGCGTTTTGTTTCAAAAGCATCTACCACTGGTTCCACGTAATTAATACAACCAGTCCTGTAATTATCGTTTCGTGCTGCATCCGCAAGTAGTACGATCTTGTATTCGCGTTGCAATCCGTTTCGTGAAGTGTAGATTGTCGTACGACGGAATCTGTGTCAGGGATACTGAAACGAAGAAACTTGAACCATTCGCTCTTATTTAGGAACGCATTTGCGTTTCCACCTTGACGAATTGCAACAGGTGTACCTACTGCGCTGCTTTTATATATATATATATATATATATATATATATATATATATATACAGACGTATATAGATACGTAGATAGAGCCACTACTGTAACCGTAATCCTACTCGGCTAACGCTTGCACGTAATACGATGGAAATTTCGTTATCACGCTTTACGGCCATTACTGTCTTAGAATTACGGCGCTAGTCAAAGTTTATTAGACGATTAGTGGTACCTACGATTCTCGCGAAACTAATCGTTAACGTACACACATATACGTGTATATGAATTTATGAAATATTTTAAGGTTTCTGTATATCCATTATATCACATTGTATTCGGTAATCGAGGATGAAGATAAACGTTAACTTCATTTGTATTGAACAGTACGTCGATTAGTTATTCATTTGATTATCAAGGAGTATTATCATTGTCCGGAATATAGTTGAACTAAAATATTTATAAGTTGATCGATCATTAAGATCAGATCGTTAAGATAGATTGAATCTAACTTTTCTATTCAATTCGTAAATATGCTACCAGTTGACAAACACCATTGGTCGTGTCGATATTTTACTACGTTAAGCGTTCTCACCCTTTGTGGCACAGATACCATTATCAATTGTGTCCCGACGATAAACTGGAACGTCAGATATGTTTTACGAGGATATAGGTAAATAGAAAACGTGATACGTTTAATAACTAATGATTGTATGTATGACGTATTTGATATACATAAAATAAATATCTTGAGTCTATTCACGAATTACCAGCTAGCAGAACCCGGTATTTCTGGAATATTCAAGTCGTTATAATAGACAGACAGAAAAGAAAGCAAATGGCGGAAGAAGCTTCTTTAAGTCTGAGGGTGCTTTTGTACGATTATAAAGCTCATGGCATAATCGGTCGACCGAATCAAGGAAGTCATTTGTAACGGATAAGTTGTGTCTTGGTTAACATTTCCTAACCTTAATGCACCTGCTGCGCACTTGCAATCCGAATTCGTTGGAGATGCAGTTGAAAAAATATATAATAGAAGCGAAAGGAATAGACTGCAAAAAGTCATTACGGACAAAGAATATATTAATATATAGTATATACGCGATAAATTTTCAAATTTCCCGCAAATGGAATTCTCTTCGGGGACACTTTGAAAATGGATTTGCGACTGAATTAAACATCGAAGCCACGAGCGCAGAAGACTCTGACCCACTTGGAAACGGCTGTCGTCCTCGGCAGAAGGGAGATCACGTTGAACTCGAAAAATGCGCTTCGATGAAGCGTTTATTGCCGGGATTGTCGGAACGATGGAATTATGAAACGACGTATATGGGATGGAAAAAACGAAGGGTCCAAGAAGAGAGAACGAACTGGGAGAATTACGCGAGTCATACGTGCGCGGAGTTTCAGACTCCATTGACTCTGGATTTTTCGTCCCCCTCGCGTGCCACATCATCCCTTAGAATGATCCCTTTGAATGTCCACCAGTCACGACGTCGTCATTGCCGATAAAGATATCTCACTATTGTATTATATACCTGCTATGAAGCATATACCGACATTCGTATATAAAAAGAAAATCTTCCGTATATGATAAATGCATATATGTCATATAGGAAATAGAAAAACTACATTATATATCCGTATCTTACATGAATAGACAAAAACAGTCCATAGAATCATTATTGGAGTTCGAATATGTCGAGAAAAAAGAATGATAACGTATGATCGTATACGACCGAATAGAAAAACATGGCGACCATACATTAGAATTTTCCATAGCCTTTCTCGATATTGTACGCCATAAGTACCTCTAGTCAAGAATGGATCAATGGACAAGTATCGTTAACCGATATTTAATAAATCTTGTAGTCGTGAAGCTCCCTAGGTTAACGGGTTATTCAAAGAAGCGTTTCGGTCTTATATAGGTAGTATAGTGCGATATCGGTTATCGATTTATACGTAAAGTCTCACTACGAACTTGGCATTGAAGCCCAGAGGCATCCTTCTCTCTTTCTTCCGTTCTTACATTTTTTCCTATTTTTCCTTTATTTTCCGGCTCGCTCTTCCTGCATTTCATTTTATCCTTCTCCCTCCCTTTCATACGCCCCATTGTTGTTCCAGACGCTTTGAAACTACTTTTCACTCGGAGAACTTCCCTTATACAGGTACGGCTGGGACTGGTCTATCCCAGACTGCAATGTTGCTAGCTTTGCAAAAGCTCATCAGGCCTTTCTTTACATCCTTCTATCTATCATACTCTTTTCTATTTTTATGTTCATCGGGACACTACGTAATCGTAGCCGACGCCTATTATCACGACGATCTATACGCCAATAGCTACTAAACTTTTCAATGCCGTGCATCCCATATTACCGTTAGTAAGTTCTAGTCACGTGAATCTCATGCGTATATACATATCAATAAAATGCCTAATATATAATAGTAACACAATAATAAAAAGTTCCTACAAAAATCATAATAAATCCGTAAAATCGAACAAACGTAAATCTAGTATACATTTAATCAATTATCAAATCTGTCATTTAATTTTCTCAACGACTTCAAAAACGAGGCACATTCAGTGCCTGAAACATATCAAGTGAAATCGCGTTCGACGTCATCGATTTGTCTTAATAAGGCAGGTACTTGGCTATATAGGTAACTGGTGAATTTTTCGCCTCGTAAATTATCCGCCATACCTGGTGGCCCATATACCCCGTAGCCTTCTTATAATTCAGTCACTCGTTAACCGTAAACCTTTGCGTACGTATAATATATTACGAATAGCGACGTTATTCATATCGAGACCCTTCGACGTAACGAATTAGTCTGTCACGCCAGCTGCTCCTCTTCGTTGTGCGATGACGCGAACACACCAGGTTGCATAATCAGCTTCGCAATTTGGCTCACGAGTTTACATTGGGGTTATCATGGATTTTATACGGCGCAGCCGACCATCGGCTGGGTCGAGTGGATTAACGTGGGAAAAATTAATTAATTCCCAAAGCGTTTCGGCCTTCTCGACGCTTAAAGCCCACTGAAAAGTTTTGCCAGAATAATAAAACGTAGAACCTGGAATACTCTGGGACACTGTATAGGAATAGATTTAAACTTTATAAACACCCGAAGCGACGCTCTCCTTTTTTGGTCACTTTAAATCAGAAAGTTTAACGTCTCGCCCTATACCCCTTCTACCTCGTCTCGCGTATTGCATAACGTGAAATATCTACTTTGTCCCAGAAATTCCACTTTGTAACTTTCATAGAATAAGCAACTGAATACATATATATGCTTGTATAGTTTTATATCCGCTATATATAAATATATGGTACACGGGCTGTATAGATATACTCCTTTTGTATCAAGGTACAGCAATGGCAAGAATACTGTACTGTGCTCTTAAACTCGACCTACTTTGACCTATTTCCCCTCAGACTACGTATCTACTACAAAATTTAACGGATATCCGAAACAAGGCACAACATGGACCTAAAGAGTAGCAAGGCTCTCGCGGATTGCTCCATGAAACTTGTATTTTCCTTAAAATGAAAATATAAGCCGTAATACAAAGTACACGCAAAATTACAATAAATTACAAAAATTAATTTGATGTTGTTATTAAAAAAATATTACTCTTATTATCATATTTATTGATCCACAGGATACATAATAGTTTAAAATCGTTCTACTGAGATCTAATTAAAAAAAAAAGTTCATTTAACGATAAATCATTAATTGATATTGATGTGTGTATATATGTATACAATTCTGGTATCATTAATTCGTACTCTTACGCAATAGTTACATTGATTATATGTATATCTGTAGATACTAGTAAAGGTTACAAAAGCAGATATTTCGCTAGCTCTAGGCGAAGCCATTGTCTCAGGATGCAGAGACTGTCTGACGAGCGTCCCAGACAGACAACCTAGACGAGACCGAATGGAGGAAGTAAGAGACCCACCAGCCAAATAGTAGAATTTCATATTTCCTATATATATCTTAAGCCGCGGTTACGACCGTCCCTTTAATGTTTCTCTCTATTTCAGTAGACATTTCGATTGATCTTCTTGAAGAATATTTAACCTTACAGCTCTAAATGTAAATACCGTATGACATTGCAGCACCTAACTCAGTCTTATTTATTTGATTAGAATCAACGAAATTAAATGGATACTAAGATTTGGTACCTTTCAAAAGAATCCATTTGAAAATTACTTGTGTCGATAATGGAAAAGCAATTATTGTCTGTTGATGAATATTCTTTTAAAGATGTTTCATTACTGTTTTTTTTTTTGTTACTCCTCACACGTAATTTCACTCTCATCTCGGTTGGTTTTGGTTTGGGTACACAAATATCTTTCCAGATACAAATCTATTTATAGATACGAAACTGGTGTCCTATATATGTCTGTATGGAGAATTTTACTGTGTGGAGTGTAGTCTCTGAGACTACTATATGGTGGATAGACAACTTGAGCTATGGATCTCTCTGGCTGGGAATCCAAAGGAAATTGCACTTTTATTCTTCTGCCAAAAAGAATTCTTGTATCGACTGTAACGGTGTGTATAAAATCCTGCCTTCTGAAATTCAAGACAAATGGTAGCTAGCCAGAGATATATTTCTCGTGTAATTCCACTTTTATTCGGAATTCCGCGATACTTCATTCTTACTCTCATAGTATACTCGTAAGATTGACTTTGATTAAAAAGGGGGATTGAAATTGAATCCAAGGGAATATGTCTATTATTCAAGTCGATACGTATGACTCTAAGTACTTCATCAATAAATGGAATATTCCGTATTGGATACTTGTTTCATTTCATTAAGAAGATATAACGTTTTTAAGTTTAACAGAGTTTGATATATTATTATATACTATGGAGTTTCTTGCTCCTCTAAGAAAAAGGTTAAACTGATAATCTCCATTGAGTATACTCAAAGTAAAACAACTTTATCATTTGACTTGCGACTTAAAGATTATCCAGAATAAGTAGTGTTAAAAAGACAATAGGGATTCCAGGAACTGGATGAATGTGCAATAAAATTCTAAGTTCTTTGTCTCTGACGTTTCTCAGCCACGCAAAATCACATACAGCTGTGTCCAGTGAAAATAGCTACTTTAACTGCCGAGTCACGAAAGACGTATTTCACTGTTTATGACGTTCAAAAGTATTTTTCCTATATCGTTTATATATTTTTGTACGTACGATCGATTTAATATTTTTACAGCTATGCACCTGGTCGGAAGTCTAACTGGAATGCACATTGACCTTTTCGTCCAACGTAGTCAAATTGAGCGAGAGAATACATGGCATTAACATTAAAAAAATTTCAATGCATATCGCATCCACTTGAAACTCTCACTCGCCATTTGCACGAATAGGCAAAAGCAGCGAGACATTACTTTGAGAATTATTCGCAAATTAGATAGCGAGCTTTCGCGTGATATTCCACATTTAAAGGGAGTGCCCAGCCCCAGTTACTAGTATATAATAAATTTAGATCCCGTGAGCCATTATCCTGAAAATTCGTAGCTGTTAAAGTAGGTAGCAAGGAGGATTACCGTAGTTGTAAAAAATTTAATGTTATCAGGTGTACATAGGTAATACCTATGGCGAAATACGATGCTTAAAATTGCAATGGAAAATAAATGAAGTACGAAACGAGAGAGCGCGCAATGATAGAAACCCTTCGAAAAATTCCCAGGAGCGTAGTGTTTGCCGAAGCTAAATATAATATATATAGGTATACCTACATAAGGTTACGTACACAGTAAGACTCGGGGATAAGTTTGGTAGGCGGTGCACGAACTTTCCCATATTTATAAAATGGCTATATTATGAGGAAAACGAGCCAGAGGGTGAAACGAAGATGGTATAGAGGGTGAATGTCGAACGATCACCCGTTCTTACGACATACCTCCCACGATCCCCTAGCTTTTCTCCATCGAAAGGTGTAAACGACAACATTAATAAGGATCAGCGGCATAGATTTTTTGGAATTTCTCAGAAACGTAAGGGAGTCAACTTTCCCAGAGGAAATGTAGCTACACGCCTCTTTACACGCACTCAATGCCGTAGCTCCTTTATAGTATCGGAAAGAACTTTCTAACGTGTACAGGGAAAGGCTTCTAAATCGAAACTTTTCCTAAGAAGAGATCTGTTAACGGTAATAATAATAACAATACATTTCCGTTTGATAAGCTCGCGCTTACCGTAAGAAAAAAAAACGGGGAGTATGATACAAAAACCCAGGGAGTATTGTCCTTTGTCAAAATGACAGATACGGGAAATGAAAATCTGTTCCCGACATTTTTTTTGTTACGCAATACTGCAAATTTTCCTAGAGATATTATTTTGTTGCAAATTAACTTTAACTATGTTAATTACGTTCTCGCATTTTCTAATGTATATTGTCTCGACTGTTTGTTCAAGCTTTTGTCGTTAAAGTAAATATGTCCGTATCCTCTAGGACATGGCAACCTCGACATTCTCGTTGAAAACGAAAATTCTATACAGATTTCGCAAAAAAAAACAAAGCGAAATATCTATCACGGAACGTCCTTGTTTTAAACGAGATTGGTCAAGCCTGCATATCTAATGTAGTACATAGAAACATAACCTACTATGCCATATATACGTATCTATGTACATTATATAGTATGGGAGTAAAGGAGTAAAATTTAAATATCGATTTCGCCGTAGCCCATAGTATGTGCAACAACTAAATTTCTGGAATGCCAAATAGAACTGAAGTTCGCTATCTATTACATCGAATATCGGTTATCTCAAATAAGGAATTTAAATTATTTTCAAACAACGCGCCAGAACCTGCCTTTGTTATTCACATTTTTGTATACCTCCATCCTCTCTCCTTCTACTCCTTGGTAGAGAAAAAGTGTTATGTTCCTTTAGTTTTGTTTTTTTAATTATTTTTATTTCTTAATAAAAGTACGTAATGATTCCTTAAGAACTGCACTTAACGTACGTTTTTCAATTACTTCGTTAAAGATCGTTGCTTCCTTGTTCGTTTGCACATACATGAATGGCTTTTATCACCACGTAGCTTGCCATGTGGTTTAATTCGCTTTCGTTTCTGCTCCTGGTAGCTATGTGTTTTGTATAGAGATATACTTATGTCGTGTACAGCTACGTTCACGCCAGTAAAAGGTACTGGGCTGAAACGGAGGTGTTGTTGAGTTTGTTTTTTTCCCTTTTTTACTTGCTCTTCCGTTTTCTACACCATTCTTATCCGTAGAGCTGGATAGAGGGATGAAGGTCGGGAAAGTGAAAAGAATTTCTGGCTGAATTCTGCACGACGAGAAACACAAGGCGCAAGGAAAGAATGAGAGACAATTATTGCAAAGCCGCGGCTAGAACAAAGGGAAGAAATACCGGAGATGAAGAAGTCAGTTCTTGAAGGTGCCTTCACAAAAAGAAAGCTTGTCAGTGAGGATAGAAAGAATTGGATAAATGAGTATTCTTTTAACTGTGTTATGTTAGGTTAGGTTCAGTTATTTTATGTGATACTTAAAATTTTTGGCAATTTCTTCTTCTGTGACTACTATCGAAGCAAAAGCTTACGGATATAGATAAAACAAAAAGAAGTATGATATCCCCTGAACGAGTTTATGGATTGATCAAGTGAAGACAAGAGAGGAAAATACAGAAAGCATCGCGACACAAATTCTCTCATGAATTCCGGTGTGTGCGCACCGTAAAGCTTGGCAATATCGTGATCGCACGCTTTGATGATCCAATCAAAAGATACTTTTCTTTCGCTCTGTGGGGCTCGAATGAAATCGAATTTCATCGGATGCTCTGTACCAATGAGAGAGCATAGTTCGTGCAGATCGATGCATTATGAAACCAAAATGCTACAACGTATAGTCGATGAAAATAGAATCCAATAAATTGAAAGAATGAAAACAGTAATTCAATAGTTTGGAACGGATGTAACCGGTTAGTTAAGCTATACAACAGCAATTCAAACATTGGACAAATACATCGACAAAACGATAGAAACTAGCATGTGGAAGATACATTATTCTATTGTGAAGAAAAATTCAAAAAGCGCGCCGAACAATCATTTCCCACAATCCTCCTCGTTGATGGCGTCATCTAAAGGTCGTATGATAAATTAATTGTCCTCGTAGTTTAACGTACTCCGTTCACTGGCGTAATCGAATAAAACACGAACAGAACACTCGGGCATTTGAGGGAGGGCTGAAATTTAATATGACGACTCTAGAATTGAATTAAATTGCGCTCGAAAATTGGTCGCGCCCGCCTCGTAACGACGAGCCAAGTTTTTAAAACGTTTAAACGATCCTCCATCGAAAGGACATCCATTAAACCCCGTGTTATTAAGTTTAAACTAATAATCAGCTGATATTAAATTTTGTTAACCCAATAATACAAATGAATTTCTACCAATATTTTCCACGGCGCTAATTAGCTTAATGGTTATAAATTTATTTTTCAACATAGCGCGCAAAAGTCGCATCGTATTCATGGTAAAATAATAGCACAGAAATTCCTCCATTCAATGCAGCTATCACAAGCGCGATTTAACCATACCACTCTAGCACTGACCTCCTACGACCTTATTTTCATTACCTCTTCATTAAGCTTATACCTATATTTGTCTTATTAATATAATTAGGTTAACGTCCTCGAAAATTTCATTATCCCCTTCCTTACTACGTAACAGCCAAAACAATTCTAACACAATAATTCATCATTCACTAATCCATCCATTGAGTATTCTATCTTCATGTTCGATTTGTCTGAGCACGTATGAAAGAAAAAAATAATTACAACATCCCGCGAGAAACGATCAGTATATATGTACAGCATAATGAAGAGAAATTTCGAAACGGTACAACGCCAGAATCTAACGGGAGTTCGCATGTTAATCGACAAAGCCAATTAAATGGATTAACATTGGAAGTAAATATATATGTATAATTCTCGATACAGTGAATATAGGCACGTATGTTGATCGTATTGTCGCTAATTTGCATAATCATAAACTGTCAACTTCGCATGTTTGCGCAAACGATTTGGCAAAAATTGTTAAGAATATTGATGTGAATAACTAAATAAATATGGATTACAAGCATATGAGCAACGACGCGTACATTGAACCATTACAGGCATCTACCCTGGACCTCACGGGATCGTTTTCATAATCCTCTTAAACGCGTGGCGTTCCGTTCTGTTCCGTCTGACTGCAGCTGCACTTAAATCCAGCTGAACGATCAATAAACCCGACCAGCAGCACTCGCATTGCAAATAAGACTTTCGTAAATCATCTTAACGAGGAGATAGCTAGACGTACACCACCCTCTATTCACATTCGATTTTCTCTCCGATGTCTGATAAGATAAAAAGTATATCCGCGTTATGTAATATTTACTATACAATAAATAAAGTCACAGCTAGAAATTAAATAATTTTCTTTTTATAACCATTCAGTACATACAATATTTGACTTCTGATAATTATTGAGTGATGTATTACATAATTACTTTAAAATGCATGCTCTTATGTCAATAATTAAATTTTACCTTGAATATGTTATTTTTACTCGGTGCGATCTAAAAAGAAATCATTTACATTTACCCTAGGAGGCATCGCTCAGGCTGCAGATTCTGTCGAGACAACGTAGACGGATAAATGGAAGCGTCGCGACGTCCCGACGCCGATCGTTGGAATTTCATTATTATCACGAGTTCTCGTGATTCTCTCAAACCCATCAAAAAGCATCACACAGATAATTCTCATTTATCTCCCAGACAATTGCGATCTATGATTTTTCTATAAAATTCGCTACCATCCAATTTTCATTCGTATGGATCACTCCGAGAAAAGCTATTCGCTCTGTGAAATCAAACTCGCCAAATGTAATTTCTTGCAACTTGAATTTTTTCGTGTTATTCGGATCGCGTCAAATCGGTTGCGGTTCGCCACATAAATATACAGAAATGCCGCAAATGCAACTGTGAGCGCCACTGGCACGTGAATTATTTCATAGGGTGAATGAATCGTATCGATCTCTCTTACGTTATGTTATGACTCATTTCTCTTCGCCCTACCTCGACATTCAAGTAGTAACGTAATCGAACAGCAGGAGTATCGCAGACTAGTAATACATCATACTGCCGTCTTTAATTATTCAAATATATACTTAAAAGACTTGAAGGGGATCAATAAAACTTTAATGGATTCAAAAGGTTCTTGCATGATTTTAATTAATAAAATAATTATAGATTTGAAGTTTGACAATGATCTACAGATCCAACAGACATTGGTATCAATGACAGAAATACAAGGGACCAAGTGATCCTCAAGAAGCAATGTTATAATACACAGTACCCACTTGAAATTTGATGAGCTCTTCACGGGCTTCACAATTCCATTGAAATTGAAATGAAAGCGTATTTTAATCGGACACATGACGGACGGAGAAATGAGAACAAATGCAAGGATACGTTGCGTGTTAACAGAAATGAATACAATTTTTGAATAGCTCTATATGCGTTCGATTACGTTGAGTATCCGACCGATCTGCTAGAGATTGTACATGACTATTCAATTGCATGCAACGTATAAGTGCATAATCATTAAATCTTTTAAGATTCCTAACTATGGTACAGTGCATAGTAGCATTTAAAATGTATTAATGATCACTTATAAAATTATATCTATCAAATTTTCATAATCTCACTGATTTTAATAATACTGTTCTGACGTCAATACTTATAAAAAGAGTCAATAAAGATATCATACAGATCTACATGTGCGCTCACCTATTCTAAACTTATTTAATGGTTCCACTAAACCAGCCAGATTTATCTAACGACTAATTATTGTCGGTAGCACATTAAAAGAATCCGATAGCCGCGTTATCGGCTATCGGAAAAGGTCAGCCGTGGTTTGTGTGGTCGTATCTTGTCTCGGTATTAAAGAGGGTGCCTTATATCTTTTTGGTATTCGAACTCCAGAAGGTGGCACGCCTCAAGAACGACGTAGTTTGCTAAAGTATCTTGAGGCCATCGGCCTCTCTCTCTCTCTCTCCATTTCTCTTCACTTCTTTATACGAACATTATACTCTCTCCTTTCTTCCACACTATTTCCTGTAGTCTCTCTCTTCAAAGTATCTCTTCCACTGACATCATTTCCGGAGCAAAGGGTCATTCGTTGCATGCAAACCACTTCCGGTACTGATGGCACTTGACGGAGTACAAACGAATACAAGGACTCTTCTTCTCATAAGATCAATTTTTGGTGATATGGACAGATGCATTTAAGGTGCGTAATACATTCGTTGAGCGTGTGTGATATTAATAGGATGTACTTCATATTAGCACATGCTTAATATAACTGTATCCTATAATGTAATCTGTATATACATTGGTTAAGGTAATGGGTTTTCATTTCAATTACATTCTATTTGAGTGTATTCAATTAGTTCTATTACTCCTGAAATGGTGAATTCGTCATATAAGTATTTAGGTAGATGTATGTTAAAATTGTTTTCAATTGGTATTTTGAGAACTCTCGCAATACGAATGTAACAGTAATAAGAAATTTATTTAGTTTATAATTTATTTTTTGAGCATTCTTCGTCGGGGAATCCAGTTTCCTTTCAAGTTAGAGAGACAAGAGAAAACCTTTGGGATATTCAAAAAACAATGACACTCCAAAAACTAGTTTTAATATGATTTCTAGGATCTAAATGATAATTCGATTGATAATATATTAATTTGCGAAATGCAAATATCAACACAGTTTACATCAGCTCCAGACCAATCCTATTACGATTTTTTTCAACAGATAACACACGTACGTCAACACGTTGACCCAAATTCAGAATTTTATTTCCGAGACATCTATTGTATATTAAGCCATTAGTTTCTACACCGATATCAACAAACACACCAAAATGCGTTATGTTTCGTACACAGCCACTTAGTTCAACACCAGTACTCAGATCATGAATACTCTTTAAGTTTTTTTTAAACACAGGTGCTTCACCTTTTATTCTAATGTCTTCGCCTTTCTTCATAGTTAAACCTTTAATTATAATTTCTATTGTTGTTTCAGTTGTATGGAATTTCTTAGCTAATACAGTATATCCTTGTTTAGCGTATTCATTGATTTGATCTATGAACTTCTGAGTGCCCAGATTCTTTATTTCGCATTTACTATCTTTTAGGATACTGTTTGTTATGTCATATGATTCTGGATGAATCCAAGTTTGATCCAAATAATTTAATGAATTGTTAACACCCTTTAATTTACTTTGAGCCGTCTCTGGTATGATCCTTATAAATCCAGCACATTGTTCAAATGACTTATGGCTAATACCTTTCACTTCCAAAAGTTCCTTTCTGTTTCTAAATACACCAATTTCATTTCTTCGTTTTATTATGCTTTCAGCTTTGGACAGATTTAAACCAGCAACGCGTTTCAGAAGACACTGGGATGCCGTATTAATATCAACTCCAACGAAACTCACAGTTTCCGAAATGACCTAAAAAAGGAACATAAAATTTAGAAAAATAGATCCCACCTAAGATATTGCAAGAAAATATTCATTTAGCTCTTTTCAGTTGGTTATGTTTTATAGTGTTTAACAATTAATTACTAACTTCATTGAGAGTGAGTTGCAGTTGTTTTTCCGGAAGATCATGCTGATACATCCCAACGCCGAGATGTTTTGGATCAACTTTGATTAATTCTGCCAAAGGATCTTGAAGCCTCCTAGCTATAGAAACTGCAGATATCAAGTTTGGGTCCAACTCTGGAAATTCTGATTTGGCTTCTGGACTACAACTGTATATAGAAGCACCAGCTTCATTTACTATCGTATAAGATACATCCATAGGACTAAAAACTCCAGCTTGAATTAAATCAGTTAAGAACATCTCAGTTTCTCTACAGGCTGTTGCATTGCCTAATGCTATAAGTGTGATTTTATGTTTTAGCACTAGATCAGCAAGGATTTCTTTAGCTTTCTGTTTATTATTTGTTGATTGATTGTTAGGAAATATGGTTGTCGTGTCTAATATCTTCCCATTTTCCGATACTACCGCGATTTTGCATCCATGACGAAAGCCTGGGTCTATGCTGAGAACAGTCTTCCCACGAACTGGTGGCGTAAGTAGAAGACCTTTTAAATTGTTTGCAAAGACTTCAATAGACGCTTCTTCTGCTTTCTTATTCATCTCCAATCGTACTCTGCGTACGACTAATGGTTTAATCAATCTCTTGTAAGCATCGTTGAAACTTGCCTCTAGAAGTTGACGATGAAGATCAGATGCTTTAAATGCAGTGTTAAAGTATGCGAAACAATGTCTCCTTAATTCATGTTGAAAATAATCGGGTACAGTGATTTTAACCGATAAAATCTTCTGAGACTCTCCTCTGTTAATGGCTAGAATCTGATGTGGCTTAATATAGTTTTCCATTGACACGAAGTTGAAATACAATTCATATTTCTTTATATCAGCTTCACTTTTAGTTGCTGATTTGCTTGACTGCTGTGCACTTTTGGCTTGAGTAGTTTCTATCTTGACGAATACAGTTTTACGTAAATCCCTGATCTTAGTAAATGTAGTTTTATCCTTACTTATAATATCTGCAATTATATGTATTATTCCATTCTTAATATGTTGTTCAGTATCTAAACCCTCTTCGTTTGAATTAATCATGGACGACAAAGGTGCTACTGGTAGACCATGTAAAACAGCATCGGCAATAGGTTCTAGTCCTAACTCTTTAGCCCTTTCAGCCAGAGAGCGTTTGGAATTAGTTTTGTATAAAGAATATATATCATCTAATTCTTGGAGAGACCTAGCACCTGTAACAACTGCATGAATTTCAGGAGCCCATTTTCCTAATTTATCAATGGCATTAATAATCTTAGCAGCTCGATTCTTTATTGCAATAGCTCGATCGTAACTATCTTTAATCATTCTCAACTGTTCTGGTTCCATCCCTCGTGTTATCTCTTTTCTATATCTTGCAATGAAAGGAATAGTATTATCATCTTTAAATAATTTGACTAAGGATGCTGCAACATGAATGTCAATGTTATGAGTATCACTTATGTACTCTGCATCTGTCCAATCCCTGCATTCAATGAATTCCTTAGATTGAGATGAATGACTTTGATCATTTACAGTTAATAAATTATTTTCTAAATTTATCTCTGGTACAATGGTTTCAGAAACACAGGGCGTCTTTGTCGGTTCCTTAGACAATTTTGTTCTTTTACGTTCTGTGGTATTGTTCGTTTCATTCTTTCTCTTTCTGGTTCTTGTATTTTTCTTCGTATCTTCACGTACCGTTTCACTCTGTTTATCTTGTTGCATGATTTTTGCTTTTACCTCCTTAGTTTTTCTACGTGGTTTTTCTTCAATTTCATAATCTGGATCATTCAAAATCACTACGGATTCCGTATCATCCTCAGAATCCGTAATATCGATGATTACTGACTTACATTTTCTGCGTTTCTGTCTCTCCATGATATCCTTTACGCCAAACAATTTACCATCTCTCACACGACCTTAATCATATGACAAAGTATGAAGATTATTAAACGTCCTTCTACTTTTTGTTAAATATAATTATCAATAATAATTACTCAAGTATGAGGAGTGATGAATTTCTCTTGAGATTCCAATATTTCTGTTTTAAATAAATAGCAACAGGTACCTAACCTTAGTGCATTGAGATTCAGTACGAAACAACCTCCGTACATGTGTCTGTATAGTAATACCTGTTTCCAGAGGAATCAAACTGAGAAATGAATGTGATGTATATCTATAGACTAGTAAACTATAGTTATACGTTCTATGTATTTCAACTTCAATGGAAACATAACTAATAATTATGGCCTGCTTCAGATTGAAGGCAGCGAGTAGTAAACAGTGAGCATGGACCAATGGGTGAATTGAGACAACTTAGGCCCGGTTCCACAAACAGGATTTATTTTTTAAACTCTATTTAACTGCGCGATTAGCCCATCAGATACTTGCGTTGTGAAAATAAACCGAATTTTAGAAAATTCCGAAACCGCCCCTAAGAGTATCCAGAGTATATGGATAGCTACGCTATGAATGCTGCAAAATATAAATATCTATCAAAAGTTAACTTGGCAGTATTAATTAGCTGGTATTAGCTGTAATATCTTTGATTCTATGATATGCAATCATAAAAAGTCCGATATACTCTATTTACTATGATTTACTGTCATCTTTTGCCCACTTATAGCATCTGTCACTTCATATTTTTGTAATTCTTTTCACCTCATGAGAAGAAAGTGTATTCTTAACGATGCTATATTGTATATGTAGTGATCTCATTCAAGTTATTAGCAATGTGTCAATCTAACAATTGGTAATAATTTAATACATTATTTTCTAACCGCGCATGCGGAGTAATACTGACGTATTATCCATCTCTACTTTTTGCTAACCATACAAGGGTTATATGACATAATTAAACATAACCAAGTCCACGCGCTTCGATCGATTTAGTATAAAATAATGCACCTGATATAATTTTCAAAGTAAAAATGGCTGGTAACTCACGAAAAGTTTTAGAAGTAATAACGAAAGCAGTGAATAAATCGCCGGTTATATACAATGCTGCTATCGAGCATGCACAATCCAAGTTAACTACTATGCGATCGCTTGCATCTACAAAGTATGATAACGTTATTAAGGTATTTAATTATTACTAATTAATTGTTGCACAATAATTCCAGCGTAACTCTTGACACTCTCAATTAAAGAATGAAATAGACATATATAGCTTGATCTATCATATCTTTAGTAAAGTAAGTAAGCAATATACATTGATTACTTTTTGCCTCCATGCAAATATAATCTTGTAATTCTTTATTTGTTACTGCATTTCAGCAAGTCAATGGAACCACCATCATACAAGACTTACGAGCTGCTTCCTTGCAACCTGCAAGTCCATTGCCACAACGTCTAGTCAATTGGTGGCAATGGTATCAGCAATTGACAGGCTTAGATGCTGTGGAGATAGCAAAGCAGCATGTTATTCGTGTTCAAGACATTTTATTCAAGAGCCAAGAACAACGTAGGGATCTAACCCGCCAAGTGGCATTAATAAATGATAAATTAAGGGAGGTTTATGGAGAACTAGTACAAACCAGGCGCGATGACCCTAAATATGTTCAACTCACCATATTGGAGAATAAAAGTTTGCAAGAGCAAGCAGCAATGAATAAAAAACTACTTTTACTAGAGAATGACGAAAGGGACTATTTTACGCAATTAGCCACAGCTATTAAAGAGTATCATGATAGTCAAGCTATGAATGCTCAAAAATATAAATATCTATCAATTCTTGCCTCAGCACTATTAGCAATTGTATCCTTAACTGGATCTATGATATATAATAATAAACGGATAACTGATGTACGAAATCTTATTGCTGACACAGAAAAGAACTTGATAAGCAATTCAAGTAAAGAACAAGTTGAAATACTGTCACACTTTGATAACAAAATAATCGACGTACAAAAATTGATCCTTGCAATAGAGGAAAACTTAATAAGTAACTCGGCTATAACTAGATCACGGATAGATCACGAGACAAATGCTAGTCCCTTGGCCACTAATTCCCATGTAGAAGTATTGACAACTCGATTTAGTAAATTTACTATTGTTACTGGTACTATATTGTCTCTCATTGTTTTATCGAAAATGTTTGGCGTTTAATATAGGCATGCATTTGTATCATATTTACCATTGTCGCCTGTTGAAGTGTAGCAATTAGTCATATGATGAACTGTGGCATTTAGATTCACGTTGTACTGTGTTATAGCTTAAAAATGCTCAATAAGAGGGCTAACTGTATAGGAGATAACAATGGTACTCAAAGTTGGTGATCGTCAACAAAATATTTTTTGTATCTTTATCACCTTATTTTAGAGAAAGTAAGCAAAAGTTTAACTGATGAAAAAATACATCATGATATATGATAAACGATTAAATGCAGTTGATTTTTTTCAAAGTACATTTGTATTATTTAACAAAAATGCTGTTTTACACCTGATTGTTATTTGTACCTAAGTTTACAGAAATATAAATCAAGAAAACAACTAAACAAGAATGTTAGTGATGTCAAACTTTAAAACAATATATGTAATGAGCGTTAACACATATATTCTTAACTTGATGAAGTTGACTACAGTAGATTACAAATTTTATACAATTTGATTAGATATGTTTTGTCTGTATTTTTATTTCTTTTAAGAATTTCTTATATGTGCAAAAGTAAAATAATTTTTAAATGATGAATTAGGTATGAGAAATTGTAATAATTTTTCATAAGTAGCATTCAGATTTTAACTTTAACACTGATTATAAAAGTTTATCAAGGACAACAAATGTCTATCCACTGTGTTTTATAAATGTGCAGTATAACGAAATTATAACACGCTCGTAGGATGGGTATAATTTTAGTTCTAGCACTCATGTGTCATTGAAAAATAAGTTCACGAGTCCCACGTTTTCCATTCCATGCCATCTGGAGGTTTCTTTTCCACTTTACTTTTTCCTACTTCTGACCAGTTTGTGCTCAATACTGTTCCACCAGATTCTTGCTATTTTCAAGAAATCAAATATCATTTAAACATAAATCATATGTTAATTCATAGATTATAATTAACCCTGGAACCCCATCCTTGTTTTCGGCACTTGTAAGAACTCACACATGGATCTACTTATTTGTATGGCATATTATACAACCTTACTATTTACAAAAAAAATTCCCCAAAAATGACTAGATTCTTTTAGGCTCTTGACTTTAAAATTACACTATCATAGTTTAATAAAATTAGTTTTTCTAATCGTTTTTTTGATTGACATTTAAACACAGGCATTTGCACAGGGCACAAATGACCCATGGGTAAGGTTCTAGGATTAATCTTTCTATTCCTTAATATTGTATTAATGCAGTCAAATTTCACATGACATCATTATTAATTCATTAAAATATTAAAAACTTGCTTTACTAATATGTGATTAATATCATATAATACTTACGAAGGATTTATTCATTGCACGTCTAACTTCATCGGAACCAGTTCCATAAATTTTTTGAAATAAAGCATTTAAAGCAGCTTCACCTTCTGGCTTTTCTTCTGCTTCTTGTTTCTCTATTTCTTTTTCAACTTTATCCCAGTCTTTTGATTTTTTACTTGAACTCGGGTACTTTGGTGGTTGATTCCCAGCTTGTAAAATTTCTGTAACAGTAGATCCATTATAAAATTGTTGGTCAAAGATATTCTATTATTATACCTAAATACTAAAATCATGTACCTTGTGGAATAGGTTGGACAGGATCTTGAATCACAGGATTCCCCTCAAGAACGTTCCATCTAAGACCATCACGCTTTTTCAATTTTACTTCTATCTTGGATGGAACCACCTTGTAGGAGCATTGATCTGGCACTATATGGTGTGCTAAATCTAATTCGAGACTATAATCACTGCCGGAAGGCAATTTTGCAGAAACACTTAGCTAAAATAATACAGAATTTTGTAAAACTCGAGTAATGTATGGCCATAATACTATTTAACCTCAGCAAAACCTACCGTTCTTTCACCATATAAAAGTTTAACATTCTCTGAATTTTTCGCAAGAATTGTTAAAACAACGTGAGTCTCCGTTTGATACCAATCGTATTTTATTTTTGGAGCTGGCAACTAAGAGGAAATTCATATCGTAAAATAAAGAAAATTCTGTTTTCGCTTTTTTTATTTTCTCATAGCCGACTTATATATTTTCAATACGTACTTCGTTTTCTGACATTTTGGACGTTGCATCTCCAGTAGCCATTGAAGCTGTGTACAATTTTATTCGCTCCAAAATCAGTCAAGCAACTTGAATCACACACAAATGTCATGAGATTACAGTCAGGTATATTTCGAAAAACTCCGTACTTTCTCGAAAAGTCACAACAGTCCAACAGAGAATTGAGACCTTGTCAATTGGAGGCACTTATGTTGCAGCGGGACATTTAAAAAGTTTTCAGATAAAGAACGATCAAGTAATTTGGTAAAAATAAATGCTGCAGATGGAAACGTAGTAAATGTTTTATGACAAAAACAGACGGAAAACAAAAGTGCTTTAACATCTACCTGCATCTATCAATATCGTAAAATTTGTAAATAATCGGTAATCATTTTTATTAGATAAATAGTTATATACAAATATGGATACCATATTATAGTTGTATTACACTTCTTATATTATTTGGTGCTAGTTTGAAGTGTATATATATTGAAAGCTTGATTTTCAAATTAAAATCGTACTTGTTAATTAATTAATTATGTATATCATATGGAATTTTAGAAGAATAGAACGTACAGCGAAGATCAATATGACAGGTTCTTTAAAACGTTTTATGTCGAAAAAATGTTGATAAAACTATTCAATATCGCACTGAATTCACGAATAAGATTTCTCTTGAACTGACTAGAACCTGTAACCAAATGACACATTTTTGGACATACATTCTGTTAACACTTTGTTTTACAAGAATTACATAGTGCTTCTTGTAATTGTTATATTATATATTTATGCTAATTCCCACTTCAGAAATTAACTATCAATACATTTCACTCAGCAATAGACGAAATACAATATTTGTAGTTATAAAATATTATTGCTACTAGTAGACAACATAGTATAGTGCAATTTTATAAATCTAGATCCATACGCTTAGCAAAATATATAGAATGTCCGATAACTGATTGACAATTTTGACAGAAAAAAGCATATTATGAGTAGCCAAAATTATTGTGATTCAAAAACATTGATGTGGCATGTTACAATTTATTTATACTGGAGCATTGTAAACTTAATACTGTAACCCAGTTGTGACATCTCCCAACTGTAACATTCCTGACCATAAAATACAGGAACTTTCCTAACAGATTTTTGGTAGCAAACAGCAGCAGAATAGGATAAATACCGCATAGGGTACAATCCTATTTCTTGGCGTTCGTAATAATTAGATACAAAATATCACCGTTTTGATTATACTTATACAAATATACAAACGTCTGGGATACTAGCTTTAAGAAGATAAGCCTCTGTGCTTCCTTTTAATACGTGCATAAGGTCCAATATCGGGATCCATAATAAAATCGTAGAGAACGGATACCCAGGAGTTATGCTGTGGTAAATCATCATAAAATTCTGAAGCTATGCGCTTTACCTGAGGGATAAAAATTAATAATATAAAATTAACAAATTTTATAAACTGTAGGGCTTCGAAACTACGTACTTCCGGCAATCTGGAACCTGGTACAGCGGGGAAGTCATGGTGCTCATTATGATATCCCACGTTAAATGTGATGAAATTCAATGGTCCGTAATAGCTGTATGTTTCAAAGCCTTTTTTGTACATATAATGTTCAGAAATAAAATGTCCTGCGACTGGATGTAAGCCCATTGCCATTACAGAACCAAGAAGTAGATATACCAGTACCTTTCCACCTGCAACAATATATTATAAATATTAATATTATTTGAAAAATGTTGTAATGAAATATTCATTTTTCAATATATCTTACCAAGGAAATACCATACAATAGCATCAAATATTAATTGAATGACCAGGTTTATATATTCTAGTGTTGTTGGTACTTTTGGGTATGTGATTAGAGGTCGAAAAGAATAAAAAAATGGTTGCAAACACACCCAGCAGAACTTTCCGAATGTGGTGCAGAATAACTTGGCTTCGAGTAAAGTTGGTAAATCTGTATCCAACTTTTCGTCGCCTTGATACTATAAACAGAAATTTTACAAATTCACGTAATAGTATGTAGTTTTATAATAAAAATATAATACTCATAATATACTTACTCTGTGATGCTCCAGATGATACTTCTTGAAACTTATTGATATCGGAAGGCCAATTGGTAAATTTGCAAAAAATCCAAAGAGCTTATTTGCCATAGGTCTGGCATGTCCAAAAGCAAGATTGTGTGATATCTCATGTATAGCTAAACAATGTTAATAACAAAATTTATATGTATATAAAAATTGAGCTTTTAAAAATATTTCTATAAATATATTCCTATATTTGAAATTATATAAAAGAATTAAATTCTATTAAATTGATATTCTACAGGACTCTTATCAGTATATATATAATTGATGAAATTATCAGAAAAACTGTATCTTTCACCAATTCACATGTAGAGCCTAACAGATATCATGTACGTGACTAACATCATGTATATCAAATAGCAGAGACATTCATCTTTGTTATAAGTTAAATACTATATATTAATATTCGCATTTTGTATATTTCTATCTAGATTACATTTCTATGAAATTTTATTCCTAAAAATTATTTAGTACTTAAATTACTGATTAATAATATTTTTGATAGCTGAAAAAAACCATAAGAATTGCTCACCTAACATAAGAGAATGGTTGATAACACCACCAAAACAGTATGCCAACAATAGAAGTAAGGGATAGTTCATATCCTTAACAATAAACATCGATGCAAATTGTACCAAAACCATTCCTGTTACTATCCATTTGAAGTTTGGATCGTAACCAAATAATTTCTTAATCTGTGGATATTTCTCTGTAATACAAAGAATGCTTTCATGGTATACAAGCTTATAATTATAATACTTACCAAATATTTATAAGTCATATATGAAACTATAGCTATATTACTTTATCAAATTTTCCTCAAGGAGTCTTTGTAAACAATATATATATGAAATAAAGAAATTTGATCTTAGTACAAATGGAAAGATTAAAACAAGCGTAACAATTTTATTAGAATTAAATAGGAAAATTAAATTTTTTAATTAAAATCTTTATATATGTAATAGAATTATATCTGTATGACAATTAAACAAATTATATTACTGGATTCAAATAACATCATATACCCACTTTTAAATATTCTACAATTTTAAAGTTACATAAATTCTATTTTGCATTCTAATCACATTCTTTCAAGAGAAGACTGATACCAATTATGAATTTTAATCATCTCAGTTGACGCAATTGACCGAATCATAAAATATAGGCCAAATTGGTTATTCATGCAAGTCTTTTAATGATTTTAGTCTTACAAAATAACGCTTGTAAATTGATATATTTAATTCGATATTTTAAGTGATTACTAGTCATCAAAATTTTCAATCACACGTTAAGAGATACCTGTCATACCTAATATTATTTTTCGACGACTGGCGTGTGGCTCTTCTGTATAAACCCATTCAAAATCTGACCTGGAAACGTGCTGACCCATTTTTGATATTCACAAACTGCGTTATAATAATTTTATTAAATGATTAACTTTTCTTAACTGCTATGGAAATTTACACGAAGCACCGGCAAAGACTGGCAAAGACTATCACTGACTATCACATATTCCACATCGCAGCCATAGTTGGAGTAGTACATCAAGATGGAACACTTATAACTTTAGAAAGTTATTAGAAACGTAATATGCGCCATCAGGAGACTTATATTGTAACTGAAATAAAAACTAGCGCTAAATTTATTTACTACTTTGTGCTAAACAGCGTGTATATCTTATTTAATCAACTTTTTGTGCAAAATTTTCAGTAAAGTTTCATAATCAACTCCCAACGTGATCTGCCAAGTATAATTTTCATGAAAATTATTGATTATGTATTTTGCTATATTTAACATCGGAATTCATCGCTTAAATAAAAATTACTAAAGAAAATAAAGATAACATTTGGCAATTCAATTTTTCTTGGACCTTATAGTATTTCGACTACCATACTTTAATTTATGATATACTGAGTTATGCAATAATTGATTATGTATAATTATGCCAATTGTAGAAGCCATTTTTATTTTCATATAACGTAATGTACGCAGTGACTTCTGGTACTTGATCAACTCTCTCTATCAACTACATATGTACACATGATTTCATGGTGTAATAATATTTATATATATATATATATATCATGAATGTATGACGTAAAAGTCGAGGTCACACGTTAAAAAAAATATTAGTATCGTTCACTACACGGTTATCTATAAGCAATCTGTTTAATATTTGACAAACTAATCGGTTGAAATGATTTGTTCTTTTACAATTGTACATGACTATTATTGCAATTGTCTCATACACTTTAGATAGTGACTGTTACCGCGCGTACTACTTGATCATTATTATTTGTCTGAAACGTCGTAACTTTGTTTTAAATATTAGTTTTTAATAACTAAGTGAAATAATTATTACAACATGCATTCCTCGCGTTTACAAAATTGCATTGATCTTCCTTTGGAGAAGGAAGTGTTGAGCGAAACTGTAGAAAAAGCAAAGGATTGGGCTCTTATGCATGGTAAATAATTTGTTTTATAATACACAACCAATTGATAACCATAAGATATTGTACATTGATATAAGGAGAAGTGTATATTTAGAGCAAACATAATTTTAGCAAAACATATTTTTGATTTGTTGCTAGGTATCAGTATGAGATCAAAGGAACATTTTAGTAAGGATAATGTGCAAATTGCTCCATTTCTTTTATTACCAACAAGCTTTCCCAAACAGGAATTTGAGAAAGCTCAACAGGTCCAGAAGATATTGAACCAGCTAATGCATAGAGTTGCACACGATTATGATTTTCTTAAGAAAACTTTGGCTGGGTAAGTGTAAAATGTTATGTGTGTTAAATAAATTCCTCTTGCGTATTCTATTTGACTATTTATAAGTATATACTAAACATTTACAATTTATTTGTATCATTCGATGATCTACTTCTAATATACACTACAGCAACGCATTGTATATCTAACATTTTTCTTTCAGTACAATTGAAGTGGATGAATTTTCAGCAAAACTGTTTCATATTTATGAAACAGTGCGAGCAGAAGGTGTAGCACAGGTACATAATTCACAAATATCGTTTGATTGGTGTATGTAATCAATCTTTTCCTTATCTTAAATAGTCTAGAGCCACAAAATTGTTTTACATTATAGGATATTAGCGTTGGCTTATTCCGTTCAGACTATATGCTGCATGGTATTGAAGATTCGAAAATAAAACAAATCGAATTAAATACCATTGCATCCAGCTTTGCAGGCATTGCTACAAGAATAACACAATTTCATAGGTATTGTATTTTCAATGTACTCATCATTTGAATATTCCAGTTATAATCATTATAATTCTCTTCAGATATATTTTAACAGAACTGGAACATTTGGATAAATTAGTAAACGTAAGTAGTTTGAGCGTATTTGCCTATTTCTAACATAATATCTGTGTACAATATTTTTCTCAATTTTTTAAATGAATTTTATACAATAAAATTTACTAAATCAGCACTTTTGATAGTTTCAGTAGTTTAATAGTAGATTTATTATAGTTATAACAGTCCTTGAATTTAATAGATGCTATTAATTGTTCTTTGTCGTTAATACGCAGATACACCTCACAAAGATATGATTGATTTATTCCGTTTACAAAAAAAAAAATTTTTCAGGTACCAGAAAATAATGCCGTGTCCGGACTTTGTACCGGACTCGTCGAAGCATGGAAATTATATAACAATGAGAAGTAAGTTTAATTTTGGGTAAAAAAGCCTCAACTGTCGAGCCATCTTGTTGTATTGCCTGTTATAACACGTATATTATGGATTGCTTCAGATTAAAAAACTTGGTCAGTCGCTTGTCTGTATCGCCGGTTGCCGATACTTGGCGCCAAACTCGACCAAGTCTCTTGATCGTTGAGAGTATACATATAAGTACTTACGTTAAACAAAATGTATGTCTTTCGTTTTTCAGTGCTGTGATATTGTTCGTTGTGGAAAACGTCACATATAATATATGTGATCAACGATTTCATGAATTTGAAATAAGACGACAGAATCCACAAATAAGGGTTATTAGAAAAAATTTAACAGAAATTAAATCGCAGGCGCAACTGGGACCTGATAAGGAGTTAATAATGTAATTCATTTTCTCTTTGATCATGTCGAAAGCCCATGAAATCTATGAATTATTTACATATGTTTTCATATCATAAGCATTAAATTCTCCATTTGTCATTTCAGCGGAAGCAATGTGATATCCGTAGTATATTTTCGCGCTGGTTATGAACCAAATGATTATCCAACTGAACGTGAATGGTCGGCAAGACTTTTGATAGAACGTTCTCGAGCATTAAAATGTCCTACCATACATTACCATTTGGCAGGAACTAAAAAGGTATATCGGAAAATAATACAGCATAATAGTCAAATATATTTTTAAAGAGCTTCCACCAAAATATAATACAATTAAGTAATAATTATTAATTATTTATAAACTTAATTACGAGGTACAACAAGCTTTAGCTCAACCAGGTGCTTTAGATCGTTTTATGGAAGCTACTACAATTTCGCATCAAGTGCAACAAATTTTCACTGGTCTTTATTCCTTGGATTTTGTAAGTTTCTCAAATAATGAATCGAATAATTATAAATAAATTTCATTAAATTTATTAAACAGAATGAAAAAGGGGAAGAAGCAATTGCTATGGCATTAGCAGAGCCAAGTAAGTTTGTTTTAAAGCCACAGCGAGAAGGAGGTGGAAATAACGTTTATGATGGAAATATTCGAACTCAGTTAGAAAGTATGAAAGACTCAAAAGAACGAACAGCTTGGATCCTTATGGATCGCATTTATCCTCCATTACAAAAAAATTATATAGTACGTGCCGGTGATACGAATAACTTTGAGCTTCAAGATTTTACTTGCGAACTTGGAATATATGGAATAATCATTGGGTGAGACAGACATTACTATCATAATATTTCGCGACAGTATCGGATACCATTCATACAGATATTTCTATGTTACCATTTTTACATCTGCAGGGATGCAAAGGAAATAAAATTGAACGAACAAGTGGGCCATATTTTACGGACCAAACCGGCTACCGCTAACGAGGGTGGAATTGCAATGGGCATTGGAGCGTTAGACAGCCCATACCTCGTAATTTAAAATGCCATATATTTTTATAAATTATAGATAACTTGAATTTTAGAATAAAGAAATCTAATAATAATAAAAACTTACTATACTAAACTATAAACTTCGCCGGTAATTTATATTTTGTTCATCCGTTCACAATTTTTATATTGGCAATCAGCAGGCATATTATGATTAATCGATATAACCAATTTTTGGGATCCTTCTTTCAATTCTTAATTTAATAGGCACAATTGGTTTCAACATAACATCTGCCTTTAATTTTATTTCTGATATAGGTGTCACGTGATCTTTCTTAAAGATATATTTTCGGAGTAGTGTCGCTAATAATGCCTTCATAGCCATCATAGCATACTTCCAACCTTAAACGTAAGGTTATCATGATATTCAGTTGTCAATTATAATAAAATTTTCTTCTATAAATTAAATATTATACACGTACCTATACAGTTCCTTGGGCCTGCACTGAATGGAACGAAACTATAAGGATGACGTTTTGCAACTTCTTCAGGAAGAAATCTGTCCGGATCAAACCTTAATGGATCAGGCCAGTACTTTTCGCTTCTGTGAATGTGCAATATTCCCAGAACCACGGAACTACCCTTTGGTAACGTGCATGTTCCTAAGAAGAATTAGCGTTTTTAAATATCTCTTTAAAAAAGTTATTTATGAATTGAATTTTCTACTTGCCTATATCTAAATCATCCGTTACATGTCGTACAAGAATTGGACCGACTGGAAAAATTCGCATAGTCTCTTTGATGACACGTTCTAAATACTCCATGCGATGTAAATCCTCGTGTCTTACCGGTGCGTCTTTTGGATCATCCGGACCATAAATATCATAAAGCTCCTGATAAACTCTGTCCTGTCGGAATTGAGAAATATGTGTAATCTATCAGATACAGTCAAATTTGATTGAATGGGTGATTTATAATTAAAAAATTCTTACTTGTATTTCTGGGAAAGTCGCCATCATCAGTAGTATAAAGCAATTTACAGTAGCAGTGGTATCATTTCCCTAAAATGTAATACGTTCAGCATGTAATTTTGATATAGCATATTTAAAAGAATAACATTCTTACAGCAATCATCATTGTATCGACTTCTTCACGTAGTTCCTCGTCACTGAATTTCGTCCCATTGTTAGATAATTCCATCAATAAATCTAAGAAAGCTTTTCGTTGACTTGGTTCATTCTCTATAAATATATCAAGAAACGTGCTTATTCAAAAATTCACTGATTTATTTTATATATATATATATATATATATATATATATATATATATATATATGCTCACCTGATGCCATCTCTCTATTTGCTACTTTGCCATTGATTTGATGTAATGCTTTTTTCTTTTTTTGAATTACCTGTGAAGAATTCATTCAACTTATTATCACATGCAAGCGCTATTACTTAATGTATCTAATCAACATCTTGTTCTCTATACTTAAAACCAAAATATTTTCGTACATCATTCGTCAAGCTGTGCAAATATTTTATACAGTTATGTTGATCGATTCCCAGTTGAGTATTATTGAAAATTATGTCGGGGTGCAACCATATTTTAAATATTCTGGTAAATACTACTTCGAAAACTCTGTAATATTAAAATTATTTTATATATACAATTATGTTATCGGTGTCATCGTTAAAATTTTATATTGTGATTTTTATACCTCTTAGCCGATTCGACATAGCGAGAATTTCGTTCAGTTTGAGCTTTCACAGTGACACCCATAGCGGTTTCTAATTTAAAAAAATAATAATTAGATAAAGTACCATGGGCATTACATAAATTCATAAAATTAAAAGAATCACTCACCACAAATAATATCCAGCGTACAAAGTGATATGTAGTTAAATATATCAAATTCTTCTCCGTCCACTTCAACCTCCATTTCTTTAATCATTATTTGCGTTTGAGCCGAGAATACGTCCACAAACGATTCAAGTATTTTCTGATTAAACGTTGGCAGTATCAATTTCCTATGTACGCGCCATTTATACGCTGCAAATAATGAGATTATTATATATTTCCATACTGTCTCCTAAATTATAAAATACAATTCGTCATCTATCCAACATATAGAACTTGATGCACTGAACTTGATTAGCATAGTAATGATTAACATACTACAATGGGCGACATGCGTATTTAGGATTGTAATTAAGAGAAGGTTGACCATTTCATTGTTAATGCTTCGCACGTGCGTAGAATAAAAGTTTTAAGCGTTTCCGTTGATAATTGACCAACTTATATTTGAATCACGCTTGTTTTAACTTCAGAGAAACTCACCTGGCGCTGTAAATAATCCCGTTCCAAGCCAAGGTCGTACAAACTTATATAAATCTTCCTTTTCGATGGTTTTTGGACTGAGAAAAATTGTCTGTAAAATCAATTTGCATTTTTTTCATTGTCATACTTTAATGGCAGTATACGAAAGTCACGAAAATCGTCGTCTAAGATAATAATATCCCCGTGATTCGTTTCGTAATTCCCAAAGGTTTGATACACTTAGTCATGAGTCAAATGGGTTCGTACGTATTTATGCGCTTGGATTTTTATTCATTATATATTTAGACGTATATATGACTTTATTGTGCGAATTTTTATTTGCACGATATCATGATTTTGATAATATGATGCAATCTAAGGTGATGATTATAGTTGTAACGGGAGTCTTGGTGAATTTAAGTTTTCCTTAAGTAACAATACCTTCAGTTGTTCTGCTTCGTAAACTCCAAAGAACAAACGATGTCCCAACCAAAAACGGAATGGCGAGGGATAGGTATGCATTAGCTTCGTGATCTTGATGAGAATATCTGAAAGAGGGAGAGAATTATAAGGAACATTTTAAAGCTGTTGTGCAGCTATTCCATGTGTTTGCACACGACCTACACGGAACGTTGACATGAAAAACGAAGAAATCTTTAGAACCATTTTTCTCCTGCGCTTTTCATTAATTTATTCGATTATTAGTTTAGCCGCCTTCCTTACATGACACAGAAGACGGGTCATCTGCATTAAGGTGTATCAAATATTCTAATTAGAAGAATAATGTCCAAAAATAAAGAAGATGTAAGTCCGCTTTTTAGCATTCTTGTCGTACAAGGAAGTATATAAAATTTGTTGGAAAAGAAGAGAAAAAACAGTTGTAACGGTTTCCTCGTTTCTGATGTCATCATTTCTTGAACGCATTTAAATCTAGCTGAACAACAATTTTAAGCGCTAGATGTTTGTACAATATTTAAGAACTAGATATAAAGAATATAAAATTAGGTATTCTAAAAAATTTATTTCATACTTATATATTCTAAATTAGTAATACCATTTTTTTAAGTTGAACCCGACTTGTGTTTGTAATGAATCAGAATTCATTACCCTATTAAGGGGGTCATCCCGTGTGACGGCTCTTTTTTTACGCTTTTTTTGGGAATTTTTTTTGGCGAACTAAATAAAGAT
>JARPRG010000542.1:137094-147755 GCA_031001745.1 Hartigia nigra
TTAAATGATTTCATCCGCTGGGACCAGAACAGGACTTCAGAGCAGCATCAGCGCGAGTGCACGCCTTATTTCACAATTCTTCCTCGGAGTACGAATTGTTCAGTTTCAAGACTTGAATGCTTGCTGAAAGAAACATTGCAATAATTATTTACACGTCCATCTTGTCTCCTTGACTGTCCCGTTACAAGCATGCAATTGCAACAGGAATGTGGTCTTTGCACAATCAAACGTCAAGGTGTATGGTTTATGCCTATGAAATTGTAATGACAAAGACTCTATTAAAACAAGAACTACGAATGTGCGCATGATGGTTAACTTTTAAAATAGAAATAGGTAAATTTAAGAGAAGACCAACAGAGTCAGGGTTCAGCCAACCTGATGATTATACTCTGGTATTTTTGAGGACGATTCGTATCGAGGTGCTGATAGAAATGAAAATATGAATTCAATGACTGAGAGGATTGTTTTAATTGAAAATTATACATTTCGTATGGAAAATGGTCCAGTTGGAGATATTCATTTTTATCATTATCTCGACCTAAAGAGACGAAAGTACAAAAAATAGTGAAGGACAATTCACTCTTTGTCACTACAATCGCATGACTACGATGAAATTTATCCGAATTTTTTTTTTTTTATATATCATATACACGTGAAACACACGGAATTTTTCTATGGAAAAAGAGAATAAGAAATTAAGAAATTCTGACTGTCAGATTTACAAAAATCTTATCTGGCATGACTTTTCGCGTCGGTACGTAAACAGCAACGTTGCGAAAATTGTCAGTCACGTTTTCGCTTTGGTCAAAGTTATTCAGTGTTCATGAAAATTGAATGATCGATCACGTGAAACGTGGATAAAATTGAACACGTAATTAACTATAAATTAATACAAATCGTGTGTGATTGCGCGAAGAATGGCGCAGGTTTTTCCTTGCTAATCTGATAGATATTTCCACAATTCATAGGATTTTTTAGCACTCGAAGACGTCAAAAATCGTCACGTTTCTAATCGCGAAACGTGGGTGTTAGGTGGTATAAAAAATTTATAAAGTAAAAAGAAAAAAAAAAACGTTCTCACTGTCCACCTCATCGTCGGAACGTCGTTTTTAATTCCTTTACTTGCTGTCTTCTTTCTTTGGCACTTTTTCTCCCTGAATTTCTCTATTGAAGTTCAATCACTGCGTCCACCCGCCTTAAATCTGTTAAATAAAAATTTTATTCCCAGATCATAATTAAAGGACGATATACGATTTCCGTAAAAATCTCGGAATGTTAGATGATTGTCAATTCTTAAGAAAATCAAACAATCGATGGATCGAAGAGTCTTTTTAAATACTGTATATTCTATACCTGATAAATTCAACAAAAATAAGAGTATACACGGTTATTCAGCAGAAATGCACCACCTAAAGTTAGCCCCCGTCCATTTGATTTCTATGGTAGAACCATGTTCAGGTGGTGTGTTTCTACTGAATAACTCTGTATATGCAGTCTGTCCTTCGACGAACTGTCATTTCTAGTAAAAAACTTTGTGTAAAAATGACATTTTGGTCCTAAAGAAAAAGAAAAAAAAAGGGAAAAAAATGGAAAAAAAAGGGAAAAAAAAGGGGGAAAAAAGGGAAAAAAAATCAGTTTTTCACTACAAATATTTTTCACTCGAAGAGTAATCTGTAATCGTGCTAAACACCGAATACATAAAATCAATTTTTATATTGTAAATAAGAACGTGAACTTGCTTTACGCAATTTTCACTATAACGGCTTGGAAGGGACCAATCAACGGAGGATCTTTTGTCCTTTTAATATAAAGATAAAATTAATTATCAGAAGGGACAAACTAATCTTCAGTTAAGATACTTAGATCATCACTTGTGTGTGGAGTTCTTTGGATATTTAAAAAATGGAATCTAATCGATGTTTCACGATGATTACCATAAATTCGTATCGATTAATGGCTCGAAAGTTTTTTACTGGAAAAAAAAAATGAAAATATAATCTAAGAAATAGATGTATCTTCATTAAACACTGAATAAATACTCCAAAGTCTCGACCGTGACGATTCACGTTTAGTGATATAATCCGTAACTTGAAAATACATTGTGCGTATTGCGCAACGTTATATTGACAAGTAAATCAAATTTTTTATAATATCTATTAACGACAAATAATTCAGGATCAATATTGTAGTAAATCGATTTCGAGGCGACGACGTCACCGTTGTCGCGTCTGTCCGTTTCGCCATTAAATAATTGACAAATTTCATTTCACAACTTGTGTCCTATAAATATCATCTAATAAAATGAATTAAATAGCGATATTAAAAGGCTCGATACGCGTCATATACAGGATTATTCACAATAAAAAACACGCATCAAAGTAAATTGACCATTTGACTTCTATAAGTAAAATCAAATACATTCGGTACTTTATTTCTGAATAACCTTATATATGTATATATATTTAATGTTAACGTAATTAATTAATATAACACGCAGACGTACAAGCAGCCTCTAAATCGATTCTAGTCCGAAGCCTAGTATTGTTACGATATTATACCTCGTATATACATAATATTGTAATAAGAAGAAAAAAACCGACAAGATTCTGAATGGATACTTTTGTCAATTATCAATATTAATAATACAATGCTCTTGCCTAATATAATTAATAACAAAAAAATCATCAGATTCCAATTACCCAATTTTCACAAGACAATAGACATGAGTAACAATCTAACGAGTTGATTGCCAAGGCAAAGTATCCATTGTGCGAATTTCACGAAATTCCCGATTACTTCGTCAAACTCATTACGTCACTTGGGCACAAAATACATATTTTTAAGAGGTCGAGAATGTTATTCATTGCCAGAAAAAAAAAAGAAAAACATTGTACACCATTTATAAATATTATACACCAATTTTATTCGGTAAGCATGTAAAAGCACTAGGGAATGATTAAACCCCTATATAGTTGTCTTGTAATGTTAGGTAATTGAACGATCGCTGGATTAGATTAGAATCTAATTCGATGATCTTTCAGCTATGATAAAGTCACCCACAGTTGTACCTTTTATTCGTAATCTGTGTGATGGCAGAGAGAGAACACTTTATCTGTGGAATTGCACCGTTACAGGACAATTTTATTGAAATTGTCTTTTGACAAGGACTTATCAAAATATATATATAATTAGAAATTAAATATACATTATGTACACGTGTACTCAGAAACAAACAATAGTGCATATATATATATATATATATATATATATATTTGCGTGTTTGTATGAATTACTTATTATTTTGGTTTCTTTCAGTATTTTTCGAAGAGATGGCAAGAATCTTTCTTTTATATATCATTCTTATTGGATGGTTTTGATTAATTTTTTTTCTTTAATGTCTCATTACTTTTAATTTGACGTCAATACTCTTCTTGTTATCTGATACAAAAGGTTTCTATGGTAAATTAAGTGTCAGGTGTTGTTATGATTATCTATTGTTTCTGTTTAAATGTTCGTATCACAATGTTCCACACTTTACGTATGATAGAGTCGTTACGTTTTTCGAATGACAAGTAAGAAAATATGAAGAAGAAGTGTTTGTTGAAAGAAGCCGATAAGATTTTATTCGTATAGAGCAATGCTAAGTGACCGATCATTCGAATATTCAAAAATATATCGTTGCGTGTGTTATCGAGATCGATGAACTCGCAGACTTTTCAAATCCATTGTTACTCCTTGAAATAGTTTTATGAGTCCATTATTGAGTGACGTACTTTTTTGAATTTTCAAATGATCCAACTTGATCCTTCCGGCGGGAAATTATTTGTCATTATCAGATAGAATTGAACGGAGTGAAACGACATCATGGCCATTTCCGTACAGTCAATAAAAATGAAATCGACAACTATTAGCAACCGGAAGGAGTAGTCTGAGAGGTCATATTGGATGCGAAAAAAATAGCAAAAAATTGAAAGATTGAAAAGCGGCCTGGTGCACAAGGTCATTTAGTAAAACGTAATGTATATGACTTGTGGCACGTTTGAAAAAAAAATTCTGAATTACTAATGACATGCTTGTTACGTCACACTTGTCAGAGAATTGTGTGTACCAGCCCTTATTGAAAGATGCTTGAAAAGTAAAGTTCATCGGGTTACGAAGAGTCTGTGGTGTTTACATTAAATGTAAAGCTTAATTATTAATACGTAGAATATGTCCTACATGTTATTGTATCTATTACCTTTGTACAATATTTTGATTTACAATTAATTTGTAATATCAAAAAATAAAACGTAATGTATTCATCACGAGTTTCCAGTGTCTTTGTTAATGGCAACATCTATTTTTGCGAATCCCTTAATTAGCTTCGTTCAGTCTTAATTGTATCATTTGTCTGTCTTGTACTTCCGGTTGGGTACTAACTTCCTGTCTTGAAACCTGCGTAATCATTTGAATTCATTGTTCAAATTGGGAATTTTTTTTTATTTTAAAGTCACAAGACTTACTTTTACCTGGTGAAGAGTTTTGTTATGTTTCTTTATATATTTTCGGATGAATGGGGCTAATAACATTGGGTCTAAATTTTGCACGTCTTCTGAGGATATTAAGCTGACTAGTAAACCAACACTTATGGTAACTATAGCACCTGTTACGGTATACCATAAATAACTGATATGATATACTGCCCAAGATTCCCTGAAATTCCAGTAATTTTAAATTTCTGTGATTTATTTAGAAAAAAAAGAATTAATTATGTTTCTACTTACGATATAACATCAGTATCGGTTCCGTTGAGCATTATGTCAGGTGGTGAAAAAAGAATTAAGCTCTCAATCTGTTGAAAGGAGTAAGTGCATCCTTCTATGCTTACTGGTTTTTCGTCAAATCTAAAAAAAAAAGGAAATTCAAAATTTCGAATTTACTTCACAAAATATTTCTTCGATCCTACCGTAAACTTCCGCTCGCTATAGCCGCTTGAGCTGAAAGACTCATCCAGCCCATGAAGCTCAAACCGAACAGTCCACCAATAAGAGCTCCCTGAGAAAGAAGATGATAAATCCAAAATTTTTGTAAAACAAATTCTTAATATATACCTTAGCGTTGACCCAAGGTAACAGAACACCCATTGTAAATATTCCAAGAGACGGACCACTGGCTATCGAATCCAAGCTGATTGTCAGCTAAAAAAAATGTTCCAGTAATATATCTTTATAAAAAAAAAATCAAATTTTAATAATGACTTTTTACCTGAAGAACTTGCGAGCCCGTTTGTTCTACTACAAAGACAAGACCCACGCAAATGGCGCCCAAAGTCACCACGGTCACTTTCATCAGGATGTCTGCGGCTCTAGGACTAAATGGACTCTTGCGAAATGGCTTGAGGAAATCCTCGAGGACGACGGCCGCCATGGAATTTAGTCCAGTCGATAAAGAGCTACACGAGTTTTCATCAGTCACACCGTAGTTCACCCGGCGAACATTTTTATTTTTTTAGAAAAGAAAAAATCTAAATCACCTTAGGGCCGCACTAAAAACACCAGCTACAAAGAGTCCTGGCAAACCAGGAAATTCCCCCAGGATATCCATCACGAATAATGGCAGAAGTTGATCCTTCGCTCTTGCTAGCTGCAAATATTTGTCTCTGTGATAATTGATAACGATTCTTCCATGTTGTTTCAAAAGAAAAAGAAAAAAGAAATTACTTTCGTAGTAAGTGGATCGCATTCGTGATAAGTAGCATATATTAACATTCCTGCATATCCGCACATTCCGATCAATATTAGAACTCCCAATATGAAGGACCACATTGCCCTGGAATATTCAATTAATAAATTAATAATATTATCGATCATACGTCTATTAATCATAATATAAATACCTGACAGCCGAGCGTAAATTTGGTAAGGATAAATAACGTTGTAACATATTTTGATTAACCGCTGATACTTGTAACCAGTGAACAAAACCACCGATTATTAAGGCCCATACGGTGTGTCTGGTAAATGGATTCCAATCGGTTCTGAATTATAAATATCATATTGATTAAAAGATTTATTGATTTGTCATGAAAAGTAATATAAAATTAACCAAAAAAAAACATACGAGGGGGCTTCCAAACGGCCGGATTCCAAATTTCTTCGTACAACAACATGAATTCCACCAAGATCCGATGTACCTTTGACAATTACCAGGAACATCGAACCGAACATGACAAAAGCTTGAACGAAGTCGGTCCATACGACAGCTCTTAAACCGCCCTAATTAAAAGAAAAAGTAATTTCCGGATAATTAATAGTTTTTTTTTTAAGTTCTTTGGATTTTTGTAAACGATTATTAATTACCACGCAAGTATAAAAAATGCAAACAATGCAAACAAAGGGCGTGATGATGTGAACGTTCACTCCTGTAACTGTAAACGATGACAGATATAGATATATAGACTACTGATAGAATGCCACTTATCTAACGATTACGATTATGTTCTACCCTAAGGTGACCTTCCTTGATTGTACAGTCTGAAAGATGACCTAAAGGTCAGGGCAGAACGAGCAGTAATTTTACCTTGATTGAAGGCTAGAGCAGGAACATAAATGACAATGGGTAGCCAAGTCATCTGAAATGAATCAATTAATCATAGAGTTTCCTTGACTTTTTTGAATAAACAAAAAAAAAAGACTTACTATTCCCAAGGAGAACAAAGCAGAGCCCAACAGTCGAATTTTCTTGTCGAATCTTCTCTCCAAGTAGTCGTAAGTGCTGGTTAGTTTGAGTTCGTGAAAAACTGGCAAATAAACATTGGACATGATAAAACCGACGATGATGACGCCAAAACCAATGCAAAGATAACTAGTCCCGTGTACGTAGATTTCCGTAGGTGTTCCGAGCAAAGAAATTCCAGAAATAAAGCTGGCGATGAGACTGAGGCTCACCGGAAGTGTCTTCATGTTCCTTCCGCCTACGAGATATTCATCCTCCCCGGATGTTTTTTTGACAAAACCAAAATACACGCCAATTCCGCTGCAGCAAAGTAACATCAGTACGAAGACGGTGTAATCAGGGATACCAAAATTTTGCATGGTTCTGCTAACTTCCTGTACAGTCGGTACATCCGGTGCCCAATTGTTCAGGATATCACCTGACGTACCTTCCGCAGCCATCTTCTTGCAGAACGGAATGTCGATGAGTTTATTAAATAGATTTAATGGCGATAAATTATTGTCACTTTCAAAAGTAACCCCGTTTTGCGTCTCCTTTAGCAATGAAGGAAAATGGCGTTTACTGAGTATCGATAATTCTTGGCGAGAAACGAGCCACTTTTTTTTCTTAACTTTTATTTACTCCCATTAGCTCCAATCACGTTTAATTAACTATTTATTAGAACGTCGTTTGTGCTATCGCAGAATGACGTAATGACGTTACTCGAGTGACTTCTAATTGGATTATAGTAGTTCTACGATTGGCAGAATATTGACAATTATATTGGACATTTCGAAGAAGGTAACAGAGTCTCGGCTTAATTGTATTTCGTATAAATAGTGTTTATCGTTTAGTGAAGATTTTTATGGAGAACTATTCTTTTTTGCACTCTCCGTATAACGAACTTGTCCATAGAGAAAATCTTGTCTATGAGTGCAGATTAATTGGCAAAGTGTAATAACGATGGGAATCAATTTTTAGACCGGATCGTCAACAGGAGCTTCACTGACAATACTACTCCGTATTATGCTCGCTGGCAAAAGACAGAAAGCTCGGTAGAAAAGAGAGCCATTACGATAACTCTGATACTGCGTATTGTGTCACCGTGACAATTTTCTTGTTAAACTAACAATGGACATAAGTACATCCCTCGGTTAAACAAGTCGCTATGCCGACGCGATTCACAAGTGGATAATGCGACCTAAATTTAGTCATACGGATATATTCGGACGGATTAGGCTCGCGATTTCAGCAGCTATGCCTCCACGAATTTACGAGCTCATGAACTGGTAAATTCGTACGAGTAGAAGGATGTTGACCATGTATTAAGATTTATTAAAGTCAATTGTTGTCATCGAGTAATTGCTCCATGGACCATCATTCTTGTTTGTCTTCATTCTCTCTGAAGTTTAATAGGGTACGAGTAGAGGTTAAGGATAAGAAAGAAAGGTGAAACAATGGACATCCTATTTAGTGATTTTATTTAGCAAATGGAAATCTCTCCTTCAAGTGTATAGCAAGTACATAGTATCTCTTAAACCAGAGTTTATCTTTTATTTTAATTATAGGGATATCCTGTACGTTTATCCTTCATAGAATTTTGGAAGTTTGTCTCCTAGAATGACTCTTCGCTCTACACCAGCTTCTGTGATGATACCAAGTCTGATGACACCACCACTGCTACCATCACGCGACATTGCCAAAGCCAGTGCTGCAGGATTTGAATTTTTATGTAAAAATTGTAACAGTCGAGGATTTAGTTTTAGTTATTACTAGAAGAGAGACTATAATATGGACTTACTGTTTGTTACAAGTTCTACGCATTCATCCTTTGTCATGTTAGGTTTGTAGTGTGCATCTACGTAACCATAAACATAACTGGAACCAGACCCACCGATTGCAATAGGTTGGCGAGAGCACATTCCTCCTAGAGGAATGCTATAAACTTGACCACCCTTCCTGCGATCCCATCCAGCTACCAGGATACCCGCCATTAAAGAATCACGGTAATTGTAACACATTTCACGGAATACATTTGCTGCAGTTTCCACTAATGCTGGTGCACCTAATTCCATTCTGAAAGAGATACAAGTATGTTTCGTTGTTCCAGAAGTTTTTATCTCAGTTAAATTTATTGGAGCAACGAAGAGCGAAAAAACTTACTGATGAAAATTCAAATGATAAGTTACTATATCTGCAATGGCTTGAGTGTCTGCTGCAGAACCGGACCGACAGCAATAAATATAATCAGTCACTTTTGTTAACTTGTCAGCAACACGATTAGAAACATATGCTCTGTGAGAAAATACAGCACGAATGGTGAGCGATAAATACATAGAAATACAAGTTGTTGAATTTAAATTTTAAAAACTTATATGTACCCTGTAGTGGAACGAGAATCTGCTCCAATAACGACACCACCATTGAATTCAATAGCCATGATCGAAGTCTGAAAAATAAGATATCAGAAATCTGTATCAATATCTATCAATCATAATAAATATCTAAAGGAAATTGAATAATATATGATAAAGACTATAAAAACGTATAATGACTGATGGAAGATTGAAGTTTGCATTGTCATTCTAACCTCTACCTAGAGTGAACGACATTTATATCGAATATTATACAGTTATAAGTTCATAAAATCTGCGAAACTTACTCCTGTACTGTGTTCAGCACTTAGCCAGTCAGGTCCCATGGAATTAGCCATCGGATTAATATTCGGCTGCATTAATCCTTGTACAAAAGCCATTTTTCAGAAACTTCAAAAAAGTTGCTTACTACCAAAGATGCCTACTTTCCAGCGCGACTTGTTCACAATGCAGCGCCCACGTCCCATTTGGTCGGCGATACCGCGCCCAACGTTACCGACATGGCAAAAATTAAAAGTCTTCCGTCTTCACGCCATTTGTACTGGTGCAAATACGTTTTAGCTTAGGTCAGCATCTTTCGGCGCTCTTACAAGTTTCTTCCTTTGCATAAACCAAAAAATACATAAAATAGATTTTTACGTGAAAAATTATAATATACGCGTATTGCAGACCTCTTCATTACCACCGATTAGTCTATGTTTTTATTCTCACTTGCGTAGTTCACAGCAAGAATATAGCAGCACCATCTGTTGGAAATTCTTCTGAATAATCACGAACTACGAAAATTCGTAAGAGCCATTCCATCGCACAATTTTTATCATCTCCAGGATTTTCTACTCATTAACAAAATAAAAATTGCCAAAACCAACGACAAACGCAAAAGTTCCACCGCAAATTTAAAGGAACATCTAAAACCCTTGTATCTGCCAACAGATCTACCCGCATCCGGTAAGAACCGGAAGTCTATGCCCCTCGACGAAGGCTTCATTCTGATAAAAGGAATCGTTCACCAAGTACGCTCTACTTTTGAAACGAATAAAAAGTATAAGAGCAGATTCGTAGAATGTTGTTACGAATACGGAGTTTTCAGAAAATCAACAAGTTGTACTCGAACGAGAGAATAGCGAGAGGTAAAGCCTTTCGGCGATATATTGATGTTAGTCGGGGTTGCCTGACGCAGGCGCAAACATCACTGACTGGCACAAGGTACGGGCACGGGCGGGGGTCTTCGAAATGGTCGATATTTTAGCTATAGTGTCTATAGTGGCGCGAGGCTTTCCCGAGGCCAGTCCGGTTTCTTTATTACGAGATTTCCTTTCTCAATTAAAAATTCATCGCTACGTGAAGTGAGCCGAGTGTGCGAGGTGAAGCCGCCCCGTCGCAGGCTTTTGTGTCGTCCGTGAACATTTTTCCAGGAGGTACGAAAAAAACCTAATAGCAGGACCTAGTTTAATTTGTGAAGTCTCGTCAAAATCCGTGTATGCCCCTTTCGCGAGAAAGACCCAGGAAAGCGAGAAAGAAATAAGGAGAGAGAGTGAGCGAACAAGAGTATAAAAGACTACGAGCGAAAGAGAGAGAGAGAGAGAGAGAGAG
>JARPRG010000542.1:147855-164447 GCA_031001745.1 Hartigia nigra
GTGTGAATTAATCTGAAGAAAAGAAATCAACCGTCATAGGAATCGATCTAGTGAATATCACAAAATAATATCTTTTTTTTACAACAGTACGCAATACCCTGAATCAGCCCCTATATTGATTTCCTCCAAATGAAACTGGCTCACTGGTTCACTCTCAGTCGTTTCGTCCTTCAATTCCTTATCAACGTCATCCAATCATGCTTCTCTCGTAAATACTTGAGGTCATTTCGTGTTCGCAGTGGACAACAGCGATAAGTCCATTTCCTGTCGCACGACGTCAGACACCTTTCCAGAAGCCGTCCCATGACCGAAAATCAGCCTTCCGTAAACCCTTGCTGCTTTGACTTTCAGCCGAGTGTTCAATGCTGTCTTTGTAATTGGGTCGCGACGAGAGAAACCTGAAAAAAATTGTCGAAATCCACATAAAGTGACGTTAGGCACAGAAGCGCCCTCGATGACTGTACAGTTCCTGAAATAACATACAGAAATCCTTAAATACACTATAAAATGGTGGATATAGATATTTGATCGGTTCCGTATAATAACCTTCTGGTTCGTTTCCAACCATAAGAGAATTTCTGTATATTAAATCAGATAGACTATTTAAGATCGTCCTTAAATAAAATTACTTTATCAATGTCCATATGTGACCTTCACACCATTTTATATTAGGGATGCAATCAGACAGTAGAGAACGTACATTCTTTTGCCGGACTGTCAAGATATGAATTTTGACTTGGCTAACAAAAAATGATAGAGGGGGGGTTTGAGGGGATACTGAAATTAAAGATGCTTCAGGGGTGTGTTGGAATAGTAGCAAGAAGAACGCCGGAGGGATACGAATGGAGGGTTGGGATAACGGAGAAATCGATCTTAAGAAAATATTTGTATTGCACCATTAAAGGCTAGAGAACGTGACTTCCCATTGGCTGGGAGTACACTGTTAAGTTCCTCTAATGACTAGGTCGTAATTAATTACCTTGGGGTAATAATAAATTATGTCCAGCGATTTTTAATAACTTTCCCAAGGACCTGCCTGTGGGTCTTGTATAAGAAGGATCGAGTGTCCTGCGGACAGCTGTTTTGCAGTGTTACTCGATCCCGTGTAATTTTATAGTCTTATTGCGAGAAAATAAAGAACGGAGCACGGTAATAATGAAAAATAAAAAGAAAATATATAAAATGGAGAAATGTTCGTTTCGATGACACGAGACAGAATGAATTGGCGGACGTTTATATGGAACACTGTCCTATTTTCCTTTGTTATTTGCTTCCGGTCTCTTTTGACACTGAAGTTTATTGGCTCGGAATAGAAATAATGTGGAACAAGATATTTTTTTTTCAAAATAAGTCCCAATTTCAAATTGCCGTATGGCATTCATACAATTGACATTCGTACAGCTAATTTATATGGTTAATTAAAAAATCAATAAAAAGTATGGATATCGGTAGTCAAATGTTAATGTCTATCTTGAAAAATGTTTGAAAAATATTCATTCTAATTTTTATTAGCAAAATTTTATACTATGTTGAATTGATTCTAGAAATCTTAAAGGGAAGGATACTTTTTGCTCGGACTGTACGCACATCGTAAAACTCAGAATTCATCTGGTTTATCGTACAGAGCTGATCTCAGTTTACAATGCGCAATTACAATAAGCAATCAGGGAGCAAGAGATTAAAACTCAAGAAAATTCGTGATAATTTCTAAATCTCAAAAATGACTCCTTGACTCACACTCAGGAATTATATCGAGAGCAATTGACCCACCCAACAGTTCGATCAATAATCTTCACAAGGAGCCAGGGAGTCTGCCAACACCATATTTTATCTCATTGATAAAGAGAAGAATTTGAAATTCAAAATGAATTTCCATTAATTCAGAAAAAAGAAGAAACCAAAAATAATTGTCTAACCCTTTCTATTTTGCTTGCACCACTTTTTCTTATCGTATCAAATTACATTATCGCAACGTCATACTTGTCCATCCTGTTTGCACCATGTTGCGATATAACATATATGGTGCATTAACACCATACGTGTAATACACACATTTATACAGGTGCAAGCAGTCACGTAATCGGAACAACGAAATACCAGAATAGTTGATATGCGTGTCCCATAAGTGTACGCCTCTATCAAGTGAACGTATAACGTAACGTTACTGCTAAAAAGAGAAGGAAGAAAGGAACGAAGTGTTGGTAAGTCGAAAAAAAGCAGGACCGCCACGTCGTCCAAGCAGTCTGAAGTGAGTGACAGAACAAAGTCGCTTCTATCGGTTTACGCTTACTTGTACTTGGCCAGTGCACCATGTCGGATGATCCAACCAGCTCAGTAATTGATTAATTAATCTTTAGGATTCCGTTAAAGAGTACGACGGGAATGTCGAGGGTTAACAGCCCCGCGACAGGGGTTATCAAGGATTCTATTCTCGAACTTCGCACGCGGATGTCTCGTATGATTTCCATCGTCGAAATTACTTCAGGAAATTATTCGGTATCGACGTTAATAAATTACGATTCGCCACATTGACAGTCAAAATGTCTTTGTTGTTTGTTTTTAAGAATTGAAAATTAATGTATTGTGTGTATACATATACGCATATGGTTTCTGGATGACTTCACGTCAGAAAGAGCAAAATCATCTTGGAAATATTTTAAGATAATCTATCTTTTATCTTGGTGATAACGTAACTTACTTTGTAGTAATGAATTGTGAGTATACTTTATAGAGCAATAAATTTAAATGCTAATTTCAAGAATTTTTACCTTTTTTCTTTGGTATAGTTGTGATTTTGTTCTTTCGAGGCGCGGAGGACGTGATTTTAATTAATTCTCTTATGCCATCTTGTCAATTTATTCATCCATATGGTCGCCACTTTTTTCATTACTTCACTCATCACTTTTTCTCTTCTCCCAGACGATTACTTGCCGATTAAATTCTCGGGATGATCGTGCGTGACTTTTTTCCGTGATCAAATCTAACCTGTTCTCTTTTTTAAACTGACAAGTTTTTTTGATTACTTTCAGATGGCGGGTCAGGATCCCAAGTGGCAGAAAGATGCCGCGGATCAGAATTTCGATTACATGTTCAAGCTTCTCATCATCGGGAACTCCTCCGTTGGCAAGACTTCCTTCCTCTTCCGATACGCAGACGATTCCTTCACTTCAGCCTTTGTCTCGACTGTCGGGATTGACTTCAAAGTGAAGACTGTCTTCAGACACGATAAAAGAGTCAAGCTCCAAATCTGGGTAAAGATCTTTGAATTTCATTTTCTGTTTTGTTTGCTGTCGCTCGATATAAACCAGGCTTGTCGTTATTATTACCTGAGTTTATCTTTCAGGATACGGCAGGACAGGAGCGATATAGGACTATCACAACGGCCTATTATAGAGGCGCGATGGGCTTCATACTCATGTATGACATAACCAACGAGGAGTCCTTCAATTCTGTTCAAGATTGGGTGACGCAGATAAAGACCTACTCGTGGGACAATGCCCAGGTTATCCTGGTGGGCAACAAGTGCGATATGGAGGACGAGAGAGTTATTAGTTTCGAGAGAGGTAAACAGTTGGCCGATCAGTTGGGTGTTCAATTTTTCGAGACTTCCGCCAAGGAGAATATCAATGTCAAGGTAAGACTGTCGTTTAATTCTTATTACGTGACGTTACCGATCACGTAGCTCGTCTACGCGATCTTACCGACAGTTCCAAGTAAATCGTTTGCTTCGTGAAAACAAAATTGAATAATTTTTATTATTGAATATGTATTATACATGAAACTGGGACAAAACTTGTTTATTTTTATTAAGTTTTGTCTCTTATTGTAAGCTATAATTTACTTGTTATTGATGTGCAGGCTGTCTTTGAGCGGCTAGTGGATATAATATGCGACAAGATGAGCGAATCGCTGGACAGCGATCCGACCCTAATGGCCGGGGGTGGTGGACAAGCAAAAGGCCAACGACTCACCGATCAGCCGGCTAATCCTGCGAATGCCAACTGCAACTGCTAAAAAAAAAAAACACGAAGCACACGCCTCTACGTGGAGTGTCGATGCTGGCTAGCTAGTCCACCTTCTTCGTCGTTCCTTTGTTTATTATTTATTTATTATTCTTTATTTAACATGATGGTTGTGCCTCGATCGCTATTACTCCGGTGTACAAGCTCACCTACAACCAATCCGATTTTCAGAGAAGACGTCGTTTGTTTTGATTTTGAGTATCAAATTTTCTCTTTCCACCCTTCTTGTCGAATCGTCTACTCAGTCATCCAAATAGCCAATCAACCAGCAATTCAACCCACCCACCTATCACCTTCATCAGTAATGTCATTAACGTCACTCCTTTGAACCCCATGGAATATTTAGATGCTCGAATTCTAATCAACGATGTCGTTAAGCACAACTACTTTACATTGGAAGCTCCTTAAAGCTTGTGCACCAGAGTACGGTCATCATGACGATGTTAATAGAGATTTACGGCGTGCGAAGGGATAAATGTTAGTGCAATATCGCGTATCGGGAGGAACTCACGACGTATATAAAAAGTCTCGCAGTAAATATGAGAAAAAAAGCCAGGTTGATTCCGTTCGACGGTAATTTTCGCTTACCCGGTCGGTAAGAAAATTCTCGTCCTTATCACATATGCGCGTAAAACTACCAGATATCCGGTTACTCGACTACTCTTTTACTATAAGACTCCTTTTATTCTCGTTCATCCACCAGATAGATTCGGCTTGTATTTCAACCCATAAAAAAGGTATACGAAGGAATCTAGAATGAGATATCAAGTAGAAGAATATTCGATATCAACCGGAAACATGCGAAAAGACACGAATGACAGAATATCCTATTCATACCTTCTTGACGTTGACGTTCGCCCAGTAGATAAATCTACAGTCACGTATACTGTCACCCCTTGAAGCACTGCCTTTCGAAGGAACGTCTTCTTCGAGGAAGACGCGTAACCAGATATACTACATATATGCACTGCATATATCGCAGCGATCGATAAGAAGTGAACGAGCTACTAAATTTAAAATAATGATTCTTCGATTCTTGTAAAACAGTATGAAGAAGGCTTAATGTCCTTGAACGATATTACCATCGGATCATGTAACTCGAGAGACGTGACATCGGGAGAAAATTAATAAATAGGACCAATCCTCGTGTATTTTATGTCTGAAACGAACTGTATGGCATTTCAATCTTCTCCATAACTTCTATGACAGTTCCGGCATATCTCCCGTGCTCATTGTGCCCACTGATCGTCAGACACAAAATCCCATGAGACTGGCTCCTCTTTATTAGTATCTTCTTGGTGAGGACGATATTGCCACTTTGCTATTCAACCTGAAAAAACTTAAATACGATTTGATGATTTTCACGTTTCTCTCTTGCTTTAGTCATCGACTTATCGTTATCGTCAACGATCCACCTTGGTCTCTACTGAGAATATTGAATCGACTTTTGTTCGATTTACATTGAAAATTTTGTCGCAGCTCGAGAGGCAGACAACCGGCTGGCTGACGGCTGGAAACAAAGAAGAGAAAAATTGTAGAGAGACAAATATCTGATAAGTATACTTGCTCGCGTAATCAGATATCCTTTCTAACGCCGTGAATAACGTTACCTACTAGGCAAGCCTGCCCTCTGTACATAAAATATATTATTGACTCTGTAATGAAGTGTAATATGTAACGCGTTACTTATCCGTGTGAATTAAAAAAAAGGGATCTATTCTTCTTGCGGAATAGTAACCGACAATGGTAAAAAAATAAAATAGAAAAGAAAACTAACCAAAAAAAAGATAAGAAAATGAAAAAAACCAGCCCGTGCCACCATATTTTCGAAAGATTTCTTATCATATTGTGACGTCATTTACATCGGAGCTGTATAATTTTGTTGTTTTCCTATATGGATTTAATCAGTATCAATCTACACTAATATAGACGCGCGCGTATACGGATTTACGAAAAGCCAAAGAAATCTTAAGAGTGAAGAGAAAGAACAACAAAAATAAAAGGAAGCACGAGCAAAGAAATAAAATTTGTTTCGTCCCATATCCCATCTTCTTTACGTTTCCAAAAAGAGAACGTAGAGATTCCAATTATGGTAATGACGTATAACGAGGATACTATTTACGGAACATTAAAAAAAAGAACCATATACATCATTATATGTATATATACACAATATATATACATATATATAAATGATATAGACGAGAAACATAGAAGACAAAAAAGGAAAAAAAAGGACACAATTAAATAAAAATTATATATATATATTAGAGAATCACCGGTGGACGGGCACTTGTATGTATGTATTGTAACGTATGTAACTATTATGCCTAATAATAATACTATTAATAATATTAATATTAATAATCTATTACTTACTGGAACTAACTTCGCAGATGTTACGTTGATTGTTTATAAACAATGTAGCATAATCCTAGTCGATATTTGAGGTTAATGTTTTCAACAATGTCCAATCTGCCGTACGTGTACGGATAAGTCTCGAAATAATTGAGTAATCGAATCACGAATAAAGTAAAAAGAAATTGCGAAGAACGAAGATAAAAAAGCAGACACGAGTATACGTACGCAGGTTGTCTTGGCTATTCGTTATTTCGTATAAACAGAAACGCACTCGGCCATTTTGGGCAATGGTACTCGTTAGAGATGTATAATAATTTAATAGCAAAGCATAAACAAAGATGAGGAAGTAAAAAGAAAAAAAGAGAAAGAAAGATGCTCTAATTCACAATACGTGTACAAATCATTGACACTTATAAGGTCCAAGTGAGTTTTAAGTATTTGAGAGGAACAATAGCTGCCATTAAATTCCCATCGTTTCCCACTATTGAAAACGTAAAGGCCCATTCACGCGTATGTTCCTTCAGTAGTTCAGTTTCTGTACGGTAGAAAAATCTGTACGTTTATGCTACACGCGCGTTCGCTGCAAAACTTTCGTCGTTTCCTCTATCTGTGTCACGAGTTTTGGCTACTTTTTTGTTTGTTTCTTCTCGACGATTATCTTTGTTTATACCCTACAAAAGATCTTTCGCTCGTGTTTTATTAACTCTTAAGGATACACGAGAACTCGACGTTTGCAACGATCTTGGGGTACGTTACGAAATTCACTGTCAGTACTACGAATATCGTTGTGTCCCTGTTTACCTGCATGTAATAGAGTGAGACACAACGATCTCGCAATACTAGCAATAAATTACGAAACATACTCTTAATGCGAAGCTACCTGCTTGTATAGTGAGAAATGAAGTTGGCTACAGTTCTCTGATGAGTTCAGTGATTAAAGACCTGATTCCTTGTGACCCTCGAGTGACCTCTTCTCCTGTTCAATAAATAACCTCCAGATGATTCTTGGTAAAATTGATATACGTACAAAATTTCTGATCGACCCAATGAGCACTGTATCGATCGCTTATAAATATTTAATCAATTCCCGCATTGGGCGTCTACATAATTGTTCTAAAAACAATAGAGTTTGAATTGTATTTACGAAATGGTGGTAAAAGAGAGAGGAAGAGAAAGACGTAGATGTAAGAAAAATAAGAAAAAAAAATGGTATCGAGATAATAATAGTCAAGATATATGTAGGAGTCAAAAAAAGGTTATCGTACGAAGGCGATGGAAAACAGAACATGGTGGATGGTAGAGATAATGAGAAAAATGGTGAGACAAAAAAATAAGTATTATGTTCGACATCATTAAAGTACACGTTACAAGGGATAAATGGTGTTGTCTTAATTTTATCAGGATCTGCCGTATCTATCATCGTCATCCTAGATATCCTATATCAGTCATAAGAATCATTAATTACTGTAGTAATCATCTTCCTGTGGCGGTGGAGGAGGTTCGCCATTTTCGTCCTCGTAATCCTCAGCAGTCATATCGATCAACGATTGAATCTCCGGCGCCATGTCTTCCGGGTTACGTCTTTGTCGGGTCGTGTTCGACTTCCGGGATTCTTTACAGGCGGGTTTACAGGGCGTGAACTCCTCTTGCGTGCGGGGCACGAATTTCGTGACCTCGTGCTGTCCGCACAGTGGCGTCGCGTTTTTACCAGTAACCGGAAGCAGCACTACCCGTATTTTTGTTACGTAGACGACCTGGATGACGCAGAAGATTCAACGAGACTCGTGCCAACGTTTATAAATTAAATTTGGACGCTTACTGTGTTGTTTTGCTCGGAATCGAAGCGTAGAACGACTTTACTTGGTGCCAACATTTTCGGCCCCTTTTGGTACGTCAGGAAAACGTTGTCGCCATTGGGGATGAATGTCTTTTGGCCGATGCCCATGTTCAGATTAGTCCGAAAGACAATGTCTTCGGAGTCGGAGTAGACGGTGGCACAGAACATACCCTCGGCACCGAAGTCGACGTCGCTTGATGACCTCATCTCAGCACTGGCCATTTCACCAGGATCCATGGTGATGACGACCTTGTAAGAAAACACTAAAAAACAAATATCTCAAAAATGGTCTCATCTCAAAAAAAACTTATTTTTTTATCAAAAAATTCTCATCATCCTACTGCAGTAAGGACGATCACTGTTGGTATCCAGGAATAACTTTGCTGCCGGTGGAGCGGTTATGTTTCTGGCAACGACGTCCGCTGAATATCCCATGGGTGCACAGGTATATCCTAATTGACATTCAAGGCACTCGGCCCTCTGGAAAGAGACGTAATCGGAACAAAGATATCCCATCATCGTGCACTCTGGTTCCTCTTCCATGCTAGCCGTGAAATATTTTGTCGCCCTCTTGTGACTGCATCCTGGTGCAACGTCACCCTCTCGCAGCATATCGCGCGTTATCTCGTTCAACGGTGGATACAAGGAAGTAGCATTACAGCCTCCTTGAGTGAGACCACCATTTGGATAGAAGTTAAGATGTCCAAAAGGATCACCACTACCCTGGCCATGATCTTAATCCAAGATGAGAAAAGAAATCAGTCTTACTCAATGACTAACAATGACTTTTCATTACTTTTAGCTATATCCGTATAAATGATGTCTACGAATTTTGCATCGTCTGGATCTAGTCTCACTGCGCATGACATATCAGTGAAATAAAGGCCATTGGGATCGAGTCCAGTTATACGCCCAATATCATTGATCTCCTGACCGACGTAACTGAAGTTAACAATGTTTTTTTAACAGTACTATAAAGTTTCTAATAGATAATATATTTTTTGTTTAATACCCAGCAATGTGAGCTCCTACACCCTGCCCAATCAGATGAAACTGTTCCGGTCTCGTACCCAGGTCATTGATGAGGACTTTCAAGAGATAGATTATCTCCAAAGCAACGACTCGTGCATTCTGCACGGCTATGGCGTACGGTGGTTCTGCACCACCTGTCCAATCGACGCTTATCACGTTTCCAAGGTTATTAGACATAATAGACTTGACCGAATGCTTGATCCAACCTGCCAATCCATTACTGGTGAAGTCATGTATAAGCAGATGAGTCTTCAGATTCTTATCAAAACTGGTCAGCTTAATCTGCTTGTAGTTCACTTCGAAGGGTTCAACGTCCACCAAATGTCGCGAATCCTTGCCTTTGCCAAATAAATAGAAAGTCGTCTTAACGATGTGACGATCGAGCGGCGGCATCGTCAATGGCCGAAATACAGGATGGTACCATTCCTCAGTGTTGTTTACGCAACCTAGCTCGTCGTAACATCTGCTCCATAAATCTGTGAAGGAAGTCCCTGAATATGTTGTATACGTTCATCGCGTTATATGCGTTATGTCGGTTGGTAGAACAACATATTTATTAGGACAATAAAGAAAAGGTCACGTGCGACAAACGACTGTAGCGAAACGATTAAGAGGAGAATCTCGTGTTTTTTCTCACGATTTTACGAGGATTCTGTGCTCTGCAAATATTCTTTGTTTACACAATATTTTTTTCTTAAAAGACCTCGAGGTCACTTTGACCTCGTTTAATAAGATTTTGCAAGTTCAAATATTAGGTGAACTCACTTACAGTCTGGTTGCTCGACTCTTTCGTTTACGATTTTTCTTGATGTTTGACAATAAACTGTGCTCAGTAGCAATGCCAGGGGAACTACATTCATTACAGGTTAAGTGATACGCAAAAGTCATCAAGGTCCTTATGTCATTGAGCTACATTAAAAATTTTCTAGCAAAAATCCTTCAGCAATTTCCGACATGCAGATATTGAGATTATCAGCTGTCAATATCACTTCGCCACTCGATTATCCCTCAGTTCGATTGACTGACAGTTACTGCTATTATCATTACTACCACCATTAGTAATTCTGTCGGAAATCGTTTTGCAAAAAAAAAAAAATAGAATAACAAAAGATCTCCGTACAATCGTCTTCACGTCTTTACGAAATATCTCATATACGCACTGCGCATGCGCCCGAGCGAGTTTCCAATACGAGCCCACGAAGGCAGACAGAGACTTTCCTCAGGACGGAAATAAAATGGCTCGCGGCTCTCGAGGAAATTTACGTCGTGAAATATTAGCAAACTGTCCCAATCGAATCCCCAGATACATCGTCGGCAGCGTCCGGTTTGTTTCTACGCGCGCCAAAATAATATCGCGCGTACAACGTTATCGATGAATTATTTTCAAAAGGAAGAGAAAAAAGTTAAGTAAATACCTAAATTTTGTAGCAGCCAGTGACTCGTGAAGAAAGAATAGTATACCACTATAATAACATGATGTCATAACCGTCATGCACGTCGTATAAGCCTAACGAACTTTACCAGTAACTGCTAGTCTTTAACCTGGCAGTAGCTCGTAGTATATCTCTATATATAAAAGCTCTACGCTACTACAGCTAAAGTAGTAAGTACAGGGAGCCAGTAGTGGCCTCGTAATGGTGGTAGAGAACAAGGCTGTACGTATATACAGTCAATCGCGTGCGGCCGGTAGCCAGTAGACAGAGTCAGTACTGCGCGAACCTCCGTCACGTCAAGACGTGGGGTTTGTCGCTCGTGTTACATGAGGCGAAGGTTTTAACGGTCTTTGCATGCCTCGTAGTGTGTGAGTTTCTCTATTTACGTATATATATATATCTATATACATATGCACTTAAACACGTACATTCATACTCCCCGCATTGTCCGCAACATTGCTCAACCATTACTTCTTTTTTGACATTTATATTTAATGTAACCGCACTTTTATCCCGGTTCAATAACAAGTCCAATGCAATTGTCGTACCCCGAGGGACACTGAGTAGTCATAATAACTTTAGCGAAGCATAGACGGCAACGAAGATTATCGAGCTTCCACGTTTACGTTGGTACTTTAATAATAAATTAATATGCGAGAAAGTGGAGCGCGAGAAGACCTACGAGTGTCTCTGCTAGAGGAGCTTAACAATCTTGTGCACCGTAGCACGTCGGATGGTTTTAGGTATCATTTATTTATGTTTTTTTTTTCCCCCTTTTCCTTCCTCGTATAGTACAGTGCAGCAATTGTGGATGTTGTTTATACTGTAACGTATACAGTCTCGTAGTATGGAAAGATTTATAGCGTTTCTGCACCGTACTGTACCTGTATGCACTGCGTAACGTATAGCCGCTTGACTCGTAGGAACGTACGATTACGCACGATCGTTGGTAGAACTGTTAACAGTCTCGATGGCATGATATTTAGTCTATCTGAGGAGATTCTCCTAGAAAACTATCTATTGTGTTTTCAATAAATAGTTCGATGCTGATACTTAGTCGCTGAGCTTCTCTCTATCCCTTCTAATAGAGTAGCCGACTATATATAGCGTGTGTATAAATAAATCCTCGGTGAATATTTAATGTTGCCAACTCCCCGTACCTCCTGTCTACCTTCTTGTTCCCTCTTTCCCTCTTTCTATTTCTTACTCTCTTTTTCTCTCATTCTTTCTGTCGCTCTTCTTCTCTGTCCCTCTCATTGTCTTCTTCTTCTTCTTCATCTTCTTCACCGGGCCTCGTTCTGCTCTTAAGTATTTTTATTTCAAATATGCAAGCCAAAAGGTGTGGCTGCATTCGCGTCAACAGATCAACAAATTACAGAGGGATAGTTTCTCTTAGTTTTAATAGCTCTGCTTCCGTCGCGCAATAGATTTCTATTATGGCTAGGCACACACCGTGTCCCAGAACGTTGTACCTTCGATCGGCCGGACCGCTCGACAATGGTTGTCATATTTTTTGGTTGTTTTTATGCTACCTTTTTTAATAGTACTCCTCGTTGGAGAAGTTTAGTCAAAAGTGGGCTGGACGGTCGATACGGCTAGGGGTTGATGTTTTGCCAGGAGAGGATCCCTCACCCAGAATACACGAGTTCCCACGACCTTCTTACATTCACCTTGTGAATACCTTGGAAATTTTTTTAAAATCTATTAGTTGACTTTTTTACTCCATTTGCGCGTGCACTCTCTCTGTCTTCATTTCGCCTCTATTTATTCAATTTGCTAGAAAATTGCTCGACACACCAGGTTGACTCCGCTTCCACTCCCTCCCAACCATTCCTTCCAATCGTTCAGGTTAAAGTTTCCATTCTGCGATAAGAAACTTTTCGTTGCTGTTATTAACAGACTGAGTTTAATCCGTATCATAATTTAATTACTCGTAGTAACAACGATGTTAATTAGTCGAGCGACGTTCCATTAGGGGCCTTTGGGTAACAACTCTGTTTTTTTGTCTCTTTTTTTTCTATCTCCTGCTTTTACGTGCCTTTTTCTCCGTCGCTTTATCCGAAGCATTCGAACGACGTGACGACCTTTTTTTATATGAACGCTTCACTTGCCAAATCGATTAACTCCATAAAACCAAAAGTTGAGAGAAATAAGAATATTATACAATTAGGAGTCAATAAAGTGTTTTGATATTAAAATTTAATAAAATTCAGAAAGTGGAGTTAATCGATTTGGCAAGTGAAGCATACATATTCAAATAAAATGTACGAATGACTTTTTCTAATTTTATGTACTTTCGTAAAGCTTATGAAAATGACTATACGGAGTTCTTTTGACGATAAGCTAGTTATTTTAACCACAGCTTGGATAACCATGTTTAGTGCATAGACTGATTGTGTAATTGTACAATGGATGGTACTCAGAATAATGAACTTATTCCAGAGTCCGGAGATATGAATAGTACAATATCCCAATTAGAAATAACAAATATTATTACTGTTCATATAAAGAGACCTCGGTCTTATGGCTTTAGACAAAATATTCAAGTCAGCATTTCCGATGATCGGATACTACGTACGACTAGATATGGAACATAGGCGTAATGGTTCACCATAGGTGTACTAATGATGAAAATACATTCGTTACAACGATCGGAGGTGTTTTTGACATTTTGTCAACAGATCGCATACCTTCCCTTGAGTTTAATTAATTTCCAAAAAGTTAATTCGTAGGGTGCGACACAGAATTAACTTCACGGAAGGGTAACTAAATAATATGTCCCTTCAAGGGAAAAAGGGAACGTCGGGGAACGTTAAAGGAAATAATATATATACTTTTTACGAGATCCTCCACCATCTCTCCCCCGTTTCCCACAATTCCCAACAACTCTTCGTTAATTATTAGTCTGAGAATTTTATTTCCCTTGGGCTCAGATTTACCGTAGAAACCAAGACTCCCTTATCGCGCGATTCTTTAGTCCCTTAGATGATGTAATTTCTTTTTTTTTTCCTTTTCACATTTTCATCCTCATCCTTATTCACGCTCTTCTTCTCTGTATCCTTCGCTTGCTATATTTCTCACGTAAAATCATGATACCGCGATTAGCAGCAATGGCCGCCGCGGCTCGTTCGTTTCATTCTCACCTATTGATATCCCTCTTCCTCTTAGCCATAAAAGGTATATCTATATGTCATTGGAATGATAAATTCCAAAAATTCCAATATTATCGTTATAATCATCCCGTCGCTTCGATCGGTGGTGAATTTTCATAAAAAATTAATCGCCCCACGCGACAAATGAAAACCAAGTAAATTACCGCAGGAATCAATCGATTTCACAGAAAATGACTAATGGCTCTGTAGTCTCGTAAAATAGACGAAAATTGCGACTCGTCGTTATTGCTTTTGAATAATATTATTGCCCTGCGATAAATAACGATTTCTCGATATCTAATACCCATCGATGTATCGATACTATATATATTCGTACGTATATCAATGTCAATAGAAGAATTTTTATGTCTACTTATTATATTCCTGAGCGGAAAGTCTTCGGCGACCTTTATTTTCGTATATTCTAACGGTCTGTCAAGCATCCAAATTTTCCTGTTGGCCTTTGAGGTGCTTCCTCGTTTTTCTCACATTGATATTCCTGTAATCGTATAAACGTAAGCAACGGCTACGTAGGAGCCAACCCACGACAGCGTCTTCACGACACAAATTACCCAGCATCACCTGCTCGTGATTAATCAGGGTGGGCATTGGAAGGGGGCCTGCCGGCCGGCGGCATTGAAACGACCTGTAGCGCCTTTATAGATAAGAAGCTTTATTCGGTCGTTTTTCTCCTCCTAATAAAGAGATTTAACGAATGAATGGTTGAGAGCCTCGTAAATCCGTTATATTTTGTACGTCGAACTTGAAGCGTTTTTAGCTCCCCTTTAAAGGTACCCAGTTTAGACGGATTCACAGTCGGAAGTGCAGGAAGAGGTGGAGCTGAAAATTGCAAGTGTCGTTAAAGTCTCCGTTGCACGCGATTACAGTCGGATATATGTTTTTGTCGTGTGTGGACTTGCGACGTACCACGGAGCAAATAACATTTTCTGCCATTTGTGAAAAAGCCTTTAAGTGCACGCTTGCATGCCACGCTGGAACACGCCCACCGTTTTATGACTGCGAAAAATTTTTCATTGAGAAAAAAAGAGGAAGTCACATTTCCGATTTTTTTAATAATTTCCTCCTTTTCTCAATGTTTTTTTTTTTTGCACGAAATTGACTCAAGCCGTACTTACGGCACGTCGAGCAAAAATAGGAAGAAAATTTCCTCGGCTTCCTAGGTAACTTGATGGTTAGAATTTTTTCCTTCTTTTTTTTTTTGTTTTTTCACCCTGGTTCATCTAGTAGACCCTTAACGTTATTTCCGTCTCTTCTTCTTTATTCATTTTCTTTATGACTTCTCGCGTCTTTTCTATCTGTAAAGACATTTGCCGTACAAAAGATGGAGACGTTTTCATTCGTGCCTCTCGACTTTGGAAATGTTGTTCCCTCAGGTCTAGTGAGGTACGCAATCATGAAAGTGCGCTACGCGAGAGCAGTGCGATGTAAATATTTAGTTTTGACCTCTTGGACGATTTCGCTTCGTTGTGAACACTGTTTAGGGACGCTGTCTGTTACCAAGATGTTGACCGTTTAAACGACGCCGATGACTGGTAGGAGAACGTCGTCTTACATTAGCCAGTAACATCCGTGAACACCGGGAGGGGGGCTTTTGGTTGGCACAAAACGAATTCTGCTATCTGAAATATACCGTGAAGCTTTTCTTAGACGTTCAAGTCCATCGGCAAAGGCCACCGGACTGGCATAGAGAGGGACATATTTTTTTCACGGGGACACCGAGCGTCACGACGCGATTACGACAACTTTTTTTATGCCCCACGAGAAGCAGGAACGTCAGTAATAATAACGGCGACGACGATGTGTCTAGGTGGAAAAGGCGAGAGGACCGGTGGAAGAGGGGGAGGGGGGTAATAAAATTTCGAAACGTGTCGTCGCAATTCTGGTACAGATTGGAAATTTGAGTATAAAATAAAAAGAAAAAGAAAAGTGTAAATCAATGTTATCGTCATCCGGCGCCGTTGTCATGGCCAACACTCGACGCCGTCGCCTGGCGTCGGCAACGAGGAATTGGAATATCGAATATTTTGTATGTGTTAAAAAAAAGTGTGATAGAAGGGGGGAAGAGAGTCGAGCGTTGGCGCGGCCATTACTTGTTACCGCGTGACAGTTAACGCTAATAAGATTTCCGTGGAATTATTGGAAATATCGGAGAACTAGCGGTGCGGCTCGACGCTCGATTCCCGACGACGGATTTGAACTGTACCGAGACCAACTGACTGGCTGCATTGCCATTAATTCTATATATGGAAGTCGTATTAAACGATGGCAGTATTATATTTATTATTGTAGGACGACACTGGAGGATATATCGCTATGTTATGTCGACATAGAGACGCTGTTGGGACCAGGTACCTGCTTAAGCCTGCATAAAGATCGCAGTACCTGGTACCTCGCGTCCTTCTAGTATACTTAGGGATAGTTAATATTACCCAGAGTCAAGCTACTAGATACTATGTGTAACTGGCTCTTGGCCAGTATCCTCGAGGTTCTCCAACATTCTCGTTAGCGAAATACAGAATCATAACATCGTAACATTATATATATATATATATATATATAAACTCTCAAGGCTTGGAGGGCTAATTACCAATTACAGTATAGCTTTGCCGTGTCACGAATGTTTCAGATGATGGAAACACGCTGAGGAAGTTAGGGGCGAACACGAGCCTCAGAGGATTTTCAAAGGCCTGGAGGAGAAGGTGGTGGAGGAGGAAGAAGAGGAGAAGAAGAGGAG
>JARPRG010000542.1:164547-206618 GCA_031001745.1 Hartigia nigra
GAAGAAGAGGAGAAGAAGAGGAGGATCCTCTAAAGAGTACGGTGAATCCTTGGAATATTGGAAGAGTATAATATGAGATTTGGAAGGAAAGAAAAAAAAAACAGGATAACGAGAGAAAGAAGATAGTGGATAAAGGAGAGACGGAAGCTGGAGGGAAGATAAGAAGAAAAAAAGTGGCTGAAACGGGCCCGACGGGAGTCAAGGATAAGAAAATGTTTGTCACGGCAGTCAAGGAGAATCGCGATAATCTTGTTAGCACTGGCAATGATGAAGTGGAGGATAGCAATGGTGGCTCTAAAGGGATCAAGAATATATTCGATTTCGATTGGGCATGTACGTCATCTATCCGGCAGAGGAACTCCTTAGATTCTATGAGAATCCAGTTCGCGATAACGTACTGACTACGGTTTCGGATAACCGTGCTGCATCGTCATCCCCGTCTCTTAATCACAGCTGCGGCAATAAGAACAGGAGCAACGTCAACGCATTCTCTCGTCACAGAGGCAGCGAGGGTAATAAATTCACTAGAAGACTTTCGACCCTCGTGGTCAGGAGTAACGTCCGTCACGGCCAAACGGTTGCGACTGATAACAAAAAGAGACACGAGAACGAGAGGAACTGTACGATTATGCAAAATAATCGTAATTCCACGTCCGAAGAGGGTAACAATCCCCTGAAGGATCTCACGCACGCCAGCCTCAACGAGCCACTCAAACTTTACAATGGGAACGCTCTCAAGCTCGTACAAACCGGTGAGTATTGTTCTTTTTTCTTTTTTTTTTTCATTTTCTTTGTCCTCTCCTCTTTAACCCTCTACCCCATCAAATTTACGTCATTCGCCCCTTATTAATTTTTTTTCCTAACCTACATCCACTGCTGTATACTGCGGTTATCCCCCTGTGCCGTGTGTTCCCATTGTTTTCAGTGGCTGTGGGGAAAAGAAACAGGAAAAATAAACATGGCGTCGAGACGTAACCTTTCGTCAACGTATTATTTGACTTGCAACTGACGTAAACGAGGAACGGTGGTACCGTTCGGGGCTTCCGTTATTGGTAATTCCGCGTAAGCCACTAATTCCTCTGCAAGCACGCCTCGTACCCCTGTCGATGTATCCGAGACATAACTTTAACCGTGAAAATAACCCAGGGGCTTTCGCCAAGCTGCGATAACTTGTTGCGATCAGCTGCCGCTAGTTACACGTATGTCGTACGTGTGTTACGTAAAGGTAGATAGGAGGTTACGTGCCGCACGTAAACCACGACCTTCTTATTTTTTTCCTTTCTTTTTCTTCACTCTCTCGTTATCTTGCCTCTCACTCTTTCTCTCTTTACTCTTGTCCGGCTCCTTACTATTCTGTTGACCCTTTTTTTTAATTCACCCCTTCGCAACCACCCTTGAGCCACTACTGGTCGCCAACACTCTCCTTCACATAAAAGCACCTAACGTCCCTCACGTACGTATATGTCTATATATATATTTTACACATTGTGAAACCGTTCGTGTTGGTAGACCTTTTCTGATAAGTCACACTCATTTGACTTTTTTCACACTACGTAAGAGCCGGCAAAGTAAACCGGAAGTGGTATATGCTGTCGAAGTGATTCGCCTGCCCGAAGTCGCACGAAGTATACCTGGAGAATCCATTTACCCTAATGACGTAGTGTCAGTCAGGATCCTTGAGGCAATTATTCGATAAGAGCCATCGCCTGCCTTGCCTGTCAACCTCTCTCTTCTGGACCTAACTTACGATGCCGAAGGTCTAGCAAGAGCGTAAGGTCAAGTCAATGACTGTGAAATGGGGTGAAAAGAGGTTAGAAACGTTGAAGAGAACAGATGATTGCACGGGAGCACGTGATATAAAAGAGATTAATTGTCCGGGAAAAAGACAGGTTCATTTTGACGAAAGATCCTTAGGCGCTCAAGAGGCTATTTATTGCCTCTCGGCTGAAATCGACCGGGAACGTGACGTCGGTCACGCGCTGGCTCCATCCACGGGTGTCAAGAGTCTCAGGCTTGAAGGTACTAACTACAGAGAGTGCAAAAGAGAGTCCTCTTATTTTCCACCTTCGGATTTCATCCACGGCCAACATCAAGAGGCCTTTTGTTTAGCTACGTACAACGGAAATTAACGGGAGCCAAAGTTCTTGACAGCAAAGTATCTAGAAGTATTCTCCCCCGCCCCCCCCCCCCCCAAGCAATACCACCTGACAGTCACCCCTGCTGAACTTTTACCCAGTTCACAACTAATCAACACTTATTGACAGATTTTACTCTGGAACCCACTCGATTTCTCTATTCGTGCTCTTTGCTGGGAAATACCTAGCTACCTGATTCGCGCTTCATCATTCCCAGCGACAGGTAGTTCCCACGAGAGTATGCATACGGACATCAACTATTTCATCTCCCTATTGGTCATATGCCTATATATATGTCATATAGATATATAGTATAATAGAGTATATAGGCACGTGAGTGCTAGCGTCAGGGAGTGTCAGAGTAATAGAGTAGCGTGCCGAGGGGGAGAGTAATAGAGAAGTGCTGGAGAGGGGATGCAAGAGAGAGAGAAGGATAGAGTCCGGATTATAGCTAATACGGTAGTCATAATTGAATTTGTCACAATATTTAACGAACAGATATCGAGGTAAAGATTATATTTAATAAAGCAAGGAGTCTGGTTGCCATGCCAACAACGAGGTGAACAGGCAAGGTATTGATTTACCCCACCTGAATTCAGGTCAACCCCTGACTAAACACCTTTTCCATATTATACGATCTTGCACAAGGTTACATGTATTATGTATATAGGCTATCCCACATAGCCAAGGGTATGCACGTTGCAAAGCTACTCTTTGGAACTTGTTGGACTTTTTTTTTTAATATTTTTTTTTCACTTCTCTTTAACCTTTCAGCTTCTTCATTTTTGTTGCTACCTTTGGCTTGGTATCTGTTGTAACTTTTTCGAGGGGAATTTAGGGATTAATACAGCTTTTATAGTATCACGCGAAAACACTTGAAAACGAGAATGAACTTGGCGGCTGTTTTAATAATAGAGCCTAGAGGCGCACGGCGGCAGGGGCAGGGGGGAGGCGGGAGGCGGCGATAAACGATCCATTGTTGTTTGAAGACAGAAGGAATAGTAATGGCCGGCGATAACGATCCTGGTGCAATTAAGCGGGCCTTTTACGCGGACGCAGATGAACTTGCTCGTGCCACGTACTACAACTTCTCGACGACGCTTTTATTTCGGTTAGCTTTTTACGGCTCGGTACGACCTGGTGAAAGCTTCGTGGAATCGACGACCCCTTTGACCACGCTCTAACTTCTTTTTTTATGGACGACTTTGGGAAACACGTTTGGCGGGGGAAGGAAACAAGTGCTGGGTGAACGCGCGGGTCGGTAGACGACGATGTGCTAGTCAAAGTGGAAATTTTTAGGTAAATTTGAGAAATCTTGAGAGATTCTTCATCGGGGTGCATATAATGAATTGAGAACGAGGTCACTGACCACTGCACTTTATTTTTTAGTCGTTGATTAACGTGGTGAGCCGAGCCTTCTTTTTTTTTTTTACCTTGATAGCTACTCGGGTAATGGATGGGAAATGAAGGAGTAAAATATTTTTGGAAATTAATCTCTAATTATTATTTATCATAAATTCACTCTGCCGGTGGCAACCTGTCAAAGTCGCAGCTGTCGCACTTGCTTCAACGATCAGTATTGCTTTTTGGCTGTGGTTCAAATACAACAAGACTCTAAGCACTGTTTGGCTGATCCAGTATAACGGTCGAGCTTTTCAAGGCGTCTTTACAAGGGTACCGATCAGGCGTACAAAAAAAAATTATCAACTAGCTCTATGACGTTCGATACAATTCGTACGGAATAATAATTGAGCGGAAGTGGTAATTTTGATTTTTATTTTTAATTCAGGGCAATAGTTTCATTTATTGGAAAATTGTGGGGAAACTCAGTGACCTGAAAAACGCTGAGAGGGAAAATTCATACGAAAATGTCAAAGTTTGACTATCGTGAAGAGGTGGAAAGGACGATTTTGCCATATCGATTAGTAGGCTAAGGGTCATCAGATCGACGTATATTAGGTATTCATTGATTGAATCCACTTCTATGTATAGGATATCTATACCTATAGCATGCACCCATCGGACTGTTCAAACACGAGATAATGAAACTGTCAGAACCATTCGGCCTTCTTTATAGAGGACGTTTTAATTGAAGTATACAGGAAATTAATAGGTCAGCTCTGATCCGTCCACTTACGAATTTAAACGCACCAGATGAGACTGCGTGACATTAATTATCGAGTTAATTGTGAAATTTCTGATAACGAGACGATCGTTATCAAAACATCAGGATGTTAATCAGCAGGATATAAACTGTATAAGACTTTTATGATGAAAAAAAAAGAGAAAGAAAGTTATCATTTGGTAACGGCGATGACTATGTGAATTTACACAGAATCAAATGAATGACTTGTAGCTACGACGACGATGCAATTACCTTGTCATTATCGGAATTGAAATGACATTTTTTTTTTAGTCTCGGAGTTCGCCCAGGAACTCGGCGGTGCCATGGAAACGCACGCCGCGAACGTCCGACGCCTCGTGGACGATTTTCGCGGACGTTCCGGCGAGTCACGTGGCGATTCCGGTGGGATGCGTCGCGCTTGGGAAAATCTTCTTCGTCAGGTCGAAGCCGATGCCTCGACTCATCTCGACCTAGCAGCTGTCCTCCAGCAGCAGCTATCCAGACCCACCCTGGAGTCGAGCTTTCATCGTAAGATACAGTCGAGAAAGGTCAGTGACGTCATCATCATTATTTATTATCAGGGATCACGTGATTCTGTCCCGACCTGATTTTGCGTCACTAACTCCTTCCTTTTGGTTTTACATCCCTTTTAGTTAAGGATCTTTCAGGCATAGAGTGAATACTTGGGTAACTACCCTTTGTATCAGGACTGAACTTCACTATCCAGAGAAGGAAATTGAGTGGAAAAGTAAAATTATCATATTACCATCATGATTACAGTCACTAATTCCTTTCTAATCTTTAATCCAAAGAAAGTTATTCAATTTGTTGTTGAATTACTTCTTGGGGGTATAAGGGCTCTGAGGGGATACCGAATATCAATTAGGATTTTCGGATTGAAGTTCAACCACGCGGATTGAATTTAAAAAATTATCACTGATTCAATCAGGGCTCCTGAAGATGCTGTGACCTCAATTAGAACTCACGATCTCGCAAATGGAAACGACCAAGCTCGGCATTGGCGTAGGAATGACTACGTCCTCCGTCCGACTTTTATTCGCTAAGATGAAAACTCTAGGATCTTTTGTACCGTTGTTGAAACGAGTGCACAGTACTTTGAATGGACTTGGCTCGTTAGAAAAATATTTCATGCTGATATATATAAAACAAGAGCAATCCTTAGAATTCCAGGATGCTGCGCGAAGACTCTTGGTCGAACGAACCGTACGAAGTTTCCAACGAGATATTGACAAGCCGGAAGCCAATTCTATGTGGTAAAAATTCGTTAAATTACTCTTTTATTTATCACATTATTTTTTTGTCAATTTAGGTATTCTCGCATCGCGAGGCTTACGAGCAGGTGGTGAGCAAGACCGAGGAGAAGCTACAGCGTGCCAGGATGGATTACAAGCGTGCGTACGCGGCGCTCCTGGCGGCCGAAAACGGAACTGATCAGGAATCCCAAAAGCTTGCCTATTTAGAGGCGCATAATAATTACGTCTTGCAACTAAGAGCGACCAACGCGATAACGGAACGTTATCAGCTTCACTGCCTGCCAAATCTTCTCGGCGAAATGTCCGAGGTTTACGAGGAACTGTGTGCGTTAGCCTGCAATTCCATCGCTGGTATATCCGAGGCGGCCAGCGAGCGTTCTGGCGAGCAGGCAAGAAGATACCAGGCGGTAGCCAAGGAGGCCCAGTCAGTGACGCCCTTGAATGACCTTCAATTATTGGCCAGGAACCTCCTGCCAACGGCAGCGCCACGCAAACCGCCACGACGATTATTCGTACCCCCCTCACCACCCGAGCAGGTACCAATCGAGAAAATCAATCAGGTGCCTGCCCTCAGGGATGAATTGGTTCCCACCGGAACCAGTACTCTGCCCATGATGGAAGATCTACGTAGGGAAGCCGACAGTCTGACTCAGGAGATCAGCAGACTTCAGGATGCTCTTGATACCATGATACGTATGCAACGGAAGTACGTTAACCTCAATAACTGTTATGGACGATTCGAATGCAGTTGGCTCGTGTAAATTTATTTATTTGTCTTTCCTTTAGGAGCATCGAGAGTAGCCTGTACACAAAAGCTGCTGAACTGCAAGAAGATATATCCATGAAGCGTTTTGACCTTGGAGTTGCTCATCTTCACCTGGCTGCAGTACAAGCCCAGGTACATGATAACGTGACTGTAATAGGTGCTGTACGTTATAGTGTATATTTAGAAGCTATGACCCTTGGGAGACGATGCCCTATGTCTATCTATCAGTAGAGAAAGAGCCTCATATCCTTCGGTATGATAGTCTTCGTCTATAAATCACAGTTTTCCCCGAACAATATACTTCAGTACTATATCTCCGGTCCTTCGTAAAAGTTTTCCTTCTCTCCGGAGGAGTTGGCAAAGTTGTCAGAGTTGCCGGAAGGGTGTAGACAGAGGGTAGAGACGAAGTAGACGTAGGAAGATTCTAAGCACTCTTAGCAGGGATAATGTGCTTGAAAAACTACCCTCGAGGGCGGTACGTTCGAAGTGGATACTAGGTAGGAAGAACGTTAAGGAGGTTGAGATAAAAATGAAGAAAACTGGCAGCTGGTAGAGAAATCAGTAGTAACATCCTCTAGCACAGCATCCCTGTCATCTCATGTAGAAGAAGCTGGTGTAACCGATGACGGGCAGGTTCTTCATAGCATCGGTAGAGGGAAATAAAAAACGGACCAAGGGAGGTTGGTACGGCAGTAGAGGTCAAGACGCGGAGTCATGTTAAAGAAAAGGTAAACGCGAATAGACTGGGATTAAAATTAGCTTAACGCTTCGATAGCGCCGTTGTTTCTCTGTTTTGCTCTCATGCTTGAAGATAGACAAGGATAGTCCTATTGCACTTTGCACATATGTTCTATATACATTCTGACATATCCACTATAGGTTTACCGGCCCTGACTGTGATGTAGCGTGACGCCAGCTACTGGCCTGATTTCACGACACTAATTGCAAGAAGCTCGTCTGTGGACAAAACGCACGCGTTTTTCTCACTGTTTATTCGTCTCTTTCCCTCGTGCCAATTGGCTAAGAGTAGTCGCTCCGGAATATCACGAATCCTCACGGAAATGAACGAGGACTACGTCGCTTCCGTTTGGCGTCATTCCCCATACTGACCTAACCTAAAATTTTGACATCTGGAAACTGCCACGACGAAACAGTCATTCCTTCATCTCCCTAGGATGAATCTTCGACCTGATAGTAATGGACGTGCATAATTGGCCGGTCCAGAGGTTACTGGGTGGCTGCGGAGGTGACGGGGGCATTTATCGAATTTCCATGTGACTAGTGGAGGGGTGTAAACATGAAATAAATACGGCGCGCGTTCGCGCGACATGCGCATTCACAATTGGGTCATCGGGAGCCGAACGTTCTCTGAAAATCCATCCCAGTAGTATCTACCTAGGTCAGGAGAGGATTGTCGATATCTCGACATGGGCTGGACGACTCTGCGTTCTCGTGTCGTTAGTAATGGAATCCAATTAATTCAATTTATTTATTCATAACGACGCGTCCGTTAAGTTCGAGATCGTTGTTTATCGTCGCGACGCCTTTGTCTCGGGACTTGTTTTCTTTCTTTTTTTCACTTCTGGTGGATGATACTACTGATCTGGTTGAACAGGGAATCACGATATCCATCGAGGAGCCTCATTGTCTGGATTGTTCATTGTCAGCGTGCGGGATCCTCGAAGAGATTAATTATTCGTCGTATTACGTCACAAGATGCACGTGAATGCGCTTTTTTATTTCTTCCACGTTTTACATACTGCTTTCATTCGTTAAAGAAAACCATTGATTTTTTCGACTTTTTGATATCCAGTAGAATTTTTTAGGCAAGCTGATAATTTCTTTTTTTCTTTGGTATTTCTCTGTTATCTTTTTTCTTTACTGCTTTTACTTCCGATCCAATTATCTCCTGCTGTTCCATCGCATTAAATTACGTTGGCTTCGCAGCAAATTCTGTTTATATCATACAGGCCAGTCATTCGGAGCGATCTGACGGTTTCATGAGTTCGTCGACCACACCATTCTGAAATTCCTTAACGGGTCATAGGTTTACTTCTGTCGTTTAGTGTTGTAGTCGTGATTAGAGATCCTATAGTGTCCCAAGCCCCCCTGTACGTATTGCATAACGATGTCAAAGATGAACGGAAGAAGGATTGCTAAACGGAAAGGGACGTGGAGGCTCAGTTGTCTCAATGTAATAATTCAGGCTGAATGAACTATGACTTTGAAAGAGTAAAAACAAATAAATGTTATTGCCGATAAGAACTATATTTAATAACTTGTAAACATTTGAATTTCACAGAAGGAGCTCTTCAGTGGCGGAGAGGCTGGTCAACCTGATGGAGTAAGCAGTCGAAAGATGTCAAACGGCTCGACCGGAAGTACCAAACACAAATGGCTCAAAGCGTTCAAGAGTCTAAAGACGAGTTCACCGACTACGCCACCACCTGCGGACAAGTGAGTGGCTCTGATTACGTAATAAGAATAATAAGAAGGAAGAGGGGAAAGAAAAAGTGGAATAACAAATAAATTCAAACGTCATACAGAGAGTGACAGATCGAGTTCCAGGCTTTATGACGCGAAAATTTGACATGGAAAAAGCCTTTCGGCGTCGGATGCTCGATGAATTTTTCATTCGTCAGAGTGTTTTTGTTTCCAGTCATCCGCGCGTATTGCGTATTCAAATATCTTTTGAAACAATAAGACAAAAGAAAAAGGGCTCGTGAATGTAAAGAGGCGAAGCTACGAGAGTGAAAGAAAAAGAAAAATTCTTAAAACAGAAACAGCGGTAAACAGTAAAAAAAAAGAAGGATGACTTCGAGCTTGAGCGAAAAAGAAAAGAGAGAGAGATTGTGTGTTAGAGGATTTTTTGACACTATGCCTCTATTCTTATTATCCTTGTATTGGAAATATAATATTGCTATAAATAAAGTTAATAACAATTTCCGTTATGCAGAACAATATAGATTATCTAGAAAAATAACACTAGCTATTGTTTTTCGAATGTTCGACTAACGTAGAAGCAAGCAGACGATGTACCATGCCGTGTCGACCGTCGTGGCGATGTCCAGGTATCTCAAACTAACCTAACCTCACGACAATCAATAATCAATCACCTAGATCGACTCGAAACGATATCAGCTTTGCTCCGTTTTCCTACACATTCCCTAAACAGCCAGCACGCGCCTTATCAACTACTTGCCAGCCCTTATGCACGGCTTGCACAGCAGCCAGAGACTTGCACTGCACTTCTATGCCGCCTTCGCCCCGCCACCCCAAAACCCAACCTAACCTCATAACCTTAAATCGTACCCTAACAAAGCAATGTAATACTTATAGGAAGAATGTGGAATCCGAGGGTGGACATTTCTGGCGCGAGTACACCTATCGCAAGATCACACCCTGCGATGCCTGCGGACAGGTACTACGTGGACACAGTCGACAGGGTCTACGGTGCAGGGGCTGCAAGGCGAACGCTCACGCGGACTGCATCAACCTGGTGCAACCGGCGACTTGTCCCAGTCTCGGTGGAAAACGTGGAGGCGGCATACCTCTTCTACGTAGGCAACGTACCACGGTCCAACCGCCGGAAGAGACGCCACAATCAGAACACAGTGAGTATTAGTTTGATTTCCAAAGCGATAAAAGAAACCAAGGGTTGAAATGAAAGTTCCAAAAAATATGTGGATGAAACGGAAGGATTAAGAAGGGCAGATCATTTGCCAATATCGATAAAATGATTCGGATCAATTGACTCTGAATTTTCTGTCTCTCTTGACCCTTTTCGACCATCCCCGCCCCCCTCTCTCTCTCTCTTCGCCCTCCCCTATACTTACACGTATATGTTTGTTGTATGTCTCTACACCTAAATCCTTAACAATTCCTGTTGTACCTTATCACGTCGTCATTGCCATTATCACCATCTTCACCACAACAATCATCACCAACAACACTACCGCTACCGCCACCGCCATCCGTTGTGCTTGCAATCTCAACCTCGTGGCAGACGTCGACGCCATATACCAGGTGCTGAAACAGGCTGGAGAGATCCGAGGAAACTCGACAAATTCACCACCTACGCCTCCCACAGCAGATCATCCTCCTTCCGGTGCAGCACCTTCGTCAACGAGGACCTCCTCCCACCCCTGTTCCTCGTCCACCTCTGGTAAGCCACCCTCGCTGGACTAACGTACTAAAAAGAAATAAAGAAAAGAAAAAAAGTCTAATAATCACTGGGACATGACTCGCGCTCGCGCTTCATTATTTTCAGTCTAATGATACTCATCGATAACGACGCTGCTTCTCATTAAGAATTGACCTATTACCTCTCAATTCACTCTCCCCTGCATACGTGTCATGACCTTCTTCGTCATTTATGAAAGTCGTCTTTCGTTCATTCCAATCATTCGATGACGTCGTTATATGATCGATCCTACTGATTTGGCTATTTTCCTCTGTCATTTCCTTGATCATTGTTCTGTGTTTTATATTGGAGATGATAAGTAATTCGGCGACGACAGTGTTAACGGTTAATTAAATCGTCTGGGGATTCACGATGCATCTTTCATGCGTCTTGGCGACGGGGCGCCTTTAGCATATTGACGTCAGAGCCTCGTCGACTTGCCAGTAATGTTGTTGGAATTTATCTTGTGCAATCTTACTGCACGTATTAGAACTGTCACGACGTATAGACTGGTATTATTAATCAGGATATCCTTCGGGGTGTGGATTTATTCGCTGGAAGCTAAGAACAGATTGAAAAGTCAAAAAAAAAATAATAAAAATCACGTAAATTGATTTCTACGATTTTGTTTATTTATGCAATTGTTTTATACGGTTTTTTTTTTTCAAGAACAATTTTATCCACGAAAAACACTGTTGGGTTTCGTACACCCTGTAGATTGAGCATCGAATGCCAGACACGTTTGACGAAAGTGACGTCACTCGGCTTGTCTAGCAACAGAGAATCTAATAAAAATTCTTAAGGATCGTGACCTTAGGCGGTCTTGACTTTTGGCAGTCGTCGACCTTCTCGCCATCTTGCCAAAATACCAGACTGTCATCTTAACATTGTGTCTCTACTTAAAAAAAAATTCTCTCTCTTTCTCTCTCTCTCTCTGCCTCTCTCTGCCTCTCTGTCTCTCTCTCTTTCTCTTTCTTACTCTATATCCCCACCTTTGTGTTATTCTCTCCTCGTCTTAGACGAACGAGTTTCTCCCGCACCCCTGACCTCTGACCTCTGACCCATTGCCAGCCGGTCGTGCGTTCCTCTCGCCTCTTGCCTCGCGCGGTGACTAACAAGCCAACAGATCAACAAACAAACAAACAAGCAGCTGCTATGAAACTCTAACAAGACTTAATCGTGAGCTAGAGTTATCGCGTCTAATCGCTTTCTCTAACGTTTAGTATTATGATAATGATGGTAGAGCAAAATACGATTCGATTGGCTAGGACGCGGTAGCGGTGGATCTACCTCAGGTACACGACCCTTTGGACAACCTCTGGTACTGATGGCTCGAGAGCCGTCGAGCACGTCGTCGCAGTCATCCTTACGACGAAAACGAAGTGCCAACAAACGACGATGATTGGCCATTGATCTTTTTGCGTCTTTCGCGATCCTTATATGCTTTCCCGTCGATCTACGTGAGTGATCTAATGACGCGATATTATGCCTGAGATCCTGCGGCATGATCGACAGACACGAGTGACGGATCGATAACGACTATGATGACCAGTGCGATTAGTTATTAAATGAACTGATCAATTGTATCAAAGTAAATTTTTCGGAATCGTATGCTAACGTCTGACGTCATCGGACGATCTAGATACTGTGCGGTTGAATAATTTGAAATTGTAGGAAATTTCGTTATGAATTACTTTCTCCGTGAATTACGTTGGCTACGTGGATCGTGGCCGGGGGACGAAATTCTTTTCGGAAGAAAATCTTTGGACTGTCTAACCTCCATATCTGTCCCCGAATTCTATTGTCGCGAGGGAGTATTATTGTTATTAGATTTGATACGACGAACCGATGTTATCGTATTATTTTGTTGAACGAGAAATGCTGCTATTCTTTTAATGTTATTTGTCTACTCGATGAAAGCAAGGCTTTTCTTTGTTTTCTTTACTTTCCTTTGTCGAGACGCGTACACGATTCTATCGCAATGTGATATTAGACACTGCCGATGTTTTAGGTTATTTTCATCGAAGCAAAGTGCGAACGATTGATAACGTGATTAATGCGATCGGCAAGGGAATGAAAATTTCCTTGGACTTTTTCACCAGTCTTCTTTTTCACTTTCTTCCACGATTGCAAGTATAACTTGTTATTCTGTACATCTCTTTTCTCTCTGCCTCTTTTTCTTCTTCCGTCCTGCCTGCTGTACGAATCACCTTCAGCTTATTCGGGCGCGATCGAAATTTCGGGACGAAGCAATTAAAAATACGCTCGAAAACAGTTTTAACGTGAAATCGGAACATTTAAAAGAAACTGTTAACTCATTATTAAGTCATGTATATATTGTAAATAAAAAAAAGAACGTTATATTTTCTTGAATCCTAAAAATGTGAAATTCATTGAATATCGCGAGTCGTGTCCCGCGTTCTATTTATTCTGTCTTTATTCGATTTTTAAAAGATATCTCGCACGATAGTCTCTCGATTTTCTTCGAGTCGAATTATAATCGAATTTTACGCGAAGAAACAATGGCGGATAGTATACTCGACGCTGATATCGAGTATATTGAATTTTCTAGAGGAATGAAATTCTCTATGACTTTGACTGATGTAATAACAAAGTATCCAGTTACTTTACGGACTTCGTGTCGAATCTAACGATGTCAGCGTCGCGACGCCTCACGGGTTAGTCTAATTTAATAAGTGTCATGGGGAATGAAGCGCCGCACAGCCCACAACGTAGACGCGAGAGGCTCAACTTGAGGATGAAAAGTCTTAGTCTGGATTCACCTGAGGGTTCAGCACACGTTCGTCATCGTCCTCGAGATTATTACGCCCCGGGACAAAAAGAATCGACACCACCACGTCATTCCGACAGCGGCGGCATTAACAGGTTATGTGAGTATTCCTTGAGAGTCTGGCCCGCTGAACGTGCCAGAAACTGTCAGAACATATTAGAAACGGTCTGACAGCTGTCGGACGGTCTACTAAAAACGTTACGTTTTGCTTCTGCCAGACTAGATTACTTTAGGCAATAGAGCCAGTTGGCCTTAGAAGTAAAATTGATCATTTTTCAATAATTCTACACGGTGGCTTTTGTTACTTTAGCACCCTGTAGCCCTGGGCAGGGTTACGTGGGTCACAAACATGTACGAAGTGCTATAAGGATGTCCAGCATGGAACTTCCTGATGAAAATGAAAAATCTTATTCCTCGGCTAGCACCTCTCCGTGTCCTTCGCCACATACTAACAGTCAGAATCATCTGAATCCACTTCCGCCTGGGAAACGTGTACTGCCACCTAACAATCTTTACGTCATTCTCTACAACTTCACCGCCAGACATAGGGACGAGTTGGACCTAAAGTGAGTAGCTGCTGGATCAGAAGCTTGACTACAGGATAGATGACAAATTATTATAATTAATCGTCTTATGATCCAGGGCGGGTTACAAGGTGACGGTGATCGATAAATCTGATCCTGATTGGTGGAAAGGAAAATGCCTGAGTGGTCGTACTGGGTATTTTCCCAGTGCCTACGTCATGCGCGTGGAATCTGGACAGAAGACACTTCAAGTAACACGCAATCTTCAGTTGTCCGATCAGACTACTCTTCTTCGAGATCAGGTATGTTCTCTTTGTATTCGTCAAAGGATCACGATTATCACGATGAAGGATCATGGCTCACGGCAATCCTTCGATTAGATTGTCATTCAAGTTGGGGAGGAAGTAGATGGCGTCGCGATGATCCGTTGCGCCTCCAACGTGAATTCATCCGATCATCAATCAGATCGAAGCAAAGACGGCGAGAGCCGCTTTAAGGAAACTCTCTGCCCGCTGAAGTACCTTCAGGAAGTGTGACAACAACGCCATCGAGAGAGCCTAAACGCAACGTCGAATCAGCGATACAACAACTTCCGCAACAGGCTCTCGTCCAGTCGTCACACCGTCGAAAAGTATTACGACTGTCTTCAATGCGGCGAACAGTGTCGCCACGTAGTCAACAACACTTATCGCGTCACGGAGATCAATGCCAAATATCTGATAGCCAATAGTAACAATCCTCTTACACTATCGACGCCATTGCGCCTCGCTGCTTCTCGTTACAACAATAACGGTGGTACCAGCAGCAGCAGCAGCATCACCACCACCACCAGCCAGAACAACAACCCCGGACGACATGGTCTAAGAAATCTTCCTCAGACACCAGCAAAGAAACGCTCCAGTCTGGCGCGACCGGTTCGCGTTCACGATTCATTCTCTCACAATCAGTCAAAATTAATGACAAATTATTCGCAGCAGCCTAACGAGTGTGCCTACAATAATTTCGACGGTACGGAAACGGCCTGGCCGATGCGAATACGGCTCGAGGAGATGCTCGAGCTTACCTTACCTCAGAACAAGAGGAGTAAGCACTCTTGCAAGGACACCGAAAGGTTACTAAAGGTATTCAGCATAAACAATGTGGACCAAGCTAGATATAACGTTAAGCGCTGTTCTATTATGTAGGACGTTTGTTAGCAATATCCTCTATAGTCTATCCTCTGTACTCTCCATCTTTGTCTGTTGTTGTTTTTATAGCGCTGAGCAATTTTTTATATTATATTATAGAGATTTATCGTATGCGTTATATACATATATATATACACACACATACAGAATGCGGCTCAATCTTTATGTCCAGTATGGGGAAGCTCGTGTTGCGTATGAAGCCGAATTTTCGACTCTCTCGCTATACTTGTATTCGGGACTTAACGTTCTAGTCATGTTTTATTATATTCTATAACAGTTATCAGACGACTATTAATTTTGATAAATGATGATTCTAATGAGAGACTATGATTATTAATACACGTCAAATGATTGTTGGAGCCTAACGCGGTACCGTCCCAGTGGAATGCAAGCCTTTATAGACGAGTCATTTTGTTTTCTCGAATTTGCCAAGATGACGATCATGCATGAAAGTAGGGAACGTGTGCAAACTTAACGACAGGGGACTGTAACGTACAAAAATGTCTACGATACTTTTTATGCGAGGTGAAAAATTGAAAAATGGACTTTCTCGCACTGCGAACACAAATTTTGATCCGCATCCCTCGTGTTTCTCTCCCTTGCGAACTTCTTCCACGCGTTAGTCAACCACCTGAATCGTATTGTTCGACGAAGCACCCTTATCCTGATTTGAAGAAATAAACATAATATAAATAAATTAAAAACAAAAAAAAATAATGCCCCGTACGTACCTCCTTCGCGAATCTTTACGACGAGGCCATTTTTTTCTTTGTACTTAATATTTATTGTCTTTCTCGTTCGTCGACTTTCGCAATTCTGATGACTCGTCATATCCGCTCATTCTGTCTAAAAACGCGAAGGGGGTTTTGTTGCGGATGCGTGAAACTTGATAGATAAATATCTTGAAAAAAAAAATCGAATGATTTATTGTAATGTTTACTATATATATATATATAGTAAACATTACAATAAATCATCAATCAATATATATATATATATATATATATATATATATATATATATAGACACACACACACAGATATAACATAATACGAGTGCCCTTCCCTTGTTAAAATGATATCGATGCGACCTATATTGATTGATTCTAGGTATAAGCAATTCCAAGTACCATGCCCAGTATTTTCTAAGTATTAACAGCAAAACGAAAAAATAGTAAAAATATGAAAAATCTGTATAACGTATCGTTGCCCGACTGTTAGTCATCTTTTAATCATTTACACGAAATCGATGTGCGTAGGTATACAGAGACTTTAATTGTTTAGAATCACACAATCGGGCTAACGGGGATTGGCCATTTATACCAAGAGCATAAGTAACAATGATCAACACCAACAAACAGCAAATGGGCTATCTAAGGCGCGTTCGTGAGAAAACTTTGTTACTTTTTTTTTGTTTAATTCTGTTTTTCTTTTTCTTTCGTTCGGTCCTATGATGATTATTAAAGAAAACAATTTTTGTTTTTATTGAAAAAACCCGAACGCTAACTTTTGACGAAGCTCGTCGTAATGATTTAAAAAAAAAAAAATAATAAATACAAGCTTCACGTTAACTGTAATTATAAGCGCCGATCAATAGTCTGTTGTCTCCGAGGACAAAAAGAGAGATTGACAAAGAAAATGTGAAGAAAAAGGCCGAAATGTCACGAGTGCCATAACACTGTCTCTAGCATTTGATATAATCGTTCTAGTCCATTTACATTAAAAATCTTTGGTACACACCTGAACAAATGTGTTTATTCGAATAATAGACTGCACGAAATATATTATCTATATACGAATGTCTTAATTATTTATTGATATATCATTATATCATCTTACCTTAGCTATATATCCGTACAGTATCAATAGGTATGTCTAAAGTAAGCTTAGAAATGTAATTATTACATCGACCGAGTGAATTTCTCATTATTATAATTATTGATCACATATCGATCGCTATCGATACTCGATATAAAGTGTCAATAATAATTCTGAAGCATAATAATGGTACTTATGAAACTCTCAACAGATCGGATCCTCGATCGATCTCACGATTGAGGATCCATAACGTTCAATGATTCAGACCACGGAACGATCGTTGAGTCCAATCATTCTTAAATGACTCTGTAGAATCCATTTTGAGTATTCACTGTTTACAAACAGTACATAATCAGTCTATTAAAAAAAGTGTATATTTGGAACGAAGTAAGGTGAGTCACCTGTTGGGAACGAAGCTGTCAGAGGGAAAGAAAAAAAAATTGTATCAATCGGTGACGTATTTATTGATCACGCGATTGATTCTAAACGAGTGTTTTCGTATAAAATATTTTTTAATTATAATTAACAAGATGATTAAGCCAATATCAATAGGCATGAAACTGTCATTGAAACGACATGACGCAATGCAGTTATATATATATCATGTCTTAGCAATGAATAACAGATAGTAAAGGAGTTTAAAAAAAATGGCGGCATATGAATTGTCATAAAAATATAATTTACAGCTTGTATTTGACCGCTCTGAGAATAGGGAATTTGTCGCCAGTGCAAATTCCACGGAAATCGTCGAGAGAAAGATCAACAATGGCGACGCCACCGAGTCCCTTAGATTTGGCGTAAGCAGCCTTGTTACCGGCGGTGTCAGGATCCTCGTATCCAACCCAGATACCATCGGCACCAGTGTCAGGATTGTACGCCTCATAGGCGTAGCTACCATACTTCTTGGAAGGATCGCTGACGCGTCTCAAACGGCCAACGGCACTTTCCGTCAACCTGGAGCAGACCTCCGCGTAGGAAAGAAGTCCTGGAATTGCAGTGTGTGGACCTTCAGCACCAGGGCCGTCAGTAGTGATTGGAGGAACGCCAGATATTTGACTGTCGCTAGTGAGTTTCCAGGTACGCGCGAATGTTGGAATTCCTACGACGATTTTGCTACCAGGAGTGCCACGTTCCAGCCAGTACCTGATGCAGGAAGAATTTTACAAAAATTTGTTATGGTACTCAAATTTCATTTACCGATTAAACTTTTTTTTTGGAAATCAATTTAATTTTTTGTTTCTTACCTGACTTGCTTGTCGATGTTGTCCTCTGGGACGCGACCGTAGCTCTCGTAGATGGGTGCAGGGTAATCGGCTTCCTTGGAATTGCGTTCAGGCGTCTTTTGATCAAAGCTCCAAAGATGGACGGCGTCGATATTGGGAGACAGGAGTCGTGCGTCATAGTAGACTATTAACACATTTTTGTTAATGTCAGTTATTTTAAAAATTGTTTTCATATTAAAAATTCAGTACTGACTACTAGCGTTGATGTGAGGTAGAACAGAGACAGTGAGGGACTTCATTCTGGGCCTTAGAGCTGCTTTGAGGTCACGGACAAGGATGGTGAATCCGTCACGGTGCTCGTCCTCCTTGTCGTCCTTGAATTTTCCATAACCAAAGGTCTTCTTGATTCCGTGCCAAAGAGAACCGAAGGTTCCACGATTCTTCTTTACTTTGACTGGTGGGAATTGCCAAGCCAAATCGATTCCATCGAAATCGTAATCATTGAGGAGCCTTGCCACTGAGTTGATGAACTTTGTTCTGGCCTCGGACGTCTCGGTCTGACGTAAAAAAAATTGTTATTTAATTTTTGTAAGTTGAAAAAATTGTTCTTTGTTCTGGACGATTATTCAAAATTCACTTACCACTAAGAGATACTTGTGGGTCTCCTCGTAGGGGTCTGCATTACCACCGATGCTCAAGTAAACCTTAAGATCGGGGAAGGATCTCTTCAGTTGGGTTATCATTCTGTAGAAAGCATAGCCAGCGCCGGTATCCAAATTTGGATTCAACGGAATAACTTCGAGATTCTCGGCATTGATTCCAGCGAAGCCGTAAACCAAGTGCGTGCAGAGGGACAGAGCTGGACGAAGGTCATCCACTTGGAACTTTCCTGGGCCTTAAGGCAATACAAGATATAATGTGATTATTAATCATCTCTTCGTAAATTAAGAGCATCAGAACACTATTAGATTTTTAACAAAAATTTGTCGAATCCTTCAAAATTTCGTAAATCCAGAGGACGTAGTTCGAATTAATATTCCACGCACTCGTATTTACCCAAAGTGAATGAGGATATTGGCAACTTTACGAAAAGTCGAAAAAGAGAAAGTTCGAAAAGACATTTTGAATTCGTAATCGAAAATTTTAGTAAAATTGTTTCTTTTCTCTTTTAAAATGACCCTCAAACTAATTATCGGAATAACGGTACCATCTGTTAACGTATTCGAGCTAAGATAAATAATTATATAAACAAACAATAAACACATACCTGATCTCTCGAAGGATGTAGAATTCCAATAGCAAACTACCTTGTTGTGCTCGTGAACGTCGACGGCAAACGTCGCGACGCATAGCGCCGCGAAAATTCCGGCAATCAGTAACTTCATTGTGTTTAGTCTAAATTTTAAAGAAAAATTCCAATGAAAATTTTACAGAGTGAATTAAAGAAAGTGTATTATAAAAATAATACCGATCGAATTAATATTTGTACACTTTATATAGAATCACAAAATGACTGAAGCTTCAAGAATATTAATCCGGCTTACCTTGTCCACAGAAAGGATCAGACTGTTTAAATCGAGTCAATTGCCAGAGACTTTGATACTTCGCCTTGGTCTCCAACTCCCGGAGTCATCAGCAATCTTGGTAGGGATAGTGAGGGGAGAGAGGGGGCAGCTTGCTTGACTTACGTCATGGACGCACTACCACTCAAGTTTCTTCGTTTTCACTAAACCTCACGAAGCAGTTCTGGACTTCACTGAACAATTCGTGGAAATACCATTCAATATAGTCAGCAAATCGTTAATATTCTGATAACCACTGTATATTTACGTATTTGCTTTACAGCATTGTGAAAGTCTTCGTCTACTTTGACTTTTGGAAGTCACTCGAAGAATTGTACAGTGGTGAAGAATCAATTGGCAGCAATTATAAGTAAAAAAAAAAGGATACTCATTGAATTTTATGAAAACGAGACCATCCTGTATCGATTATTCACTGGTATCGATGTAGTGATTGACAAACATTTTAAATCTTTTGTACCGATTCTGTGAAACATTCTAGAACGTACCAGGCAGTATTGAATATTTGTATTAGTCTTGTAAATATATTACAGATAAGAAATTAATATCCAAACCAACTAAAAAATGTTTCCTCGAATTCAGATGTTACATCTGACGCGATTGAACATTCCGGGACAAATGTTATCTTTCGATAATAAAAACGTGTGATTACGATATTTTTACACCAGCGTGAATATTTTCTGTACACTATAAAAGTACAGTAAACAAATTTCCTGAAATTTTCAGTAAAATTGTTTTCCTCGATAGATTCCACAAGCTCCAAGAAATACAAAAGACCGTTAAATATTTTCAAAACGAAAGCTTATCCCGCCAGTCGAGTACGTATTTAAAAATCTTTATCGCAACATAATTATACATAGACTCTTCGAGAGAATAAACACATAATATAATCGAAATTCATAGATCGATAAAAATAATGTATCGATCGAACTGAAACGGTCATGATCTCGGGAATGGCGACGGTCATAACCTCGAGAAGTAAAGCAAATCGTCAAGGTCGGCAATTTTACCGAACTCAATATTCTAACAACGTATTACTGACTTTCGTCGTTATTCATAATACATATATTGTTGAGAATCAAGAAAAAGAATTAAACCGAACAATACAAGGATCATTCAATGCTTTATCCTCGTTTCTCAACAATTCAAGATTATGGATTCAGTTTTCAGGGATTCAGCACATACGTGCCTTAGCTTTAGCGCACGTGTAAATTGCTCAAGCAATATACTTGCTGATTCAAAGACACTTGAATAGACTCGCAACAAGGTATAATTTCCTTCGTTTATCTACGATGAGATCAGACTTGTTTTCAACAGTCACAATTCGAATTATGTTATATTATAAATTATATTCAACCATTGACACAATTTCGCGACGAAAAACAAGTCTTGCTTGTCCTTCCGTTCGAATTGAATACGTATATGAATATACGTGTAGGAATTTTCAAGAAGATAAATTCTCGTCATTCTTATCTCAAGTATCTTTCTGTTTAAAAATCGGCCGAGATCAAGGAGAATATATTTATGTAAATACAAATTGCATTATTTGAATCTGTATAGTCTATCTACGATAATCATTGAACGAGTGTACCAATAACTTTTTTATCTTGTCACATTAATTACTTGACATACGTATCTGTCGATGGTAATCACATTTCAAAGATTCTGCATATGCCAGACACAAGTTTATCTCTTCTTTGTCTTCTTTTCTTTTCATTTAAATATATCCCTATCGGTAAATGGAACTGCCGGCATAGACGGACGTGTAGAAAGCGTATTTACGTCATTTAGGCATATTTTCATGAGTTCTGTAGAATAGTCAGAAAATAAAGTCTAATTGACGATAACCCCTGAGTGAAAGTTCACAAGATTTAGCGCGAGTCGAGAGCTCACTGTTAACAGATTAATTGACTTATTACAAAGAAATTACGTCACGACGCCACCTTGTTATCATAATACTCCTCTACTGTATAAAAGAAACAAAAGCCAAATTGATACTTAACAATTTTTCTTCTTAAACCCCTCCTCTAAAAATCTCTCCTGGATAGTTCCTTCAAAAATATACATATAATAATTTTACACGACAGTCTTACGAACTTTTGTAACAATCGAATCTGCCGTTAAACAGAAAAATATTGCTAGTCCCATTTATTATCAATGGATATAAAAAAACGTTCAACCTTATCAATCGTTTGCAGATTTATTGCTGTTCCTGCATATGTACCATATTGAGTTCTCGCACTTGTGTATATGAGCTCTGGAGTTCGCCTTGATGTAAATTATTTCTCAGAAACGAATATGTACGTGTACTGTATATACATATATATTTGAACGCACGTCGTATGTTCCTTCAATTCTGTTGCGTAACATACTCAAGTCTGAATCATGCAGAAGTACGATGCAGAAAAGACAAAATAGACTGGAAGTCTCAAAGCGTCGAAACTCTTCAGTATGTCTCTGCATACGTGGCGCCACCGTACAATACCAATTTTTTAGTTACGTGCACCATATATAATATTCAATCAGTCGAATATTTCTACATTTTTTATCTTTCAGCATGTACAAAAGTGCAGACAAGGTTAACTGTGAAAAAGGAAGTATAAAAAAAAAATTGAGAATCAAAGTACCCTTGTGTTTTCTGTTTTTGTTTAAACCAACATTAGGAAAGGACAATTTTCTTCGGATTGGTTAAGGCTAACTGTTAGAGTGCACTAATTCTTAATTAGTCCAGATGGTTCTATCGCTAGAAAAGGTCATGTCTTATGTGAGATTGTAAAATTATATTTATTTAAGAGGCACTAACTGTAAAATGTATGTTGGTAGTAGTGAAGAGAAAGAGAAAAGAAGAGGGGAGCAGACAGATTGGCCTCCTTTTTACCATAGATCAACACTGGTAGGTTTGATAGGAATTATGATCAACCGAAATGGGCGATAATACAATGAGAATGTAAATTTTTCGAAGTTTAACAAAATTTTTAGAATTAACGATATTGACATTAGCGAGGGGGAGGGGAAAGTGAATTTCTGTTATTAAAGAAAAACACATGTGTTTTTTTAAGATGTATTTCGAGCAAGCGCTAAAAATAAATTTCAGGAGTTACAAATAAAGAACTATGAGAATAATAGAATTTTTTTCTTCTTGTATTTTAGTACGAAAAAAACGTTATATACAATCGCAATTGTTATTCGCACGTATATAGTTATAGTCTACATGTATAACAAAGTGTGCCGTTTTGTTTTTTAATTATCTCGACCTTATTAAATTCTGTTTGTAAATAGCCCGATACACTTTTGTTAGATAAATAATGATCTACGTCGTAACGAAAGTCTAAGCAAAAAATGGCTAGCGAATTCTCGTAAAAATCGAGTCCGATCCAGTACATTGCTTAAGATAAAATTAATTCGAGCTTCAAAATTTAATCGCTACGTCACGATCTCGTATAAAACGCGAAGATAAAAAGAAAATGGCGTGTACGATAATAAATCGTAAGTCGCAAGTGCATTTAAGTCTCGTACGAATTTACAAAAATTAGAGAAACTATCCGTACAGTCGAGGACTTATTATATCTAGAAAAATACAGTCTATTCTTCGTGTTATCTCAAGGGATATAAACTATCTCTAATTATTCGCTCGTCATCAGCACCAATAGCTACGTTATTTCCAATTGCTGGATACAAGATTGCGCATAAATCTTAAGGCCTGTTTGTCGATAAAAGGATGGTTATTACCAACAATAGAAAAAGAACAAAGGACTAGTACATATAAAAATGATTTTTGATCCTTCCACCTATCTATTGCACTTTTAAGTAATTAAAAAATTGTATCATTAAATTGGTCTCTGAATAAAAAAGCTAATAACCGAATTGACAAAACTCAAGTGTAAAATCATCATTTAAAGTTTCATCCAGCTTCCGGCAATGATCCTATCACGTCCTTTCATTCTGAGTCTTCCTCAAATCCTGAATCATCATGAACAACGTACCTACGGTACTAGTGCTCTGTTAGTGTCTAGGCAGTTTCCAGGCGACCGGTTTCAGAAAGTCCTAAAACGTGAAGGAGATGAAAATTTAGACTCGTGACATCCGTTTAGAGGCCACAAGAATCAGAGTAATTAGGCAGAAGTTTACCTTCCTCAGAGAGACTGTCATTCATGCTTTTCAGCTTTTATATTATCATTGTCGTAATCCGCCTGATCGTCTTCTTCTAAGATAACAATGGCACACACAGATAAAATATGAAATTAGGATATAAATGATATAAAAAAATATTAAGTAGACTACACACCCTCAGCTTCGTCTTCGCCCTCGTCGATCCCAAGATCATGATTCTTCTGCTGTACATTCTTCTCATAATCACCACCGTCGTACTGATAATCAGGAGCATCACCTGCCTCTGGATTTCCGTCAGCTTCGAATCTGACAATGAAAAATATTTATACGGTGATAAATAGAAATGTATTTTATTTAATTATCTGCTGAACTCACTCACCCTGGTACCTTGTCAAGATGATTTGGCTCGTCTCCAATTTCCTGAACGCCGTGTCTGACCTTTGGCCATGCCCAATTCTCTGGACGTTCCACAATTGGTTCTGGCGGATGTCTTGCCAATGATTCCAAATTTATGTCATTCTTGAGATTCTCTTTGTTACCAGCTTCGGCTGGTTTCGCTTTCGAATACTGATTCAGATTGGTATCGTCCTTTGATTTTTTGTTGTTGTTATTGTTGCTCTTGCAACAATTCTTCTCATCATGGAGCCAGTCCTCGTTTTCAAATTTGGAATCATTTATCGTGAGTATAGGTGGTACGCCGTCTGGTAATCGATATGGTTTTACTGGCCCAGACTTGGTATCGGAAATGACGATTGAATTGCTGCTGGCTTTTGTCGAATTTTCATATTTCTCTGGACCAGCAGATTTTTCCACAGTACTGGCTACACTCTGTAAACATTTTATAAGAATCACACAGCGTAAAGTCTAATTGGCAGGTATGACATTTTTTTTATATCTCTGACCAATAACAACGTCGCCCTTATTTTCTATTTGTTAACTATTTTTATAATCATATTCGGTCTACTTCCTTTTTCTACGCATTAATAACAAATACTGCCATCAACCCATTCTATTATTACGTAATTCTTTAGGGGTACCAATCCAACAAAATATTCCTCTAATTTAAGTCAATAGAAAGTCACTATAGCCAGCCACGTATTATCAAAACCAAGTACAACAGTACATCGTACACCTTGTATATTGCAGTTAGAAAGTTAAAAAAAAAAAAGAATAATCAAAAAAGCATGCATCTTATTCCCGCGATTGTCCGCAAGAAGAGATTTTGAGCGTGTACAGCGAATTATTACAGAAGAAACAAGAAATGCAAGAGTCCAAGAGAATGGCGATAACAAAGAAATCTCCTATAGAATAAACTTGTAAATTTTATGAATCTTAGCGAAAGAGGAAGAAACAAAAAAGAAAGAGGCTTCTCAAATAACATTTTCATCTTCTCTTGTTTTCTATCAAATTCCACTAGAGTGAAATTAAGAATATTTATTAATAATACAGAAATTATATGAAGAAATGCATAAAAACAATCACACAAAAAAGCCAAGAAATAATTTGTTTCCCTTTCTCCTTATCTTACTTACTCGTTAATCAGGTGCGAGGGTGCAAGTAAAAAACGCAAGCGTAAAAATAATAACAGTTTTATTAATTTTTTAAGTAACACAGATAGTACAGGCACATTCAAGGCAACATACGACCCTTAAATACGTATAGATAGTCACATGTAATCTAATTTAATAAAAGCTCACGACTTTACCACGTACGTCGGCGCGAACATTTCCTTTTTTTTTTTAATTTCCTTCCCTTTTTCCATTTTTCCCCTTAACTGTAGCAATCATGTCATGCATTAACATCGTATTGGCTACATCGACATTGGTGGCCTGGACGGATAATCCAGAGCCACGTCTCATGCTCGCTAAATATACATACATCATTGCTAAAGAACATTTTAATTTTAGATTTACAGAAAAATCTAAATGCATTGAAAAAAATGTATTTATAAATGCTTCCTCCGCCCCCTCCCCCCCCCCCCATCCCCATCTCTTTAACGACAATCTTGATCACCATTGAAGGTATTCCTTGTCACGTTTAAATATCAATTACCAAACGCGCGGCTTTATCGGAAAATTGTCTGGGGCGTGACGCAATATTGAAATTCTACCAGTCTACGTAAACGAGAAATCAAATAAAAGGAATTGAGGCAAATAAATTTGCCTCTCAAGACAAGATAACCCCGCGTGAAATACGTAATTGCGTTTCACGAATTTGCCATTGGGACAATTAATTTTGCCAGTTTACCAAACGAGTCCATACGTCATCGTTTGTTGTTCACAGTAATCAAAATTAATTTTTGTTACAAAAATTTCAAAAGTCACATTTTATCTATAAGAATTTGTTGTTTGTTTTCATTTATGTTCTTTTGTTTATGGCTAACGAGTAATACGCTTCCATGCTTGTGCCACTTGGTTATGCTTAAGCAAAGAAAAATAACAATCCCATTCCCTAAACGTACTTGACTATATGAAATATATTTGCTAATGATATTGTTTTCGCACGCCAGAGTGCACTACCGTGAGTCTCTTGAGTACCGGGTGATTCAAGATTTTAACATCGACTTTGTCAACTATTACATTGGTCCCGTATTCTATTTACAAAGAAGAAACTGTGCACCGGGACTCTTTCAGTATTACTGAATAATTTTGAACACGTTCTGACAGTCGGTTTACGTTGAAAGATTAGAAAAAGAAATTCTTTCCACACTAATCTGTTTTACGACTAATTTTGTGTTGACCAAAGCTTGATCTGTTATTTCGATGAAAGTTTTATTTGATGCATAACGAAAACCGTGTTTGGTTTTCATGACAACTGTGTTGGTCATTCGATTTCAAGTCGGGATATACTTTCAATGAAATAACAAGCATTGTAAAATTGATTTTTGTATATACTGAGACATGCAGCTCTACGTTTATTAGACAGAAAGGATCATGAAACCATGTAAAGAGTAATAACGTCCCAATGTGAGATCAATTGCACATCATACAGAAAACAGGGGAAAACAAAAAACGTTATACAAATGCAAAAAGTGTCCCTGCACCAAATCATTTGAGTGTCAGCCGACAACTCGTTACTTTCCTAAGCCCATAAATAACAGACGTGTACAAAAGTACCTAAAAGACAAATATAAAATGAGAACAGATAAAACAATACTACAGTAGACGAAAAAAAATCTAAGTTTAAAGTATTGCTACAAAAAAATGCTATCCATAAGAAATTTGAGTTCTTAGAGTTAAAATCCGACCTCAGTGGTCAGCCGTGTGTCCAAGAACAAAGGAACCAAAATGACGAAATAATCCATAGAAATAAAAGCAACTTATTATGATTCCTTTTTTTAAATAATTTATCACAAAAGAATGTCTCCTCCTGACTGATCCTTTCCATTTTTCCTGTGAATCTCAAACATTGTCAGCAAGATCCTGAAGCGCAAGGTTCTAGGTATAAAATCTGTTTACCGAATATTAGCTGGTTGCACCGAAGGCAAGGAGGAGGACTTGTTGTCGTTAGGATTCTGCAGTACGTTATTATTATTATTCGAATTGAAAGGTGACAGTACCTGTTTCGGCGCGTCATCCTGATTAATTACTGCGCCATTGACTTGATTGCCGGCAGCCACGAGATTGCTTTGTTTCCCATTAGGATTCTCATGGCGTTTCTCTTGAAAGTCATAAGGAAGAGGGAGGACATTTCGTTGGTCTTTAAGATCGTTCGGACCCACTGGCACGATATTGCCATTTTTATTCTGTGCGAATCCTACATTGCTGATTTGCTCATTCGGATCCTCGTTTCTGTCGTTCACGTTCTGATCGCTCTCGACGATTGCCTGATGGTCGCGAGGCGCCTGAATTGGCGATGGATTTTCACCCTCGTCGCTTGGACGACTTACCTGTTGCCGAACAGCAGGTGGTTCATGATTTTTTTCTGCGTCCAGTTCAGCTAGGGATGGTTCCTGAAGACTTGGTTCCATCTGCTGGGATGATTTTCTACTCGACATACTTGGAGAGACGTCGCTGAATTTACAGGATTTCTGAAAAGAAACACAATAACTTATAATTCAGTAATAATAACTTGATGACATACAGAATTACGTATTGCAGCAAAATTTTTCTTCTCGTAATAACGATTAACTATATTTATTTACTCTTCGCTAAGAGCGCTAATAATTAAGATCATTTTAAGATCGACCTAAAAACACGTACTTCTGTATAATTCATTAGTTATCTACGTTAAAGATATTTTATAAAAATAATAATAAATACAAATAAATATACCTGAGCATCCTCGAGTTCACGTTTGACTTGGAATACCTCCTTCTTCAAATGTTCCATCTTGCTAACCAAGTTATCAGTGCTCTTTTGCAGTTTACTGTACTTTTCTTCCAATTGAGTTTTTTGCGTCTCCAGCTCCAAATGTTTACTTTTCAAATTCTCTAGAGATTTATCCTTATCTTCACGAGCATCACGAAGCTGATCTTTCAGATCATTCAATTGACTCTCTAACGTGGTAATATTCCCCAGCGCCTGTTTCTGCTTGGCATTACACTCGTCCCGAAGATCCTGATTTGCAGTCTCCAACATCTTATAGAGCTGCTGAAGTGAATTGAGACGTTGCATGGCTTCAATACTGTCCTTGTCCCTCAATGATTTCTCCCTACTGGCTCTTCGCTGAAGTTCCTGTTTGATAGCTAGATTAGAGCTTTTCTCCTCAGCTAGACTCTTATCCAATCGAGCTTTGTATTCCAAGATGACTGTAAAAGAAAAGAAAATATGGTATATGAATAAAACATTGTTATTCTTGCCAAAGGAATTTGGATGATTTCATTTATTTATTTTTGTTCTATGGTTTTCAGAATACTAACCGTGAAGCTGAGTAGCCAGGGCCTCCTGCTGTTTGCTACACTGCATATTCAATTCGCGAAGTCTAGCCATCTCCGAGGTGGCAGCACGGTACAAGAACACCAGGAGTAGCAGGACTACACCGCAACCACCATAGACGGCCAAACGGCCGCCACGGCCACGGCCCAGCCGAGAGCCGTTCATCTCTGAAACCAAAAATGGCAAAAACCAGTCAGAACGGAATGCTAGATGTCCAAGTCCCTATGAAACTAAAGAAGATCAAGAGGTCTAACTTTCGATGGGAAAGTAACTACGCTACATAACACTCTGTGTACTCTGCTGACTAGAGCTATTATGCCTGATAACTGAGCGTTGCATTCTTATTTTAAATTACATTTATTGACAAAACAAAATATTTTGAATCGATTGAAATTTCTTTTGAAAAATTCAAATAATCAGTGCTTCCCAGTATAATGTAAAATTTGCAATATTTTTTTGCGTACCCTACCGAATTTTTTAAACTTTTTTCATTTACATTTTGTTGATTGCATTTTTCTTTGTAAATAATTGAATTGAAAATCTCTCTACCATTACAACAGGCTTCATACAGGTAAATGCTAAGCAAGGTTCGAGAGGAATCTACTACGAAAGTCTATAAATATCTCTAACATTCACACAGAATAAGGTCAGCAGAGAATTCATGATTATGCTACGATGTTATCAAGGATCAACGGAGACAATAACGTTGAGACTTCGTGTACTCGAATTATGTAGAAACCTGCGCCTTACATAAAAAACACCTTTATGCATTACCAGAAGTCAAGTGCACTTCAGAAATGCATAGTGGCACAGGTTGTCGAACAGACAGCATCCATTTTTGTCACGCAAACAGACATCCTGACAACCACGATATTGACGTCATCGATAATTATACTACATACCGTAGTGTAGTAATGAGCGAGTATTTAAAAATGTCAAATTAAAAAAAATGACCAGTGCACGTATTAAAAGAACTTTCCTCTGCTTCCAATAATTAATGTTTATAGGTATATAATAATTTCAGGAAGAAATATATTAAAAATCGCCAGTCACAGGATCGCAGCAATGCCATTTGCACCGATAGACACTTTATTCTGCTATGGTCATAAGTTTGGCAAATTTATTAAGATTTCTGTGAAGTCTTGATATAATTCAATCCAATGCCATTGGCAGTGGGGGGTCTTGCTTAGCAGTTAGAGTTGAGTTCACTGACATTGCCGAGCACGCGCGTATCCTACCACATGGAATGGGTACGTATATATTCACTGGCCATATTTACGTTGTGTATGTATATATTACGTGAGAGTCCTGTAAGCACGCGAGACTGCGTATTCTTGCGTGCAGGTGAAATTCCCAGAAATATTTTAGACGTTCTCTGCTACTGACAAAAACAGAAAGATTCGTAAGGCTAACGATAATAGGATGAAAAATAGAGTCTAGACAAATAGAATAGAGAAATAGACAATTGTTATTAGTGATTTTGCAACAGAAGTATTGAGATATTAAAAAAGATTTTACACGTATGTATTAGCTGCAGTTACACAAAAGTCGTATCACTAAGTAAATTATCAGGGACAAGGTGGACTTACGAGATGATAAAAATATTTCCTGCACGCCTACAGAGCTCGTATTTACATTGAGAAAAAGCTGCCACGTATCTGTTGATACAGAGGTAGATATAAAACGGTAAAATTATTGACTCTTCTCAGGTATAAGAACGTGTAACAGCGTAAGGCATTTCGCAGACACTGTGGTACCGTTTAACCTCGCTGACCTGAAGAAGAAGCGTCTAACACACAAACATTCTAATGAGCCAATTCCGCAAGAAGTCAGGCTGCACTTTCACGAGACGATATTTCATTCTGTTTCATTCTTGCCGTACTTTCATTCTTGCTCTATGCTTATACATGATTATACATTACAATGGCAATAACAGTACCGCTACTATTTCACGTTATGCTTGGGCCTTACGCTTATGGTACAATAAATCATTGTTAAAATTTTCATAATAAACGATGTGAACTGATTATGATTCGATTGTCATTAAATCATTAAATTGATAAATAAATTGTCATACACGTCAATAAATATATACATTTGTACCTCGTGGAACAAGAACGACTGTCCTCTCAGCTACTCATAGTCAATTTCTCTCCTCGTTCTCTTCCTTGGAAAATAACGAAATAAATACACAGAATCACACCTCGTCGCGACGCCTTTCCTTTCCTCGCGGACGTCGTCGTCGCGTCTGATAACTCAGTAAAATATTGAATTCGTATTCGATGCTCCTCCACCGTATCGAATTGTGTCAACAGAACACGCGAAAGACAGGTTAGGAACGCTGGTACTCGAATTCGTGTTGCCTACGAGTCGGCGCGGTCAACGCATAACCCTGACGACTAGAGGATTACACGTATAGGCAGTACTCGGAGCAGTGCAAAGACGCTTTGGAACTATAAACTCCCTTTCCAACTACTTACTGATCTACACATCATCCGTCTTCCCACCTGCAGATACTAAACTGAATAGAAACGGACAGCCAACTGGCGAAGCCGCCATTTTCCTTCGGCCAATCAGACGCGAGCACGCTGCCAACATTACCGGAAAATCTCTAAGTTTCGCAGTGATTCTCATTCTCTATATACTTCCATAGATGATTGTGATCGTGGAAAATCTGGGCGGAACATCGAATTCCTTTTATTGGGATTCTGTATTGGTTGGGTTACTTTCTCTGCAGAAGGTGAACGAGCTCTACCCTCTTTTTTCACCGAACGTGACATATGCTCATCCTTAATATGTAAAAGTTGCTAATACATACTTATGATCACTACACCTTGTGCTTTTGAGTATAATATAGTAATGACAAAGGTTTTTTCTATCCTAATAAACTTTTACAAGTTTTGTTATTGTTTACATGAAAAGAGTGTTTGCACATTGAAAAATATGTAATGAATGAAGTTTTTGTTTTTCTGATTGGGCAGTCTGTATTCTGGCGACTCAGAATTTGGATGGATGAAGAAATGAATATGGATAGATATAAATTTCTACCAAGGACTATGATAAATTATTTTTTTTTAATATACGTTATGATATTACAGACTGCCGTGATGACGAAATAATTTCAGATGAGGTTGTTTTACCAGTTATCGTCACCAGGTTGTCTCTGATCATCTGATTTTATCTAGTAGTGTGGTATCGCAATCATCAGGGAATTTTATCGTTTGCTCGTAGTTTAAATAACAGTTCGCCTCAGCTGGTATACCTTGTATATAATGGTGCATATATTCATATGCACTTGGCTTTCTTGTGGGTTCGCTCCTGAACCTCTGAAGGATGTGATAGTCCTCATAAATGTCCAAAACCACTAACCACCTTCTCAGATCATATAACCAAGTAGTTCTAACACAGTCGACGGAAAACAGTGGTTCTCCATTGGTGTAATAAGGGACAAAGTACTAATAATATCTATCTTATCGATGGTCCTGATAATATAATTGTATTTGTTATAAAAATCTAGAAGAAATTTCCCTACAAGACACAGGATACAGCAAGCAATTTGGTCTTGAGACAAATTAAATTTATTATTCTACTTTACTCCAAAATTGGATATGGGTGATGTACTCTTGACTGTACTGTTAATATATTCACCCAGAGTAGGTAGTCTCCACCGTATAACCCTGTTTTATATTATATGAACATTTAACCCCAAGACCTAAATATTCAGATGAGCACGTGTACTCTCTTGTGACACGTGTTAAAGTAAACACTGTAAAATGGATCGAGAGCGGAAAGACAATCATATCGTATAATACAGGAAAAATGAAAACATGTCCTACGATCCCAAAAATATCATTCGTATATGCAATCATCCGTCATTACACATGACTATTACGTAAATTCCAAATACTCTGCAACATTTTTCAGTCCTTAGAAGATTTTTGAAGCGTCTCAACTTAAAGTCCTGATTGAATCGCAGGAGTGACCCTGTTTCCCAGTGAGCACATTGACACGAATTTCATGTCCTCTCAGGAGAAACTTGAAGCTACCTCAAGTGACCTCAGAACGATCGATTTGAAGCGCTTAATGTTCAGGGTGCAGGAGTCGTCGAGTTGGCATGAATCGTCAACAATTGGAAGAGCAAAATTTATAATTCAACAAGAATTCTTGTATGTGATAATGCGAGGATGAGTCCCATACGGGCAAAGTCCAGTAAAATCTTCAAGTCCATACGAGGTTCTAAACCCTAGTCCTTCCATTTCTAGGGAATTTCGATCCTTGGCAGGAGAAAGGTTGGCAAGCCTGTCCTCTCGCGGGGCACGGCTCCGCTTGCTTCGGGCGCTCAGTCAGGAAACTCGGCTGCATCGAAGCACTACAGAAGCGAAATCACGAGCTGGCCATTACGGTACCGACGATCCATTGAGCGGAGTAGTGTGAGCCATCAATCTAAACCGTCCGGGAACTCTAATTGGCCAGAAAAAGGAAAAAAATAGTCAGTCAATCCTGTATCAAAACCTGATCGAGACACAGCGGAGGTGGTTACTTGCGTGCGCGCTTTCAGTCTTCCGTACTCCCGTATTTCCTTTCATAGATACTGACTTCATAGTGAAATTCTAGACCTGGGGACTCATGAACCAGAGGATTGGTTCGGTTGATCTCTCTTCATCATTACGACGGTGTTAAATTCTCCTGTCGTCGCCTATACCTTGTATCTCGTATGTCGCCTGCGAAAGGTCTACTTGCGCATTTTCCGGCGGCTAATCGGCTGAAGGAAAATTGTTCGCGTTGCGGCCGTTTTGTTGTTGGCGACAATGTGTCCAGGGCTTAGACGTTAACTTGCATTTCCGCCCCCCGGAAACGCCGTGGTGACAGTGATGAGTGGTTGCTTAGTGGTGAATAGTAGCCGTGGACAGACGACTACATGACTGTGACCGTGACTGTGCCGCGGAGGGCTGCTACGTGCTTCTATACCGTCACTCTAAACATGTCGTGAGTATCAGCCTTATTGTTTTTTTAATAACAAATTTATACAATCCTTTATACCTTCCTGTGGTATCGCAGAAGACGGCTTTGAACTATCAGCTATAAGACTATTCTTAGTGTCAATAATTTACTTGGACTATTGTCATATTCAAGGTGATTACCAGTTAAGCCCGATATTCGGATCTAATTGGGTCGAAAAAATTGCCATTCGATGACTTGTGGTTGAGAGTCACTGGTTGTTCGTGTACTCCTTGACCAAGAGCCATGGAATGGTCCACTGGACGCGTGCGTTTATATGTATCAAGATTTCTTCTTCGCCAGAATTTTTAAGCCACTCGATAATTCTTCAATAGGCGAATTCCATTTTGATTCTATCCTCATGTATACTGGGATATTATCATATATAATCAGTGTGGCTGCTGGTTAATTATTATGAACAAGAGAACATTTTACAGATTATAAATCGTAGGAGTCTATGTATTTGAATTTGCTATGGTAATATTGAGAACCGTTGACGTGTCCAGCAGCGCAGTTCGAAGAGCGCATAGATTAAAGTTCATTACTTTAGACGAAATTAGGTATCTGCCATTCTTCTCTTTGGGTATGATAAAGGGAGATTAGAATCGAACGAAAATTGGCCATTGAAAAAGAAAGACAAACCAGCAAGGACACAATCTTTATCCTTGACATATGTTACTGGTACGTGCCAGGTCACACGCATGTGTATGAAAACGATGTTGAAGACGCTATGCGACTCCGGGGAGTTTGTTATCTGACTATAGAAGCGATGATCACTGAATTTTTTATCACGAAATTTATTAAAGCTGTTTGCCACTGATGTCTAGTTGCGTGGCAGCGTTCGAGTCTGGTGGCCACGTATTTGCCGATCTTTTTACTGAACCCTAGAAAACCGGTGCTATCTTTTGCATTTATTACTGATTGAGAGTCACTGCTTACTTCGACATCTGTATTCGGACATGGACAAGGATTTCTTTTTTATTTTTACGATGGTTATCTGCTAGGGATAATTTACAGGATAGTAAATAATTAATTCTCTCTTGTTTCCCAGAGATATGGTAAAGAAAGGTATTTGTTTCTCTCTGGTCTTAAAAGGTGTGGATTTATATTTAAAGATTGAGAATCACTGCGATTCCATGGTAGGAATTAAGAATCCGATGTGGCATCGGGGATGTATTAACCCCCAGATTATCTGAGTAGGTACAAACTGTACCTACCCCTGTTTCTCTCGCTTCGCCCTAATCACAAACAAATGTCTAGTCTTATCTATTTTCTTTTTTTTATTATAAATTCAAAAACTGTTTTATATATACATAAAAAATTGTTTCTTTTTTTAATAATTAATCCCTCGCATCATGAATGCGTTCCTTAAAAAAACTTTTAAAGAGAAAATCCCATGTTCGTTTGAAAGACGCAAAATGGTAGTAATGGTAAGAATGAGAAGTTTGAAATTATGCACGGCTAAATGACAAGTGCTTTTCCTTTGTTTCCCCAAAAATAACCCAATGCGTGTAAGTACCTCTATAATAAATCCAAACGTCGGACAGAGTCTAAGGAATTTCGGAAAAAATGAACTGCCAAACTCGATTAAATTTTCCGGATTGATTTTCAACCCCTGTCTATATTGCCTCCAATTGTTTCCTTCGATTTATATAGATATTCAAGCATATAATAACCTTATAGTTACTTATACTCCTTCATTAACTTAATCCGAATGAATGACGCTGTAGCGAAGTAGGGATCGATCGAATTTCACCAGGGCTGCAGCTTGCGAAGAAATACAGCTACCTATTACGGTCTCCGTTTATTTCCGTCTAAGCGTCGTTCCTGCTTCACGCTTTAAACTGCCTTACTCTGCTGTTAAGTATTTGTCCCGGCTCGTGTTATCGTTACTATTCGATCGTCCGTCGTTCTCCAGGAACACGATGCCCCCCCCCCTATCGTTTTACCTTTGCCATTAACTTAACCATAACGGCCCTTAGCATTCAATCAGTATGGATTTAGAGACCATATAGTGACGACGTATTCTCCTGTAAACGAATATCGCCCGTAAAATCTATTGCTATTATAATAATTTTTTTTTAACGATTACTAACCCACCGCTGATTAATTACTTAATGAACGTAGACATGTATCTTCACGTTTAATAATCAGAATTTCATCTGAACGCGTTTTGGGTTAGTTTCCATAACCATTCGCTCAATGAATTGAAAGCGTTAATCGTGACATTTCACAGGTACGATACCGTGCACTCTCCATGCATGAAATTCCACGATATCGCGTTGCTTCGCGCCGTGTAAGTGGGTCATAGTGCCCGTGGAAAAGCTTAAGGCGCACCGCAATTTCGCGGCCGTACGAAACATTACAGTCATACCGTGGTATCGCCATAATGCATTAGCGACTGTTTAGCTATTATGCATTATGCGTCAGATAAATCGTCTTTCGCGTTGCAAGAGACCTTGTTACGACGTAGCGTCGCTCGATGTGCGTCAGGCTTAAGGATGCTTCATTACATCCGTCTGTATCGTATAATATAGTAAAAATTTATAACAGCCACTACTAATAGTTATACTAACAGAAGTTTTAATTTAGCGACCGTACCGTAAGTACCTATGTCAATATTTAAAAGCAGGTAAGAAACCAAACGGTATTTTCATTTGGCAGAGAAAAGTAAGCGACGGCACTGCCACTCCCACTCTGCTTGTTGGCGAGTAGACAAAGTAATGTCCAGGATATGAGAAAAAAAAATTAAAGCTTTTACTTTTTCTTCTTTACGTATATGGTGTATCGTCATTCTCCCAGATCCTGTTTCTGTTTTCTATTTCCATTCTGTCGTGCTGGATTTTTCATCGATCAGTTCTGGTAACGGCGGCAGGTTAGTATCGCTAGAAGATCTTAAACGATCCGAAAAGGGAGCGTTCTCATGACGACGGTGACGGCGGGTAAAGCAGACCACTCTCTTGTAGCGAATCGAGTTATCGCCTGCGGAACCTCGATACATAAATATCCATGAGACCGACTTGAGTGTGACCATTGACCACGGTAGACTCATTTATGATTATTTACTTCTCTCTCTTATTTTCTCACCGTCTCTCTCTCCCTCTCTCTATCTCTTGGAAACTCGTTAAAGTCTCAAGTTGCCATTCGGGCAGCAGACGACAGGAGAATTCGGCTTGAAGAAAAGGAAGTCGAGTATTTCTTTTCTTTGTGCTTTGATAGAATTAAGTTCTTTTCTTTTCTTTACCATTTTTTCAAACTTCTCTTTCTTTGTCGCTCGTTTGACCTTTCTTCGTACAATGAATTACGCGTGCGCCTTTACCAACATAAGATTCAGCTCCGCATCCTTCGGCATCGCCTTGCGTCACGACGCGTCGACGATCCCGGATCGACATCTCTACATTTTAACAAGGGGCGTTCACACTCATTATCTCGCCAGCAGGAAAATCGGCTCGAGACTTAGACGCTAATAAATCGCGTCGATTAATCTTCAACGTGAAGTCCTCTAGTAATGCATCAAAGCTATTAGCGTTCATACACAAAATTCACTAGCAGAAATGTCGGACATAATTTCCCTCGGGAATATCTTATTAGAATGATCGGTATCACAACCGCCATTACTATTGTTGCTTCTTGTTCATAGGGAATACATATTTTGCAACCAAGGGAAAAAAAAATCTACTGATTTCTCATACCTTTCTCACCAATCTTACAAAAATATATTTTAATTTCTGAATCAAAAGGATTTCCAATTACCTACAAGGAAACAAAGACCGTTCCGACGGTTGATAATGATAACGGAAAGGAAGCTATAACCGGATAAGCGCCACTTGATTTTTTAAGGAATAAAAAAAAGAAAAAGAGTAAATGATGTACACGTTCATGGACAGTGTGCCGCGGCAGCTACACTTTTATTGAGGTGCAACGCCCTGCCGCACCGTGGCGCCCCTCGTCTCTTTCATCCTCGCCACTGCCCCCTCCGCCACCTCCTCCCTACCTATACCAACAATCCATCCACTCACCACTCCCCTTTCGTTCTTCGCACTTGGATCATCCAATTTTCGTGAAGGAATTAATTTTGTTGGTTATTAGACTCGTCATGTAGTTGATTAGTAGAACTTGTGGACATTACTGCCTTTCTGTTAATAGAGAAGTTCACCTCTAGATGTCACTACTCCCGCACCTCCGTAATCTGTCGTCATCATTGTTTTACACGGCGATTAAAGCGGATAATTTTAACGTTCATTGTGGATACTGAAACGGGGATATTTCATTAGCATAGATTTTTAATGTATTTAAGTTCTATCTTATTGTCAAGTTTATCGTGGGTTTGGATGAATGAGACAATCACAAACCTGAATGAATGCTCTATATTTTGCTATCATAAGATCAAATTTGATTTTTATATCACATTACGGCAAATAAGTCGTTTCCTTTGATTTAGTTTTTTTTTTTTTATGTCGAAATCTATACTTTGGGTTATAAACTGTACCTTTCAATTGAATTTTAATTTATTTGCGGAATCAGACGTTATTTCATCGGCGTTTAAACATAGACGCTCTTTGGGCTGTTGTTGCTTTTGCGAATTTAACATGTACGAAAATCAATGTGCTGAATTTGCACGAAGGACACTCATACTGTTTACGTATCACACAAAGGTATGCCAATACACGCGTATGCGAAATAGTCGCTGCTGGAAAATTGCATATACATAATCCCTAAGTAGGATTGCTAACCGTATACTTTTAATAGCGACTTCTAACAAAGAGATAAAGAATTGCGTTCTACCAAGTACCGTCGCAGACAAAAGTTTTCTTTTTCAAAATTCACAACAGCCCATAAGAAATTTACAGCAGAGCGATATCTCCTATAATCGACGGTATTGATCCCCAAGGGATATACGCTCTCGCCAAGAGTTTCTTATTCCGTCGGCAATAAAACAAAGAAAGTATATAAAACCAGACGCGAAATGCATCTTGGTAACTGTAGAAGCACCACTTTTGATTCTCAGCCAATATTCTGACATGGGAACGGAAGGTTTCACAACGATTTACACTTATTGTATAATTTCAATGCTGCTACCAACCTCGTTAGCGTCAGTCTTGTTACCAACCCATTAAGCGGCTCTCCCAACCAATCGCGAATAACCGAACGTCAAATAAGTTCTTGTCGAAATTTTGTTTCGTGATCTACGAAAAGAACGGAGTTAACAATTCATGACATGCATTATTACCATCCAGCAACGTAATTTCACCATGAATCAAATTACAGTCCGTTTTCACGTGCATTAATAATGCTATGGATAACCCCTTTAGACGTCCACGATATATGTTCGCTGTATCAATAACAGAACCGTTACAAAATGTTAAGAAAATGTATAAAATTATTTCCTCGACTCGTGCCTTTTTTTTTCTATTCGTCTAGCCGCTTGATCCTATTAGGTATGTCAGGGTTGAAAATTTGGAAAGAATACCTGGGGATGCTCTTTCATCGAAAATAATATTGGCGAAGGGTGTCTCGTCGGATGGGGTTGGTTTTATCTTTGTCTCTTTATTGGCCCTTCGCCGGCTGTTATCTGCGGTGCACAGGTTTTACGCGACACCCTCTGTGTCCTGGTTGATGTGTCATAGGGGGTAGTATTTGTCTGATTGTCAGAGGGTGGGTTTGTCGATGCTGTTGATGGTGGCAGCGGTGGTGACAGTAATGTCAGTGTTGTCAGCAATAGTGGCTGCAAGGATGAAAGAGAAAGTGTGAAAAAGAAAGGGGACTGAATTTTTGAAAAATAATTTTAGAGGAGTTAAATGACGAAGACGGAAGGGTAGAGAGTCTAGAATTTCAAAATCGATGACACGCGTTTTTCAACATTGAAATCAACATCGACAACAATGTCGATCCTTCTGACCCTTTAATCGTATTTTTTATTCAAGATATGATATTTATTTTTCGTAAAACCTCTTGCTACATTTATTCAATTATTCGCTAAAACGATCAATCGTCGATAAATAATTTATTCTTCGTAAAAATCAAAATCAGTAAAAAAAAAAGAAGCAATTTCTCAATAAATAGTAGTGCTTCGAATAATCTAAATCATTCCGAGAATTTGAATTATTTTGAATTGTCAATAGTGTTGATTAATCGAAATGCTCTATACATGAAAAATCCTAGGAATTATTCTAGTTACTGTAATAAAGGTCAGTATCTATCAACTGTATGATAGCAACGATTTCACTCAATGATGCCAATGACACCGGGTGTTTATTTCCATTGCAGTGACTCTCACGGGAATACCACGTTGTCCTCAAGGAGACAGAAAAAAAAATCTTGAAAACGTAAAATAAGGGAATTTTTTATAGTCGTACTTCTTGCTTGTTTTTAGGATTTTTTTTTGTTAAATCTAACTCGCCTTGCATCTCCTAACCCCCTGGCAAGTTGGCAATGGTGGCACAAAGAAGGTGAAAGGGGTGGGACAGTTCGGAATAATTTCGTATTTCATATTGGCGGATTCTTTCTCGCCTGGGAAGCAGCATAGATACAGTGCACGAGGTGGGCGATTAAATTAGAATCCACCTTCATGCTGTTTGGACGGATATTATCCGCCATTGAATTTCGTTATCATGAATAATTTTTTTTTCAGCGCTCTAACCTCATCTTATTTCTTCGCCAGTTAGTCGTGGGGTCTAGGTCGACACTAGACCAAAAAAAATTTTTCACATCTAATTTGATGACTTCAATATTTGAATTTGAGTATTCGATTCGAGGTTCGATGATACTTACATATATTTTAATCGTCATATGGTTTATGTGAAATCATAACAGAGTATTCAGTCATTAACGCAATTCCTTATCTACTAATTAATTCAATTAGTTTAATCAAGTACGACTGTATAATTGATTCTCAAATTGAAGTAATTCTACTAAGCGTATTAAATTGTAAATTCAATAAACGCACTCGTGTGATTATTATTCAACGATTCAAGAGTATATACCAGCATGCAAAAGTCTTTGGCCACATTAAAATATACATTAAATGGCCCTTGGCCAAATACTTTTGCACGTGGGTGCAATTTAAAGCTGAATATATACAAAACGCCTTTCTATGAATTTTTAAGTATTTTGGAAATTCCATATAACATAAAATAAGCTTGTTAAAAAAAAAAACACTTCGTATCTCTGAGAACACGTGTCCAAGTTGGCGTTCTGAAAATCTGGCGCAGGAAATATAATTTGAATAATCGAATATATCAATCGATGGCTTAGCTAACAGAATCGAGTGTACTAAAATACCAAAGGAATTAATAACGGTAATTATAATTGGTACAATGATTTTTTTTTTATGAATATTTCCTATATTCGTATCATCACTGCAGTATCCTTTGTCCCTTCAAAATACCCTTGAATCCAACTACGACTATCTTGGCTGTACCTTAGTATTATGATGTCTGAATTTTTTTTTATCAAACAAAAAATCTAGGACTTGGCTCCCTGGTACGAAGTAGACATAACAGCGGTGGTTGGATGCATTGATTTTGGCAAAGTAGGTCTCTTACGTTAGTATCTGGTGTTATCACACGGCACCTTAGGTACTGTTTTTTTATCATTATCGGAGTACCTTAGTGAGACAGGTACCTTTATTACTTTTCACCAAGGCGAAGGAGACAGAAAGAGAGAGAGAGAGAGAGAATCTGTCGTGCTCAACAATCACGTATCTCCTTCCTGCGGAAGCGTAGACATCGATTTTGTCCCGGAGCGAAGAAACATGGAAGCCAACGGCCGCTTGGCTTTCGGTGACGTCAGTGGTCGTGAAAATTTCGTTTTTTTATATCTTTCTGTAAAATTCAATATTCGCACTACGCGTAATAACCTGTAAAGAAATTAATTAACTAATTAGATTTACATGTTTCCTTGTATTAAACAAATTATATAAAAATTATAAAAGACAACCACTGATCGTCCTCCATTTCAGGCGGAATTTCTGAATTCTTTAATTTCATCCACATGCAGAAAATTCTTGTCGTTATCATAGACCTTCTCTGATTTTGCGATTTTGCTAGATCACGCCAGAGGCGATATATATGATCAATAATTTATATCATCTATAACTGATACAGTAGAATGATATAAAATACCTTACTTAGGAAGAATCCCTTTAATGAAAATCATTATAGTTTTTTGTATCTCCCATATACCGCTAATAATTGTAGAAGTTTTCATGAAAGTATCCGAGAGCGCTTCCTTATCAATGTTGACTTTGCCCATCTTGGAATAAGCGAAAAATCGAAAATGGATTTTTACGTCTTCGTGTCCGAGGTGGAGCTGGTGGATAACAGTACCGCGATGGAGGTTCGCCACGAATCGTTTCACACACCCACCAGTCTACGAGGAGGAGCGTCACGATACCCTAGTACGTATCACGTAGTACATAACACGTAGCAGCCGGATTGCCTGAAGCCCCGAGGCCTGCTTCTGCCTGCTTCTGCCTGCTTC
>JARPRG010000542.1:223223-281046 GCA_031001745.1 Hartigia nigra
TACAAAGGGGGAATTGCATGCGACGCGTAAATATTTTTGTATTTCATGAAATTACCGAAAAAATCCGTAATCTATGTTAATTCGGAATTAGTCACGCCCTGTATAATCAATAACGTCGAAGAAAAGCAAATATTGTTAATGCTGTAAAATCTCGTAAAACCAAAATATCCGAATATTCGGTAATCGAGTGAAACCATAACGTCCTATGATGAAGTAGCTGGTCGGCACGAATGTAAGTTCAGTATTGATCAGGCCGCACACACAAACGCCACGGACCGCATCCATGTTGTGCGCTCAGGGAGCGAAAATGTTTTTCATGGTCTAGGCAACTGACTACTAACTGCCTGCCTGACTGACTGACTGACTGGATTGTCTTCAATGATTCGAATGACTGCGCTCAAATAGAATAAGCTATTACAAGATATCAGAACGTATCGGATTTTCTCCTATTAGCTTTTCGTTAGGATACCCTAGTGCCAATTTGAGCCACGTGCAATTTCATTTCTGCGCGCCGTGTATAGTGACATATATGATTTGCCATAAAATTTGTGTATTATCTGATGATTCATAAGGAATTTCATTTGTTCAGGTGCAGACCAGGTCGAGGCCACGCTTAACGGCTGAAAACTCTTCGGCGTCAGCACTCTCGCGCAACAAAGCAGCGTTGAAGAATAAATTATTGAAAAATGCAAAGTCCTTTCAGAGGAATCGTTGCAGGATCGACAATATCGCTGCTTCGATTGAGACTGTTGTGAAGGACCACAGTTCCGGGGAGGAGGAGAACGATGATGAGGATATTGAGGAGGAGACTGATGACGAGGACGAGGTCTTGGTGAACAGTGCTAGGGAGAAGAATGGTCCGAGAGGTCAAGCTAGACAAAGTAGATCCCGGGTAAGAGGCGTGAGAGTGCTGGGTAAGAAGAGGAACGTTAGGGCAAAGGAGATCAACGTGAGGAACGTAGAGAATTCGAAAATTCGTGACGTCAAGGTAAAGAGTAGGCTAGGAGGTAAGAGTGTTGTGGATGGTAGAACGAGTGTTTCCGGTGAAAGTGCAAGTGTTTCCGAAACAGGTACGCCTGCCAAGACAAATCCAAAGAGTGCTAAAACTTTCGGGAGGAGTGATAAAAGTGTAGAAAGTAAATTAGTTACAGTGGACAATGTCGAGGGTGGGCAAAACATCAGGAACGAGAGTTTGACGACATCGACCTCGCTGTCGAGGAGAAAGAAGTCTGTGGATCCTACGGCGTCCTTGAACGCCTCCATTAAAGCAAAATCACAGCTAAGGACGCACGATGGAAAATTCGCGAGGAATCCGAACAAGAAGACTATAAATCATCTTAAGAAATCCAATGACACTTCGACGAATCAAATCATTATGCGACCTCGTCGTAATGCTTCTGGTGAACTATTGACAAGGTCAAAACTGAAGGTGACTCGAGGGGCCAAGAGAACTTCGAGGAGGAAGACTAGGTTGTCTTCGGACAGTGATAAAATGCCGACCCTGGAGCCAGTTGCTGATCCAGAATCAACCGAGGAAGACGCTGAAGAATCAGGCAACGAGTTGCCAATCCTGACTCCGGTTGCTACTGTTTTTGATGAAAGGAACTTGGCACCCTCCAGATCGAGTGTTTCCTCAAGGAGTGATTCTGGGAAGAAAGGCGTCCGTTCTCAGAGTAAACATACAAAGGAAATGGATTTTGACGAGGTCCTGAAGAAGAATGTTACTGACCTGGTAGTAACAAAAGGGAAATCACAGCAACGGGATGGGGGACGGAAGTCGGGCAGAGGTCGTTGGAAGAAGAGGATACCGACGAATCGGAAAGATGATAAGAACAGCGACCTAAAGAAAGTTGCCAAGGTGGAGGACAATGAGGACGATACGTCATTGACGGATTCGTCAAGTGAGAAGACCAGGCAATTTCGTACGAGAAACAGGAAGAATCTAACGGTCGAAAAACCGATAACTGGAGATGAGTATTTGGCGGAACGACGGAGATCTTCTAAGGAACCAAAAACCAAAGAGCTGGATTTGGAAATTACTAAGAGAAATGTTAGGGATGAAATAAGAGTTCCCAGAACAAGACAGGATCGACGAATAGATTCACCGCATAGTTCTATCAGAATCCTTGACGTTTCACCGGAAGTTCGAAGACTACTGGATCCTGCTGTAAAAGAAGATCTTCTGGCAAAGTTAGGACTGAATTCAAAAGACATTCAAACAAAAAGGAACCGTAGGACTGGTCAAAAGTCAAGAATGACTCCAACAAAGATAAAAGGACAGAAAGATTCTGTTCCTGATAAGAGTGTCATGGATTCCGATTCTGAGAAAAGTTCAGACTCCTTGAAGACGACGCAGCCCAAGAAAAAGAAATTTCAGACTCTGAGAAAATCGCCAAGGAATATCGACACAAAGTCTCCAGGAATTGATAGTGAGACTCCAAAGCCTGATGTTCCTGAAGAGAATAAAGCCTTGGAGATTATCATAAAGGATCAGGATTCTCTGGCAGTCGCAAAGGACACGGCTGAAAGAGAATCTGGTAATGATCAGAAAGTTCTTATTACCAAGTTAAACGACAGTGACGATTTGAGTTCAAAGACCAAGGATGCGTTGAAACTTGACGAAGAATCAAATTCTGATGCAATAGACGAAGTAGAGCCCAAACAATTTTTACCTGACCGAACAGAGGTTTCTATCCCGAAATCTCCAAAGAGAAGCAGCTCGCTGGGAAAGCGAAGAGGCCGTATTAAATCCACTTCATTCGAATCCGACAACCTTAGTGATAACTCTATGACCCAGGAGGATTCCATGGAAGCGGGCTTGAAGGACGACCAGTCTAGTTCGTCCGACATCAATGAGGAGCATCAAGAAACAGACTCCAAAGACGTGAAGGTGGTTGAGTCGTTCAAGTTGGTAACGGTTGACCTGGTGAACATCAGTCTGGAGCATCTCCAGCAGGAATCAAGTAACTCGAACGTGGACAGCGGCAAGGAAAATTCATCAGAGACTCCAGTAAACGTTCCAAAGATGAAAACGGTGCGTCCGAAAAAGACAAAAGGTGCAAGAAGGGACCGAGTTGTGAAAAGGACATTGAGCAACGTAATCGGGATCCTGACCGAGGGTGTAAATATTCCAGTGGAAGCTCAACAGAGCGTCGTACTGACTGTACAGACTTCTCTGGATAGCAACAATCCTGAAGCCGTTCGAAGTAGCGATGAACAGGCTAACGAGAATAACATTATCCCAGGTGGACCTTTGAATCCTGACCAAGGAGACAAGTCCAATGGAAACAGTGATATAGGTTTAGATGTGGCTGCCAGTAGTGGTGCTAACAGTACCAGTAGTGCTAGTGAAACAGTCGCGAACATTGAAAATCATGTAAAGCAAGAGTCAGTGTTTTCCTCGGGAGTGAGTAGTGAAACGGATATCTCATTGTCAGTTAAGTTCACTAGTACAAATTTACAGGATTCTCTGGACAAGGGGAATCCTCATAAGGATAGGGTCGAGGAGACGTCAATCGATGATCCTGCCAATGACATCATTCTGGACCTTTCTCGTAGGAAACCAAAAGGTAAGGGATCCTTCCTTGAGAAAATCGTCTCCAAGATTGCCAAACAGAAGGATGCTCTCCTCGAGGGTGAGGTTGGCTCTCTTCTGGACAGTGCTGCCGATGAGTTAACCTCTATCCTCGACGAGGTCTGTCCTGGCTTGACGGAAATTTCGAATCCGAACGTTGACAAGTTTGACGTTGAGAAAAATGAAGAAGGTCAGGAAGAAAGTTCCATGGCTACGATGTGTCGGGATCAGGATGTTGCTGAAGAGGAAATCCTTGGGAATGAATGTTTAACTTCAAGTATTGGGAACGCATCGAATGAGTGTGTGGGCGCAAGTTCGACCTCTTCTATAATGGATGTTATCATGGTTAAGAATATTGTTAAGGACGATGTTAAGGAATCTACGAACGAAGAGAATCCTTTGGATAAGACGAAATGTAAATCGAAAAAACGTTCGTTGGAAATAAATTCTCCTATAAAAAATAAAAGAAAATCTGTGGAAGAGGAAGTTGAGGAAGAGTTCAATGAAGAGGAGGAACTATGTCTTGCCGACATTATGAAGCTTATACAGAAACCGAAGGAGTCTGAAAATATGAAGGAAGATGATGAGGATAATCAAGATGGTGATGAATATACCAATGAAAAGATTCGACCTGGAAAAAGAAAAACTCTGGAGGATGACGAAGAAGCGGAAACCGTCGTCGAAAATGCAGCAGCTAATAAAGTTCCTAAAGAAGAACCTAAAGTTAATACAGAGAAGAAAAGTGAGAAATTTGATGAAAGAATCCAACAGTCATCTCCATCGAAAATCAGTGGTAAAAGAAAATCAATTACTGATCAGGATATTCAAAGTGATATGGAAAATATTGAAGAATCAATGACGTCTTGTGATTCTATCACAAAAAGATTGTCCAAAAAAAGATCAGTTCTTGGAGATAGTATGGATGAAAGTAATGAGGGAAAAAAATCGAAGAAGGAAACTCAAAAATTATTATGCGCTAAGAGTCTCGAGAATGACTGTAAAGTATCTTCTGAAAATATTTTCAAAATTGTTGAACCTTTAGAATCCAAAGAAAGTAATATGCGGTTGGACGTAAATGAAAAAGAAACTACAGATGTACCTGATGGACAAATTTCTTCAATAAGTTGTTTACTCGAATCATCAAAAATCATCAGTCAAGCTCTTGACGAACAAAAAGATCTAAATGAAGAGTTGGGAAAGAAGAGAAATGGTCCAACAAATTTGGACACGAAAGATGTGGAAACTGCAAATAGCATGGAATTGGAATCAAGTTCAGTTAATTTAGAAAAATCGACAAAATTAACATTGGAACATGCGGCTACTACGAAAAAACGTAATTCTAAACGGAAGTCTCTCGCGGACGAGCACTTGGAGCTGCCAAATTCACCTGGTGAGAATCAAAATCTCGAATCGCCAAAAAAGCCTTACGCTGATTCGCCGGAAGATGCAAAAGTCACTGAGGAGTGCGAGTCGCCATTGAAGAAGACAAATTTTAATAAAAAATCCTTGATCGACGATTCTCTTCAGGACGACAACTCCATACCACTGGGTACCTTGAACACTCAACAACAATCAGAATTACCAACCGGATCTTTGGAATCGTTCAAGGTACCGGAAGTCAGTGAAGTCTTGCAGCTCACGAAAAAACGTTCCTCAAAACGAAAATCCGTAACCGATGTACATCTGAATTGTTCTGAAGATCACCCATTTTTTGAATCCCAAAATTCACCGTTGACAGTGTCACACGTGACTTTGGAAAATTCGAAAAGTCAGGAAGAAATGGAAATTGCGAAAAATTCAAGCATCAATGGACAAAGTATGAAAATTGTGGAAAAGGATGAGGAGACTTCAAAAGAACCGGAAGTCTCGACGGTGCCTGAAGTAAGTACTTCGAATAGACGAAGATCTTTCAAACGTAAAAATAGCGGAAGTATCCGTTCAGAGTCCTCTGAGAGTTTGAATCGTCAAGATGAAAGTCCGCTCGGAGTAACAGATCACACAGATACTCCTCATCGCAGCGAAGCAGGATATTCTATGAGGAAACGATCATCTAAACGGAAGTATCTAATAGATGATATTCCAGACTTTACAGATGACATCTATACAGATAATCTAATAATGGACAATATTTCTATTGATACAGACAAAAATAGCAGCTTTGAGCGACGACAGACACCTAAAAGAAAAGCAAAGAAGAATATTCCCTTGATCGACGAGCATTTGGATCTATGCGATGATCTCGATAGTCCTGATGATTTGGCAAGTGAACAAATGTTCCAAGAGAAAACTGTAAACAGTGTGACTTTCAATACGGAAAAGTCATCGAATGAAGTTACAGATGACGATAATGAAAACTGTCCAATTTCGAGTGAAAGTAACACTGAAATTCCAGATACCGAAGATCCTACCAAGGACGATTTTCAGGCACCGAAAAAACGCGTTTCTGGTAACTTTGCCGTCGTCCACACGAAATCTGGGGAAATACTTATAGTTGAAAAAAAGAAAAAACTTACGAAGGAAGCTGCAAAATTCTTCTGTGACGTTTGCGCGACCAGTTTCACGCGTAAAAGTTCTCTGAAGAAACACAATCTCTCGCAATCCCACCTGGTGCAAATGGTTATGGCTGGTAAGGATCAAAATAAAGATAACGAAGACCTCAATGACGACGATTCGATAAACACTTCAGGATTTCCCGGTGATTCGCTAGACGAGAATGACAGTAGCAAGAACAAGGACGCAGAAGTGTCTACGGAAAATTCCAACGACGAGGAGGAGCTGCCTGAGTTTGATGTAATTTCGGAAAAATTCGCAAGAGACAATCTAACGTTTTCCGAGTCTCAGAATTTGGGTGATCCGCCAAAAACATCCTTGACCCCACAAACGTCTGAGGAAGAAGCGCTCGAGGATGAACTTTTGGATAAGGAAATTTGTAAAATAACTGAAAACATGAGCCACGATGAATACGTATTGACTGATCATATTAGTCCTGTCATACCTGAAGCTTCTTCCACTCCTGTTACAGTTTCCTTGAAGAAGACACAGCAGAAGACAAAAAAAGCTAAGAAGGATCAAGAGAAAAAGAGAAATTTGGCTGACGAACACTTAGATCTTGATTCACCGACACCGATTAACCATTCGAATATTTCTGTAGGATCTCGTAAGAACATTGATGTCAAAAAGAGAATGCCTCATGAGAAGATAGAAGAATCGGATATGTTAAAAGATAAGGATACATCACAGCCGTCAGAAATAAAGATATTAAAAAAGGATACGCAAAATTTGGAGAAACATGATTCCGTGAAAAATAAAATGGAATCGACCTTGAGGAAATCGAATGAACAGAAGTCTGAAGAATATACAAAAGACTTCATAAACATTCAAACAACTTTTCAAAAAGGTACAAAAATACCTCATTTTGAAAATATTGAAATTCACTCCGATAAAAAATTGCAGCAACAGTCTAAAATGATTTTCGATGATTTATCGCTATCAATGTTTTCCGAAACGAAAGTCAAAATTCAAAAAGAGGAGCATTCGTTTCAGGAAACAGAAGCGCATAATTCCACTCCTAAATATCCGACGAAGAAATGTGCCAGCGTATCCCAGGACTCCAGGAAGATATTGGAGCAAGAAGGTTCCTCGTCGTCGAGTTTCGCCGACAAGCCTTTGTCGGAACTCTTGACGAAGAACGTCGAGAAGTCGGATAGGAGAAGTTCGTGCAAAGGAACGGAATCCACGTTGAACTTCTCGAACATCGCCGAGAAGTTGCGCGCCCAAGAAACTTCAACGACGGGAACAAAACCGGAGATGAACAATTCCGCCGCGGCGGAATTTGATAGCGATGAAAATTTAATGGACACAAGCATGTCGCTCGACATACAAAAACTTCTTGACGACCCCGTACTTAGCGCAGATGATAAACAGATAACATCACCTAATCAGATAGAAAAGAAGTTATCCACTAGTTCTCGAAATTCTTCAAAGAGTGACTGCTGCCACGGAGAACCTTTTAAGGAGAAGAGAACAAAACAGAACATGTCTACCTTCTGTAGCACGGATGCAGATACGTCCGACAATGATTGCTATACCGGAAATAAAAAATCCAAATCCAAGGAAGACAAGGCAGATGGCGAGAAAGCATCAAAAAATCAAAAGACTCCAAAAGAAGGTAATCGAAAAAATCGAATGGTCAAAACAAAATCAAGAAGACAGTATTCGAGTATACTGGCGGGAGATTCAAGTGAGAGCGATGAGGTCGACGAGGACAGAATCGAATCGAGAAATAAAAAGAAAATAGTCAAGAGTGTCTTCGGTAGAGTCTTTGCAGGTGAAAAGGTGGATAAGGTCAAAGAGGTTTTAGATGATTGGGACTCAAGATCAGAGTTGGAGGATTCTCAGGATAAAGGATCGGATGCTGTCCGTTCGGAGAATGAGAATGAGAATATAGCTTTCGCATTGACATCGGAAGTTGAATCAAAGAGTGTGAATAGTGGGAATAAAGTAAATAAAGGTAGATCGTGTACTGTGTCTGATATCGATTCAGTATCTGGCAAGAGAAGCTCTCCTGAGAATAACAAGAGAAACAGATCCAGGAATGCAAGAAGAGAGAGGAGGGATAGTTCTTTATCCGAGGATAGAAGTAGAAACGATTCCTCGAACAGAGCAGCGATGAAGTCACGACTGTCTTTGGAAAGTCAAAAGAGATCGGAAGTTCAAAGTAATTTGTCGATTAGTTCAGCGGACGTGGTACTGCCGAGTTCAAGATGTCGACAGAGCAAGAAGAGAGCCGAGGAAAGAATCTCACGGGCATTTGAAGAGGAATCAACGGAATTTAGAAAATCCGGTGATCGTGAGAGATCTAGAAGATCTAGAGATCTTTCCTACGAGTTGAGAAATCAAACAAAATTAACATCCACTCTTTCCAAAGAGTCCATGGATGCACGTTTGATTAGGGACGTGGAACAGGACAGTCTAGATCTTTTGGAGTTTTCGGATCCGGAAACGGAAGTCTCCTTGAAGAGTGCTGGCAAAGGGAGAGTGTCTTCGAGAAAGATGAAGAAAAAAGATAACAAGGACTGGAAGGATTTCACTGAGGAAAAGCGGCTGGCTTCTATGCTGTCAGAAAAGATATTGGGCTGTAAAAATGTGGACAACGATTCCGAGGATAATATATCGAAACCTTTTCAAAAAGTAGTAGAATTGAAATCTCGAGATTTTATCGTCAGGTCACCGAGGTCGCCCAGGTCACCAGCTCAGAGTAGTCTGGCGCCAAGCAGTATAAGAAATCGTTCACCAACACCAGATAGAAATTCCCAATCTTCCCAGGACTATGACGAAGAAGACGAGGAGGACATAACTCGCGGTAGAATATCACCACTCTTCGTGCTCACCAGTCCTGAAACTTCAATGGACAGTACATCGAATTGCAACGAGATGTCAGCCAACCAGGAAGTCAGCACCTCAAGGAAGCGCACCACGAGTGAGTTTTCCGGCGACAAAATCGTGATCAGATCGCCTTTGTCAAACAATGAAAACACACCGGAAGTAGTAACGATAGCGCCAACGGATGCGGTCGAGGACAACGCCCTGGACGTTCCCCAGGAGACGCTGCCCCAGAAATCTCGGCAAGGGAAAGTCTTGAATTTCGATGAAGAATTGTTTGTAGAATGTTGCTCAAGACTGAAAGCAACGACGGAAAATGAATTGCGAGGCGCCAAAAAGATCAAGCTAGATCATTCAGATGGCTTCCACAAGAAAGAGGATCCATCAGCATTCAGATCAAGCAGAGATCGTTGGCGTGACGTGGAAAGTCAGAACAGTCTTGGAAGTCTTCTGGAATCTGTTAATCAGGTGAGTGAACCAAGCTGCAAGTATTAATCGATACTAAAATCAATCATCTCAAATTTCGCAGCATAAACATACCCACAGTACACACATATATACTAATACGTAATACCCAGCAGAAGGCACGATCAAACGCACAGAACAAATTGCATATAAAAATGTTTACTCCTGCATGCGTCTCTACAAACTTCCTCTTTGGCAAAAAAAACTCCATATTCATCGCCTTTCATACTTTTTCTTGTAAATAGATTTCGGAAGAAAAATCCAAAAAATTTACTTACATAATTCCGTTGCATGCTTCCTTTATATCGGATATCAGGAGTGACACGAGTGACATGGTGGCTCGCGTTTCTCTTGGCTTCTCTTTGCTCTTTGTTTCTGTACCGCGAGAGGGTGTAAACTTGGTATCAAATAGTGCAACTGCAACAGTGCAGCTGCGTGGGAATGGAAGTATGCAGGCATGCAGGTGTGCGCGTTTACAGTACTTAGAAGTAAAGTGGGCGGGCGGGTGGGTGGATGGTTTATCGTTGTCCACGTCCCCAGGCTTCTCCTAGGAAACTAACACGATTCACTATTTTGACTAGAGTGCAGCACCAGTGGGACGACAAGAGTTCAGCATTTAAAATGAGTTACGCCCTTTCGCTTAAGTTTTATCTACTAAAAGTTATTTCAATATTGTAAACATGTTTGCAGGATCTATGACCCAGCTTTATACAGAAAATGTACTCTCTCAGTATGCATGCAAAAGGTAGACTTATTCATTCCTTTAAAAATAATTCTTTCATACCCATAATTCTCAGAGACTTCAATTTGTCCTATTAATTATATTTATATAATTAGATAAATGTGATATATACAGATATACAAATTTTCTTTATTTTGCTTACATTTACTCTAGAACGGTACTGACACGTGTCACGTAAATATTTAAGGTTATACCATATTTTCCTTAATCGTCAATTTCGTGACTGAATCTCATTGCTGTATATTTCGCATAAATTCTGTAAATTCTTTTTTTTTAATAATTTTTCATGCAATCAGAAACACACATAAGGTGTAACGGCGTTATCCGGTTATCCCTCGGAGAGGCGAATGAATTTCTAACTAGAAATTCTCACTCTGATGGATATCCGGCTGATGTCAATATACGTATATATATAGAGCATATGGGTATGTGTGTGTGTATATACATTGCGCAGACCCTGTAGTCGGGCGTAGTTGCGCTTACGTAATATTAACGCTTCGTCGCTTATGAAAGAATTTTTATTTTCTATGGCCGCTTGAACACGCGCGCTGCTCTAATCATGCTATTCGTTACTAATATATCGTTTCATATTCCATTTGTCATATTTGATAGTTATTAATTAAGCATACGTGAGATATGGACGATTTCGGATAAAAGACGAGTGGATTCTTATTTATTTTGTGGAACTGAAAGAAATTTAATAATTTAATTCGTATACTCTGGCTGGGAATTTAATACAATTAACCCATTTTGCGTGAAAGAATTCTTTTTTGCATAGAACGAAGTTTTGTTCCTTTATTTTTTTGTTTCGGTTTGAAAATCCCGCGGCAATTTAATGTGGCAGAACTTAAGGGATCATACCCTCTTCGAAAGGGGGTAGTCCATTTAAGGAGAACGTGTTACTAGTAATGGCAGAGTATAGTGGCGAAATAGGTGAAAAGGTTCTAAAGCTGTAATATATATATATATATATAGCTTGTGAAAAGCTTACCACCATTTTTAGATGGTACTGAAAACGACTTGTGTTAGAGATTCGACCGGAAACGTCCATTAATTTCATCCCTTGAGTTTTCCCCAACTATTTTCTACCCTCTTGGTGGATTTCGCGTGGCCAACCTTTAATGGCTATTTTGCAGTTACTCGGCGAGGAGATATACAGCACGAAAGAAAAGGAATACACAAAGCGCGCGAGAACATTCAGAAGCGAGAATTCAAGTAGATCGGTCAGTCCCGATGTGGAAATTTCACGACCCGACAATCTCGGCTACGAGGACAGCCTGGACGTCGCTTTCGAGCACAACAACAAACTGCGTGACAAGATACAGCAGCGGATGCGAGAAAGTGAAAATCTGATAGCTAGTAGCTTTGGACAAAGGAATAGTGAAATCGAGTTTTCACGTAAAAGGGTAGAGGACCAGGATCACGAAGATGGTGGGACTTATGGAAATACTGAAGAAGGTGGAAACGTATCGAATCACATCTCCAATGAAGAATATTTGAGAGAGAACGAGGATAGAGTCGAGTCAAGTAATCTGAATGATCAAAACGTCAAAAACATCCCTTTGGACTCCTCCGGCTTCAAGAATAAGATGAACTCCGCACTAGGAGGTCTTCTCGACAAAGCCCTCTCGAATTTACTTCACAGTAACGGGAAACATGATCACAAGTGAGTTCAGCTGGGTTTCCTTTAGAATATCTATTTCTTATTTTCTTTACCATTCATCCACCTTAATATCCTTTTTATATCGTTTTACGATATTTTGAACTTGCAATATCTCAGAGTATCAGGTTAATGCGAATGCTACACGGTGGAGGAAATTGGGATCAGTCTGTCAGGCATTTCGGATTAGGAAATCTGTTTTGATGGCGTTAATGCTCCCTGGAAATTAGTATGTCTCAGGATGATCATTATCAAATGACTATGGTAAATTGGGCTATGCTGAGAAATGGGATTCTATCTCAAGGAACTGAAGATCCTGGGGCTTTTCCAGGATGAAGAAAATTATGAGGGTGAGAAGGGAATGCAGAAGGTACTTGGTTACTTGCTTAGTTTTCGTCTACCGTTAACTGGAGGGCTTCACGTTAAATTGGCCCCTGAATCCAGGAACACGTACCCTTCGATTTACTTGAAACGACCTGGATTGTCCCTTTTCTTCTTGTCATTGTATTTACTCTCCTTTCCTTTTCTTTAAGGGACAAGAACATCCGCTGGTCATGATCATCCTGAAAAGTACCACAATCCCATAGTGACAGATTCCAACTGTAAGATTTGAGCGTCTGAATTTCTCTCTTCTTTCTCTTCGATTTATATAATTACTTAAGTTCTTCGATTATTCTTCGAGGATGCTTCCTTCGTCGGGATTGTCATCCATAACTGCTACTTGGCAGTTCGAAATTACTTATTACTCGATACGTGATATGGGTTCAAAATGGTTTTACCATTAGATTCTCTATCCACGGTCCAACTGGCAATCTACATATTCAAATTTTGCATTATACTAAAGATTTATTACGCATTCATTGACATGTCGATTTTAGAGTTTCGTCAAGATTTTGTTTTCTTACTGACGTAAGACAGAATTTTATAAGATATAACAGTGTGATCTAGCACCAAATTGAAATAACGTTATCGTAATAATCTGCCCTGAGGTAAATTCTCACGATGTTAACTGCACATTTTTAAACCACTCCTAAACACGTCCTTGGAACGTCGATCGACTAGGCAGCATTTAAAGTTCCTTGTGCTTGCTGGATTTTCCGATAAAATCCTTCACAGTCCAATTGGATATTCCGATAAAATAAAAATTCCATCGATTTGGATTGTGGTCAAGTCTTAGCGATGCTATCCGAATGATTCTTGGCCCCAATGGCAAGTATTGATCTGATATACTCCGCACGTTCAGCTAGCCTGTTGTCTGATATGATATCCTCTCGACCTCGGAAGTGCTGAATGTTATTCACTGTATGAGGAGCAATTCCGATTTTATATATTTGCTGCAAATTGCATGGTAGGAAGAATATCCTATTTCGATGTCAGAATTTGTTCACAGAATTCAACAGTCTAAAAGACACTTCAGCCGACGGTAGCTCCTATAGCGGAAAATCTTCCATCACTCTACCTTGCCCCGTCTGCAAAAAGCAATTGATATGAAAATAATATTGAAAAAAATATCCTTTGCCGAATATGGTTTTAAGGATTTTTAAACCCCACTTTCTCTTTTTACGATATTTTATTCTGATTCACTTAAATGGTTGACACAGGGAGTCACGTGATTATTTTGTGATTAAATATTTACTAGAAAATATAAAATATGTTACCGTGGTCAAAATTCAGTGAGCTAAAAAGGCAGCAGTCAGGAGTTGTATGGTGATGTGGCAGAAGGGATTCTTTCCCAGAAACGAATCTGTTCCATATTTAAGTGTTCTTTTTATATCAGCATCTTTTTATTTAAGAGACGAGGTCTGCTAGGGGAGAGACAATCGTCCTGGAATCCTCTAGGACCTGACTCAAGCAATTTCTATTTGCCATTTATATCATAATAGTGTAATGCACTTATTAGGGGGTAATAACCTTCATTCTATATTTTATTTTGTAGCTAATAATTTGCCTTTTGTTTTTAGTGGTTCAACACCGATGAAGGTTCTGGCTGAACTTGCCTGCGCTCGAGCACCGACTTCCACCAGTGCAGAAATCCCACAGGACATCGGAAAACTCTCGTACCATGCACGAGAATCGATCCTTCATCCTCCTCTAAATGCACTGAAAGATCCAGTGGTGAAGAAAATACGAAATCCGATCAAGGAACTGTTTGAACGAAAGAAGGAGATTAACGAGAGGAAGCATAATGAGAAAAACAAAGCCGAGGCAGCCCTGAAAGAACTGAACGCGCAGCGACAGCGAAAGACGAAGAAGACACGTAGACGACAGGAATTTCCACTGGTGCGTAAAGGACCTCATGGCGGTTTAGTCGAGAGGAAAAAGCGTCGAGACATTTTCAATAAGAACGACGATTCGGTAGGCAATGAAAGGATCAAGGACGTTTATGATTTTGATGAAGAAGAAAGCCAAACGGAAACTGAGTTTGGTAACGTTATGCCTTATAGAAGTAAAATTGAGAAGAGTTACGAGATAAGCTGTCTGAGGACGAAGGACGTTGACATGACGGAATTGATGTCGAAGGCCATCGACGAGACTCTGGAGAATGGGATGGAAAGTGACGTCCTGGGTAGACGATTGGAGTCTATGATAGATAAGAAGTTTAAAGAAATAGAGAAATTCGCACCGAAAACAAAGGGCGCACTGAAGTCCTTTCAGGGTGACGACAAACAGGACGTCACAGGACCAATGGATGATTATGTGGAACGTAATAAACAGCGCCAGAAGAAGCCTAACGAGCAGACAATGAAACAAACGAAAATACGAAAGAAGAGTAAAAGTCCAAAGAAGAAATCAAGGAATGCTTGGTACGAGAATGACAGTTCGGATGAGTTTAGAACAGCTGCTAAGGCCGAGGATGTTGGTGTAGGTATCACTAAGAGTCAAAGAACCTGCTCTAAGGGGAAGCAAAATTTGTTTGCTGAATTGTCCACTTCGTCTGAAAGTGAATACGAGGAGAATGACGTTGATTGTGAAACCAAGAAAAGGCAGATTAGAAGAACGGGAAAGAAAATAATTGAAAATCCTGTGGAAAATGTCGATCAACGCTCCAATGAGAAATCTTTGATCTATACTGAGGAAAATAATGAAACGGAAGCAGCTGCCTTGAATCAACATCGTTGCGATTTTTCAATGGTTTCCAAAAAGATGAGGACTGATTCGGAAACGAAGAAATCGGAATCGGAAATGTCTGATCATCCGTTAGTGATTGATGAGAGAAAAGAAAGTGACGAACAAAGAAATAGTGACGATGATGTGGATACACCGTATAATAGATCATTCGAACTTGATGATTTATATAGAGAAGATTCTTCTGTTTCTGAATCAGATAATGAACAACCCAGCACATTGGAGCATAAAGTCCAAGAAAATCAATCAGAAAAAGATTTGACGTTCCAAGACAAATCCAGCAGTGAAACGATACCTAAAAACAAATATCTGAAAAACGAATTAATTCCTCTGGAAGAGGCTCTGGATCTCTTGGACCATCCAGAAGATCTCAAGGCCATCTCAGAAAAACCTATGGAGAAGGTGGCAGTGGAATCTCAAGTCGAAGAGACAAAATCAGTTAGCAAATTAATCGAAGAAATGTCTGAGCCCATCGAAGAATCGTATAGGAATGAGAATGACGATGAGGAAGAAGTCGAGCATCAAGAAGAGGAGCCTAATGATTTACCAGAGAAGTTATCCACTAATGAAAAACCACAAAAAGAATCTGAAAATCTTCCACTTCACGTGTTTCTAAGTAGAAAGGTTCAAGAATCAAAAAAGAGGAAACAACAGCAACTGAGGAAGCTTCAGGAAGAGCAGGAGAAAATTCTTATCGATTTCCAACCAACCAGGAGGCAAAGAAAATGTGCCATCGGCAAGCAAGGTCTTTTGGCAGAGATCAGCAGCTCTGACGAGGAATCATACTCCAGGGAGACATACAGAAGATTCACTGAGAAGTCTGAACAGGAAAGGTCACGAAAACCAAAACGTGAATCTAAGGAGAAGCGTAAGGAGAGATACATGGAGAAAAAGCACGAGCAGATAATAGCCAAAGAACAAAAGGCGATTGAGGAGGAGATTCTACGAGAAGTTGAAAAAAAAAGAGAGACTTTCCCAAAGGATAACCTAGATTCTGATAAAGATACCTCATATCAAGATGAATCTGTGAATAGAAAAGATCAAGAAGAGTACGAATCGAATCAAGCGATAAAAAATAAAATGAACCACAGGAAGAGACAAACCAAACAGAAGCAAAAAAGACCAAATGACGAATCTCAGGATAACGATCAAGAGGATGCAGATAAAAATTTCAGCGAGCTAGATACCAATTGTGATAAAGTTAACACGGAAAATGATCTCGATGACATAAAGCAAAAGAAACAAACAAGATCACCAACCAAATCTCGAAAGACCATGAAATCCGATAGCAAACCAGCCAACAGAAGCAGAAAGAGTAGAAATTCAAATAGCGATCGTTCGAAAAACAGATCAATATCTGTCAATAGTAAAGATCCAAAGGATCGAAGATCCTCCAGTGCCAGATGGGATTCTGATGACGAAGAATTAAGGACGACAAAGTTCTGGAACAAAGTCGAAGAAGGTGTGGGCGTGGCGATTGGTCGTCGAAAGAGAGCAGCAGCCAATCAGCTGTATTACTGGTCGAGTTCGAGCGACGAAGAAGAACCAATAGTAACGACGCCAACAGTCGAGGAAGAAGATGACCGTCAGGAGCAGCACGGCTGGATAGTTGGTGACTCTCATAAGAGAATGATAACAATGTTAGCAATGGAAAAGCAGCTAAAAGAGAAACGTAGAAGAAGCGAAGATGAATTCGAGTCAGGAAAAGCAAAAAATAAGAAGCACAGAAACAGCACATCTTGATACGTGTTTCACGATTAGACTAACATTACTTAGAGGACTTTTTCTTGTCATTATATTTTTTTTTAAATCACTCCTACTAACATGATATTATTTTTATTACTCGCATAAATGATCACAGTGCGATATAGTCAGTCAACCTAGTTTGTCGTAAAGTAATTCATTCTGAGAATTTGAACCATAATAAAACTAACTAACGTATCCACCAACTGCCAAGAGACTTCGAAAATGTTATTAATCGTTTCTGCAATGAGAGCCTATAGGGAGTATTTTGATGAGTTCAATGAATTATGAATTTTGAAAAGGACTCCATGAATAATAAGGATATTTCTAAGATATACCTAAGTAGATGTAATAACGTTAACAGTAAATATAACCTTGTAAGAAACCGTCGCCTTGTACATAGCCTCAGCGTTATCATAGGTATACGTAGATATAACTCCTAAATAAATATACATATATACATATTATATATAATATATGTATCTATATGTATAGATATATTTAGCGTTCACCCATCCCTTTCCACAAGAATCTAATTATAAGTTCGTATTTAACAATGCAAAGGTGTAACGTTTTAGACTGAATGTACGAAAATAGTAGAAGCGACAAGAATACATGGAACGGTGGGCACTTAGACAATATTAGATGAAATTTTTGAAGGTTCGTTTCCTAATTATGATTTAGAATGAATGAAGTTGAAGAAAGAAGCATGCAAAATAAAAAGTGAAAATAACGTATGAAACTAAATTTTTTCTTCCGACGGACAATGTAACGGGGGGTCCAAATCATGAATTAACGCTTTTGGCCAGCTTTTCGTAAAATCTTACATATCGCAGGAATTCTAATACAGTAAGAAAACTTAATTCGGAAAGTATCTTAGGTGTAATTTAAATACTGGCGTTGGAGGGTCGCTTCGCGTTATTTAAACGTCAATACAGAACTTTAATTTCCTAATTACGTTATTCTACGTTCAAATTGATAGATCTCATGTTATGGCATAGAGCGCCCGCGATATAAAGCTATTATAGTTAGTGGTAATTAATTTTTTTTGTTTTCTGATACGCCTAGCGGGTCCACGGAATAGTAACAAAGTATACATTTTTTGTTTTCATATGGATTACGAAAAACTTACTGTGTATAACATATTACGATGAATGATAATAGACTTTATTGTAAATGTACTGCCATAATCATATAATTATATTACGAGAGCCTACGAGAATAGTTATAAATATTATTCCTGTAAAGATTAAAGAAAAGGAAAAATTGAGAACGTTGGCACAAACAAAATTCTAGGTACATCCAATGTAAATAGAGCATATTTTCAATGTGTCTGGAAAAGTATGTTTTGTAATATAAGCATTGCAAAAGAAAATAAAACTATTAAACAAAATTATATTCCTTGATTACTGTATTAAATACCTATATACCCCTTTTATATGTTATGTATTTTAGAATTAATTCTTAACAAATATTATACCCTATGGAGGTTCGTGACTTTTTATCGTTCGCTTTGAACTATTTCAAGTTTAATTCAATTCTATGTACGACAGCAGACATAAAATATTATAGGTATACCTAATGTGTACGAAAGGTGCAATAATAAGGGAAATTACATTAATAGGTTATGTCACATAATTTCTAACCTCTCACCCGACAGTGTTGACGTCGCGTTGATAACTGTTGCTAATTGTCACGCATGCTTTTACCTATTGTTATAATTAGTTCCCATGAAACGTTCTTACATGGCAATGGAGCATTGTAACAGCAGTGTATCTAATAAAGGTGTTAAATTAAATAATCTCTTATGCAATAGATGACACTTTTATATCCGCATCTGTGATCTATTGTACAAAATTTTGTTTATTACTATTATGAAATTAATCATTTGTTTTTAGTGATTCTTGTTGAGCGAAATGTAACTCCACAGGGTATGTCATTACTTAATCCAACGATGATTGCCAAAAAGGGCTCAAATGACCTGGTCGAGTTAGCAATGGAAATACAAAAGGTACTTGCAATATTTATACTTGTCATATTGCTATTATCCAGTAATTAAAATGATATGTGACTCATGTTACATCGTATAATTGATTTTGTTCACAGGCTGATAATTATGTTAAAGCCAACACGTGTAACAAGTTGCAAATGATTGCGCAACAGATGAATTTTCTTAAGAAACAAGCTGAGACAGTTCTAATAGAGGCAAAACAAGATGCTATACTCAATCATGCTGCGTGTAACTTTATCAAACACCCAGGGCATGTCTACCATTTGTACCAAAGAGAATCTGGACAGATTTATTTTTCTATGCTGAGTCCAGAGGTACGCTTTCAAATAAATAATCTTACTGTACTAAGCAAAGACATATTCTTTCAATGTGCATTGGATATATTTCTGTCCTTCAGGAGTGGGGTACCTCTGGTCCACCACATCGTCATAAAGGTTCCTTCCGATTGGAGTATGATCGTTCTTGGACACCTTTATCCGAGGTTTCTACAAAAGATAATGAACTTACCATAATTAATAAATTCCTTCAAACTAGTGAAACTTCAATGCGCCCTTCCATCGTTGATGGTATGATTGTGGATTCATGATATCATAGATGCATCATATTGGTTTGCGAGTACAAGGGAATAGGTAGGCACTAATTCTAAATTTCCAATTGTATATTTGGGCTACTAAAAAATCAGTTAAGTAATAGAGATGCAGCAATAATAAAGATTTAGTTTTCGTATATACGAATTTCAAGGTAAAATATATCATCACTGATACTTGGACTTATAATACTATCACTGATACTTGGACTGATATAAGTTCCATCTTTTAACGAGTACTTACTACTTTAACATTGATATATTTATTGTTAAAGAAACAGTCATCTTTTGTAATATATATTAACAAGTGTTTCTTCAATAATCCACTAACAACAGTGTAATGCCGCAACTGACTATGTTTCCATGGGGTAACATTAGATTCGATCAAAATCAATGTCGAATCAAAGGAATTGATATGCCAATATAAGATTAATAAGCGGATTCATCTTTGCAATATGTTCACGTACCATTATAGATGCCTATAGATGACCAATTAAAATTAATAATAATTCTATGCAATGGTACAGAACTAGTCACTACAGAAATTCTGCATAACCAGTACCTAGGTATTCTTTTTCTTATTGTTTTAAAGAAATCTTATTTGCTTAAATAGAAATTATAATCTGGTTTGCGCATGCATTGTGACAATGTTCTATTATATTTGAATGTTATGATCTTACTTTGAATATTTATATGAATTTTACTTTCGTGAAACAATTACCGTGTTGTTACTCGCAAATGTGCACTTTTATATTTGCATTAATGGATAACGATTAATTGGACGTCACAAAGATACAATTCAAAGACAGATACTCGTTAATTAATTATACAAGTTTTGAACACAATTAGCATCGTGATGTGGAGAATGCATACTAATAAAAAATCATTGTATATTTTCCAGTTTCTTTACATGTTATTATAGAACGTCCTGAAAATAAAAAAAAAAGAAAAGCCATTACTCGTTTTTGGCATGTGAAGCAAAATGAGCCTACAGAGAAAAATGATTTATCTGCGTGTGCGGCTGTATGTATTGCGGCAGATGACAAAAGGGACAGAAACTCATGTGTTCCTGGAAGTTCAATGATATTATTGTACAAAGCGCAACTGTTTTGACTAACGTTATATATGCCGTAAGAGCCATTTTTTTTTCTCGAAATACAATTCGAATCCTAGGAACGAATGAAGAATACGGAAACTAACGAAAATCATCAATTAAGGTTACGATGGCTTCTTTTTGTTTTGATATGAAACCGTTTGCGTCATGTGGTGTTCACACGATGCGCTGCGAATAAAAAAATGATAAATCAGCTAACGAAATAGCAAATTGAAAAATATAATGTTGCGTTTCTATAACTTACATTGCTTTGGTATCCTAAGAGGTTCGTTGTCCTTTATAAGACACTCGTGCGTTTGCGTATGAAAGAGATATTGTAGAAGAAGTTGTTTGTCTTCGCCAACGCAAGGATCGTAAAAACCAGGTAATTGACTCTGTAAAAAGGAAATATCTGGCTTACATTAAAGAATGAATTCTTATCAGTCTACAGTGGTGACTATAACAAAGAATATTAACCTTCGATGCATTGTGAAGAACAAGTTTTGAGTCTTTTACCAAACATTGTAATGGGATAGTTACATCTATGACCTCTTCTCTGTGACCACTAACTCCATCTTCCCCAAGATTTCTATCTTGAGGATAGACAAACCTTCCATAAAGCGCCTTTGTAATAACTAGACCTCTCTTTGATTCCTCTTCTGATCTTATTCTACTGAAAGTGGCTTTCATCAGATCAACAGCTGCCTTAGCTTCTCTTTGTTTTTCTAACATCCGAGATTTGTTCATCTCTCTTTGCTTCTCCTTGTCGCGCTCTTTCTGTTCCCGCATCACCGGATCGATGATCAATTTTTTCACAATCGTCCACGTTATTAGTGGCGCCACTGTTGCGTAGAATACTGGTGCCGGAAATACTTCGTCGCACAAATGAATTGGAAAGGCATAAATTTGAGAAGCACGACTCAGTTTGATTTTCAAGGTAACACCCATTGGTACTCCAACTCTAACTGCTGCAGACAGTGCACTATGCTTCGATACCTTCTTTTCAGCACCATATTCTATGAAAGCTCCAAATGTACCAGCTCTGAAATAATTAATATCTTTGAATATGCTATTGCTGATAAACATTATTAGAGAAGAAATATCGATAGCGATACTAACTTTATACAACCACGTAATTTCATCTGTCTTTCCTCCATTTTATAGGTATAATTAAGACTGGCGTATGAGTGCAGAATTCCAAATTGTATTGAAAAAGCAGTGTATGATTGAGATGTGTCTCTTACTATCATTGTACTCATTGCACTTTGTAAGCCAGCCCTATACGTGAGATATCCCACTGTATGTTTATCTAACTGCATTGCCAATGCTATAATTAATGATTTCATCAATCAAAATATATTATTGAATTTTCTGAGTTTATGTCTAAGTCTATTAATGAATGTGTACGTACTTCCTACGAGACCTGGTCTAATCCCGCGCCCTGTGAATTGTAAAATGGTCGCCCCATTGCAAAATAATCTTTTTGTTAATGTCCTAAATCCCTTTAGTGATATTACAGGTCCGTTTCCAGCACCAACGTCCATTTCTATCCAGCCTTTCGCTGATACTAAACGTCTGGCACCAACGTTTATAGAACCTGTACCAGTTCCATTTTGAGTACTTAACTGACCAGACATTGTAATAGTGTCTCTTAATGTTAAGGGGGCTTCTATCGATTGAGCAAATGACATGCCGCTAACTTCAATCGATGACAAGATTCCAGGCCTGAAATCATTAGTATTTTAGGTCCTGAAAATATTAGTGTGATAAATGAAATTGGTAGTTTTATGTAATAGCTTACGACTCCTCATAGTCATCATCGTATTTGCTAAAAAAATCTGTTGCATTGATGTTGACTATAACGCTGCCTTTGGGATTTGTACGTTGTTGTAACCTTCTTTCTTCTCTTTCTCTTGCCAGACGTTCGTACTCTTCTCTTATTTCCTGAGGAGTTTTTGTGCGCTGAACAATTTCCCATCCCTCCGTTTCAAGACCTCGTGTTCCCAAAGAGTCATAAATTGCTCTCTGATGAGGGTCACTTAAAACTGCATTAATCATTATTATTATTTCATATACAAACAAAATTATGTTATGTATGGTACAAAGTTTAAATAAATGATACCTTCGTACGCTTTCTTCGTACGATTGAAAAGAACTTCAGCCTCTTTTTTAAGGATGGGATCCACATGTTTATCTGGATGATATAATCTACTTTGCCTACGATAAGCATTGTTAATTTCTTCAGTAGTGGCCTGTAATCACAAAATACAAATAGTAAGTCATAAATATGGAAAAGTGTATATCACAAAATTCTGATATGTATACTGTATCTGTTAAATATCCAGTTACGTCACAGACCATGGTTAGTGCAAAACAAATTGGATGTCCCTAATTTTAAGAGACATATATAAACAATAGAGAAAATATTTGCTCACATTGCTCTTTGAAAATACTTGGATTATTGAGTTATACAAATTCTGCTTGCAGGGAAAGTTATAATGAGCATTGTAGATTTAGACAATTTACTCTGAATAATAGAGTTAACAATTTCACACTTATAGGTTATTATTTACTTTGAAATATGCAAAAATGGAAATTCTCTACAAGAATTCCGGTGATAAAATTAGCCGGATTCGCAAGTAAAAGTTGAGCAAGTACAACGGTCGATGTCCTGTAGCCTGTATTAAACTTTTTGTAATATTTTTGGAGTAGATTTAGTAAGATATTTTTCGCCGGTTTTTTTTTCATAATTAGGGATTTTGATTACGTCAGCTTCGCAAAAAAGAAAGTCACGTGGAGGACTAAGGCAAAAATTGATCACTCTCCATCTCTGTTAAAAAAAATGAAATTGTATGAAGTAAAATAACTACATATTCTCACGTTTCTCGGCACGTTCAAGAACGTATAGAAGTCCTCTTCAATTATATTGTCCTTATCGTTATCGTCGTCCATCTTAAATCCTATAAATTTTTCGTCGTTCAGTGAACTTCGCGAACCCGAACAATATTTTCTTCGCTCAGTCTTCTGCTTTCATAGGTTACGAAATTGTCGGTAGGCCGGTTTTCCTATATTGAAACAGCATTTACAGAGGGCAGCAGTTGCTCATTTAAAAAGTCCATCGTTTATCGGCTGTCGGTAACAATTAAATGCAGAACCATTTTTATCGATAGACCAAAGCTTTTTAAATTCAAATTGCAGCTAAGGTAATGATACTCATTATTTCTTTTAGAAATTCCACCTTTGTTAGACTACAACCTAATTAATAGGACGCGACAATGTTATTCAAACGGGCTATAATGGACTCCATACACTTCAACAAGAATATTGCCCAAACCCAGGGATCAGAAGCTTCAGAAAGTAGATCTCATAAAAAGATTTAAAAACCTGAAAGTCGACAAAATTTTAACGCCGAGATGCATAATGTCATGACTTTCAGTAGCTCATAGAAGCGAGCGAGTAACTTAAGGATTCAGGCAGTGGCCAGTACGCAAGAACGAGAGGCAAGCCGTGGACGTTAAATCGGCATGAAAGGTAATATTGTTCGATGGCTGCTCGTTCAGCGTAAACATTTACGCTTAAGGAACCAAAGGATAAAGCCGTCGTTCGTAGTTGGGCCCAATGTTTAAACGGCGGCGCGCGCCCTAATTTATGGGCCTTTTTAGGGTACGGTCGTGCCGTATTAAGTTTTAAGTTTTAACTGCCCTCCCGTCTGGATTTTAGGGCGAAGCAGGAGCACGCGATGCAAACGCGATCTGTGCGTTCAACGACAAACACGACCGCAGTCCGGGACGAAGGTGCGCGAGGCTCCTTAGACTGAAGGTACAACCACGACTAGAGACATGAGAAGAAAGAAAAAGGAATAAAGTAAAAAACAAAGTTCCGTGAAATAACACTACCACTTGGAAATATTGGCAAGCAGTGCTACCACTGCTCCAGCACCAGCAGCACTGCTCATGGAACGTGACCGCGTGGTAATCGCTCCTGTCTCGCCTTGCCGCGACAAACGAACGACTATAAAATCGCAATAAACTTGAGGGCGAGGTTAAGAGAAAAGTTAGGGAGGCCACAGGAGCGAGATTGCTTTGACATTCTTAAATCAAAACAGAGAGTCTCTGTAGCGGCATGGCTTCGAATTATATATATATATATATATATATATATATATATATCAAATTCTATTTATACGTATATAGATTATGGTATTGTGAATTCAGAAAACGTAGAAAGTTTTTAATAAGTGGGTATAAGTATATGATGTCTTTGGTTATAGACACGGAAAACTTTATGGGGCGCAACAAGTAAGAAATAAAGGCTGCCACCATCGTGGCGTATAAAGTAATCCTCATAATCGCGACATAAGCATCAACAATAATGTTAAACGACGAGGGAAACAATTGAACAATCGGGTCCGATGTGTTGGCAAACATTGGCATTGTGCTGGCCTAACAATACCCTGTTATGTTGGCAACATTACCTTCCGTGGCTCCCACTTTAGGTCAACATTTCGCTCACTCGAGCATTGCCACTGTTGAAAAATATCCGGTGGAGTCGCTCAGTGCTCTTTCTCTCTGTTTCTTCTCCTTTTTCATTTTTCTTCTCTTTTGCTCTTTCTTTTTACATACCTATAAGTTGGTATATGATGCACGGCCTGTCGACGACCATTACCCATTAGCCCTTTCTCTACACTTCTGTTGGAATAAAAAAGAGAATTTCTATAAAGAAAATTCAATGATGTCATAATAATCCAAATCTATTTACACAATGCTATTGTTTAATAAAAAGGATTTTAACTACCAATTGGAACGACCCGTGGGATATAAAAGAATGGCCATTTTGCGTAATAAATATTTTTCAATCCGATAGTGTCTGATATCAGAACATCTGGCAGTTCGATCAGAAGTAGTCTGAAGCAAACGAGGTATAATTTACAAAACATTTCAATTAGTACCAGCAACAACGAATTGCTATCCTTTTACAGTCTGGCAGATTCCTCGGCGAGAAAGACTCTTGCGCAGGTGTTGAACTTGTGTTACAAATCACTTACACATATAACGTACCGTCTACATATAAATTCGCAGGTTTGAATTATGTAAGTGTGCGAGTTTCTTTCCAAGAAATGAAATTCGGAAAAAATGACAGGGTTGGAACTTTTGCAAAGGCAAGGTCGGTGTCGATTGCGTCGTCCGACGATTTTGTAAGACAATGTCCCATTTTTTTTGTCATGTTGTTACGCAACGCATAACCTAAATTACGAGTTCAATTCTAAGAAACGATTCGCGTCAACGTACGGTGTTTATGGTCGCTGGATCACCGACGACAAATATCCTGCTTAATGTTTATCGATTCGAATTTATCCCGCTTGATAAGCGTATCTGCTGCAACTTCTCAGTAGTACCAATTATTGTTTTTGTTATCGAGGATCACAGATTAAACTTCATTGTCGTTTTAGTTTTAGGTTATATTTTTCGTTCCTTACTAGGTGGGAGTGTCGAGCTCTTTCTTTTCTTTTTTTGTATAGATTTCAACTATACCCGCACAAAAGATCTTTTGTACGTTATGACTTGACTTGCTTCGTTAATCCTTAAGGTCTATGTTTATGTTTATGTTATGTGTGGTCCTAATCTGGACAGTCCGATTCCTTAGTTTATACATCCGAATCGCATTAACATACGTGTTATTGTTACTCAATGCGATTTTATGGTGTCACCTAGCTTTGAAGATCATATCAAAGGACAATAGGTTATGATTATGGTTGTGTCGTTAGATGACATTGTGTTATGAAAATATTATCTCGTTTAATTTTAATCTATAGAAAAAATTAGAAGATATTTTTGTTTTAAGAGAATCTACTATTAAATCTAAGGCTGCTATTAATTTCGAAAATCCACACGGGGATATTTGTGCGGAGAGATTCGTTCAAGCGGAGTTGAGAAACTCTCGCTGGGCTGGCGTGAACGAGCGACAGGCCGATGTCCCGGACTAGTTGCCAACCAATCCGGAGCCTAGGAGAAACTTTCGATAACGCCCCATCATGGCGACTGTTTCCTTTACCCACTTACACAAAGATCCAACGACCCTTATTCACGGGTTCTCTTTCTAATCCCTTTTGATTTTGATTTTCTGTATTTCTATCATATATTCATATATAGATTAGGACGCAACTGATTCATTGGCATGGAATAATAATGAAAAATCATTATGTTTGCAATATTACGTTATTTTTTATGAATTTGTAGTTTTCCAATGCATGAATGAATTAGTCAAGTTGTTGGCTGATTAAAGTTGCAAAACACCTTACACGCTGACAGCTTGTAATTTTCGAATTGCGCGAATCATCAGTTCTGTTACGAATTATTTACGTCAATTGAATTGAACCGAATAGATCCGGGCGAAATGTCGCAAAAGGAGAGAAAGGAACATCGAAAGAAAACGTATATAACTAGTACGATAAAAACGAGAAAACAGTACCGTATTTTATCTTTGAATGAAAATAATCCTAGCGATATTCATTTTTAAACTGATTCTGTTTTCTATCGTATTTGCACGACTATCGTTATAATGTAAACTCGTATCGTCAGCAAACAAAAGTAAAAGTAAAAAGTGCCTCGTGACCAAAATCCATCAAGCAATTGTAACTGGCAGAACAAATTGAACAGTCGTTGCTTAATTACTCTTTGGAATGTACATGTAAGCGTCCCAATTACATAATTAGTCACGTGTTAACGTTACAAGAATCCACGACAAGCTATATATGTATGAACAAAAAATGTATAACGTTTTCATAAATTTCAATCATACGTTTCTACGTGAAAAATGATTTTTTTTTTTCAAATTTTTCTGTGATACCTCAATGCGAATTTATACAGAAAATCGGCTATTATATATATACTATCGATGGCACTTAGAAATGCCTGGCGGAAAAAGTGAGTAGAAGTGGACGTGGAGGTAGAAGGCAGTCACCAGGAGTTCCTCCGAGTCACGAAACGTCAGCTCCGCCTCCATCTTCCCACTGCTCCCCGTTTAGTTCTTCCCCACGCGACGCCGGCCGCCAGGCAGTCAGGCGTCCCAGCCAGATTCAATCTCGGTTCAGTTTCATTTCTTCTCGGCGCTTCGTTCAACTAGTGCATCTATGTCGTATGAATAAGCTTTTAGATTAAGAGAAGTGTTACGATTAATGTAAAAGTGCCAAGGCCTTATTTGCCGATTTTTTAAGACGTAACGACGAAAAGTGAACACTGTGCAAGTCTGGAGAGGAATTATTCTGATAGAACTGCGAGCAAGGTAATTGTCATTTATTTGAAGTATTTGTTCCGCGTAACACGAGTGACAGTGATTGTTATGATAAATTGTTTAGAACCAAAAAGAATCTGTGATTATGATTGGTTTATTTTATGCTCGACTGGGACTAATGCGAAAATCCATATAGAGGTGGCGTATGAACATTTTTCCATTTAACTGCAGAAAATGTTTTCACCAGTGACAGGTTACCGATTGAACTTCTCTTCGTTAGGAGTCAATCAATAATTAATTATATATAATTGACAATTCAAGAGATTTAGTTTAATTTGTTGTTTTAATTATATTTCTAATGCTTACTTCAAGATTCATCGATAATTTCCGTTGCGACGGGTCGCACGAAACTTCTAACTGAAACAAATATCAGTGGATTCGAAATTGTTTGTGTTAATTGAAATTAAGATATTGAATGAGTCATGACAAAATTAATTCAAATAGTGAGGCATCGTGGCAGATATATATCGATCAGTTAATCCAAATCCAGATACTATTAATGGCCATGTAAGTTTGATATCTGTTTTAGTTCCTTAATTCTTCGTATCTAATAAGACGGCACTGCAGTCTTTCTTCATGAAGGAAGAAGAGCAAGATCTGCAAAATATTCTATTTTTAAGTATTTAAATGTTTATTATTATGTAATTGGGTTTTCTTACCGTCGGTTAATCCGAACAATAGGATTATTCTAATATGTCGCTATCAAGCAGTGGGTATACAAGCGTGTGCCCTCTTTGACATTCGTTTGGGAAACCATTAAAATTTTACGATTTGACACTAGGAACAGTGAATGGTGGTAAGCAGTGGTAACCCTGGGGAAAAGCCAGTAAGTTTATTGAGGCTTTTAAAATTTAAGCACCACGGTGGTCGCGTGTTCCTATGTTGTTATCTGCAAGAAAAATTAAGAGACCTAGAAGCAAGTCGGTAGAAGAATTTGTAGGCGGTAAATTTTTTTTCCTCTTTCCATTTTATTCTATAAAAATTTCGCATGCTTCGGTCGCCACATGAAGCGTGCCAACAAATTACGTAAAGTTTGTAAACTCTGTCCGCGATCATTCACAATTTATGTGGACTCGACGCATGGTTTACAAAACACCAAGATGAACGTCGTATCATGCGATATACATGAACAACATTTCATCTATTGATAGTTTTTACATCTCACGTTTTATCCGAATTACACCTGGTGGTTATCGAGTTAACAGAAGTAGAAACGTAATTTACATATTGGCGCTTCCTTTTTTTTTTTTTAAATGGAAGTACCGCCATGTAGAATCAGTGCCCCCTAAACTCTGGGAATAATAAACATGAAAATATTGAAAATGCGAAAATATGATTGTTATAATAATTAATAAGCAAACAATAATATGCATTGTTGTATTAATTGTTTACAGTACCATGATACGTTTATTTAATTTGGACAAGTATAATCAAATATAAATATTTATAATTGTCCAATAAAAAACATTTGCAAAATGAAATTTTTTTAACGATAAGCAATCATTATCGTAGCGTTGCTTAATTACAGAATTATCTGTAGGAATCATTAAGCAACTCACGACTAGATTAATGACCCTGAATAAACAGTAAAGTAACAAGAAAGATACGGCTGCAGACGTAAACTTTTTGCTGGTCGTTAATCGAAATCCAAAGGAGTATGGAAGATCACAAAGGATCTAGGAAGATCGAGTACAGTTCGTTCTTGGCATTAGACTAAATTACGAGACCGCAATGCAGATACACGCACTTAAAGCCAGATTTATGATCGGAAAATAAGCCATTACCTAGAAGAGCAATGAATCCATTATTCGAGAGAGGTAGAAGAGATTGAAATAATTTATTTTGAAATTTGAAAGAGAAACACTTTGAATCCCATTTCCCATATGTGATATACGAGGTCCTTTCGAATGTTCCTCAATCGAAATAATTTTCCAGTTCATCTCGAAGCAGCTCAGTCAAAAGTCTTGCAGGATCAAGTATAAATTACGAGGTTGCTAGTTGTGTCAGGATTTACGATCCGGGAACGGGACTAAGAAGTCGAATACTCGCGTTACCCTAGCCGGCGGAAGTCCCGATGCGTCCCTCGGGAACCGCCGAGTGGAATCATCGGCGTCGGCAAAGTCTCTGGGGCTAAGTGCTCAGCTGTTCCAGACTTGTCATCCGAATAGCGGCGTCGTGTTAGACATATCGTCGAGGCTGGAGATAGCAAGGCGTGCGCGGGCTTTGCTACAACGACGCCAGGCATCGCCAACGTCGGCAGACTTCGTCGGTAGCGTCGGGGTGTCTGCATTCGCCTGGAGAAGAGGAGGCACTGTGTCACTGTCATTTAAAACACATTAAACCCACGTTTCAATACACGGCCCTGTCTAAACTCCTATTTCGTGTCGCACCCACGTTTGTCATCGTATACCTACAGTAACGTCTGATATAGAATCATCAGGAGTCACGACGGAGGTACTCTTGAACGACGCGCACTTTCGATACTTTCCTCGCTTCCCTTTTTTCGATGACTTTAAAAGCCTCGATGAGACGGTAGAAAATTTGTGGCTCGACCGAAAAAAAAAGATGGCGTCCGATGGCGAGACAGGAAGGAAATTGATTTTTTGTAATTTGTACGAATCACAGCATTTGTTTATATAGATCGATTGAGATTCCTGGGTATAATGTCAACAAAGAGGCGTCAAGATTTTTTTGTATATTTCTTTTTAATACGTGCTTCTTATTCTTGTAAACATCGAGCTGGCGTCGCTTGCCAAAACATGGTGGTTACCTCTGTTACAAGAGTCACACTGATCTTCGACAATATCGGGAAAGGAAATGGCGAATGAACTGAAATGTATATAAAAACAGTATAATTGATTGACGCAAGAATCTCTTTGTGTTTCAGATTTTACATCAAGAGTCTTAAAATTCATGCTACACGGATAATACTAACACGTTTTCGAACGATCATCTTCATCTTTACGCTCCACCTGAAATATCACTTAAACTCATCGTCTGATCTTCCGGTTGATATTATCAGTCCTGACGATTTGCATACGACGAAAATGTAACGACGCTCGAAAATAAAAAATAAATCTTCTGGAAGATCGACCAAGCTTCGTAACTCCATCAAGAAAGAAGAAACGCACGACTCGATTCACGAGAAGCTTGTGCGTTCAACAGCGACTATTAATCAGTCTCTTATGCAATGTTTATGTGAAATGTGAATTTTATCTGGAGGGAATAATGTTAATGGAAGAAACTAAGAAGACGACAGTTCGTATGTGATACTTACAAGTTGTTAGCAATTCTATAACGATAAACTGACAGAAGTTTATGTCTATACATAAAACATCAGGGCTGTCAATAAATTAGACGTGAATCGTTAAATTATCGTGACGAAGCTGTCGAGCTAAGAAAATTCGTGATACAATTTGAGATTTTTACAAAAATAAAAAATTCAAGTGCAGTGCGTATGAACAATTCACAAGCTTGTAACGGCTATTGCGATAGTGTTGTGCAAAGCGGCCAAGTGTTAAGAAAAGAAAAACAGTGACTTCTAAAATCGTAAATGACAAGAATCGTTTGATAGAAGAAAGGTTTAGTCAAGAGGTGATAAAAGGACTTAATTGTGGAGGGCCTATCAGCTTATTGGGGAGACTTTGTCGAGCAGCGTCGCGTAAATGCAGCCACCTTCTTTATGAACTACTCAGCTGCAGATAGAAGCAGAATGGTTTCGCACCACATTCCTGGGTCTGGGGTGAGTATGATCTTCATATATTTTTCAGAAAAAATTCTACTACAATAACTTCACTCTACATAACAATAAATTACGTGCTTCCCAAAAAGAAACCATTTTTCTTTCTATGATTAAAAAACTAACCAGTGTCGGGTATTGTAAACGATATAATCTCGAATCGCAATCGGTCGGCTTACTATCGACTGCCAGTACGATAGAGTTTATCGATATTATTACCACTATTAGTACTACCGGTAACGTATACGAGTACTGGGCATTACACAGCTTAATTGCATCCCGTAACATAATAATTTCTTCTTTTCTTTTTTTTATTTATTTCGTCAAGAATGCCCTTAGCGAGAGTTAGTGTTCTTCGGTCACCGATATGGTTGTAGCAGGTATAAAATAGTCTAATATGGAAATAAATCCCATAAGAGGCTTATGGTACGAAAAAAAGTACTAGAAGAATCCAGTTCAATGATTCTATCTTATACACTATCAATTCCTGTCACTTTTATTTGTTATCTGCGTAGGAACGAAGGAGGTCGTGCCCCTGAAAATTTCGCAACGCAGAACAAGCTGCTACGTTGCGTTACTTTCCGTTTTTATTCCGATTGTGACTTCGTTCGTTCGCATTTCCATGACATGCACGACCGTTTTAAATGTATAGTAAAAATTTTGAATTTGATCTATGATCAATTTGGTGACATTTGGGTAGGATGATGTAGTAGATTTATAGGAAGTATGAACTTATTTATTATTCAGTGGAGATAATATTCAATGGATTCGAATATAGGTTGGTTTACTGTATTATCGATTGATTCGAATGGAAAGCACATTAATGTAATATTGCATCACTCACCATAATTTTGAGGAAAATCCATAATCGATCGAATCGTAGAAAACGTATTCTGTAATTCGAATGCCGTAATAGCTTGCGTTATTAAAGTAATTATGTATATTTGAAATATAGTTTTCAGTATGAGTTGCTTTTGGAAATGCGTTTTATCAGTCATCAAGGTAAAATGATTAAAATAATACGTTATACAAGTTTATTATTAACGCTCTATGATGAGTGTCTTCAGAAATAATGAAAAACAAAAACGATATTAATGGAGTCAGTTTATCGAGGATTGATAAGTGTAACGTATCAGCGTTTGTCATTGATCCGAATCGGTCTCTGTATTTTGCTACAGACCTTCGTTTACATAGATATAGAAAGTCAAGGAAATCATAGTTATGACACGAGGGAATAAGAAAGATGTAAATTTTCAATTTATCATTAACATACTCCTTTATTTGTAATATGGAATAGTCTGTGGATTAAACAAATTTTATTGAAGTATTCATAACTTTTTCTTTTTCCACCGCCATTGTACTTACAAGTTTATCCAGGGAGAACAAGTAATTGAATGACTGTCGCGATAACTAATGATATCAGTACCCAAAGAGTCGCAATGCTCTCTGCGATTGTAGAACAGCGACGGACGCGATTTCTCAAAGTCCCCCTCTTGATGCAGTTCTGCGGTAGTGCAACAGCCGCCACTATATCTTGTCATGTTTGTAAGCAGAGGCGTCTGAACATTTAGCAAACTGTAGTATTCGGCTTTGGGACTCTTATTCGATTTTTAAACAGTACCCTGTAGCAGAGGGAGACGCATGATAAAATCGTCGAAAAGTTTTTGCACGCATTTTCGAATTAAAGAACGTGTTTCTTGCGTCTTTCGGTGCCAAAAACGATCTCATTCTCGTACGATTCAATATGGCGACTTTGAACGTACAAAACGAAGATAGCTGTAGGGGAATAAAAGCTTTGCAAAAAAATACCCCAAGAAGACATTAACACGTCATAAAACAGATCGCAAATTAACGATCTAGCAGGATCGTAAGTTTCGGCTGGTATAATACGATGTCACAACACTTAGCCAATGTTTGTAAGCTCCTCGCGACGAGACTTCAAACATCGCAGACTCCGCCAAAAGTTCCGACATCATGGCAGGGGTTAGCCCTCCCCTTAAGTTTTCACGACAAAATTCCGCCAAAGTCGAGCACACCGAACGTTATTTCGTTCCTTGACAATTTTTTAAACTTGATAATATATTTGAATGTTATTTTTGTTATCGCAGGAGCTGCAGCAAGGGAACGTTAGCCATCCTGGCGTCGGGCTCAGCACCATCCAGCAGGATTCTCCGCACTCGTTGAAAATCAAACAGGAGCCTTTTCAACTGTCACCGGCGTCGGCACTTCCGCCACTTCATCAAGGTACGATTTAACTTATAAAAGCTTTATGCCGATATACTCCGTGCACTTCCTCGCCGCGTTGACTGGCACTTCTGCAGCCGTCAAGGGTCATCATCTTGTTTCGAAAACATCGCAACGCCAAACGTACCGAGACACAACAAACAACCGGAGCGATTAGTGTGTGAAAGACTTGGTGTTGGTTAGGAACTCAAGCACTGCCCTTGAGATGCTTTTTTAATGTTACTTTTTTTTTCTATCTCATTCTCCCTCTATATCTTTCTTACTTCCTTCCTTCTCTTGTACCTCTCTAAAGACCAACTCCTAATAGCGCCGGTCGCACGTGGTACGGGTCCTTCTCCGTCTGGAGGAATGAAATCTGGATAAAAAAAATATTTTAACATCCGTCAGAGCACCAAAGGGACCGCCACGTGTGCATACGTCCACACATGGACAGACAATTTTTGACACCTGTAGCATACAGTTATATTTATGTCTGATGCGTTAGGTTGACAGTCAAATTTTCTTTTTCGAGATTAAGATCTTCCCAAGTTGCAATGCTGGCTATAAGAGCTCCGCGTAAAAGCTGCGTTCTAATAATACGAAGAAGATGAGAATCTGGAAAGAGTACGATAGAGTGAGAGGGGGAGAGGGAGTGGTGACGAAGGGGACAAGTCAGACTGAGAGAGGGAGACACAATGAGAGCGAGTGAGAGAGAGAGAAAGAGGAAGAGTGACAAATAGAGAGAAAAGCAGAAGAACGAGCAGTGGCAGGAGTGGCAGGAGTAGCAGGAATAAGAGGAGCAGTAGCAGGGATGATGTACCGCGGGAGGCTGCGCCCTGATCTTTCTTCGCACCGTTTAGTCACATTCTCTATACGCCTGCGTATCTGTATCTACGTAGTATTTCTATGTGACGACTTTTTTCACTCCTCGCGACTTGGCCTCTGCCATCCAAGTGTTTCTTTTGTCGCCACCATTAACTGCTCTTACGTTAGTCGCGAACCAAAAATGAAATTGTTAATTTTGGTTTTTTGATTTTTCAAGCTGCCAACGTTGCACGATATATGCAACAATTTTCCAAGTATATATGTGACGTTGGCACAGTATTAGCAATTTTCATGTCGTGTGATCAATTTGAAGGATTTTTATGGAGAGAATGACTATGTTTTATTGCACTGACGATATATAATCCTGACCTGTATATACAGATTTGAAGAAGTATAACGAAAGCTCTGGTTTCGTGAACGGCATATTGGACTATCGTAATGGCCGTCTAGGAGCTCGACTTTCCTCCTTTTATCTCGTACGATTTAAGAAGCTGAGACTGATAAGTTGTCCCTGCTGGTATCCGATTTCACACTTATTATTTGCTAATCGCATAGAATGCCGCTGAGATACCGACAACAGTCTGTGATGCGATTAATCGGCGTCCCTTGTGTCTTCGGAGTGAAATCTTAGACAATGGACGCGCATTGATACGTTCGCGCTCAAGATAAGGACTCGACTAATATATTCAAGGGGGTAAAAATTGTGCGGTACTGGCTAGGACAAAAGTTGTATTTCGGACTGAGAAATTGATAATAAATTTTTCAGAGTGAAAGCGCGCGTTTATAGTGGTGCGATAAATTTCTTGAAATCGATGGGTCTGGCTCTGATCCAGGAAGATGAAGATTTAAGAGGGGACGAACGGTACGCAGTTGGAGCGTGCGTTAGACTGTTTGGAGAACCCTTGCGAAATTGGGACAACCCACGAAACTCTTTCTCCTCTTGATGGGGTTCGTTCTATTTTTTCAGGCATCCCTCTAGCGGGAGGGGTTGTTATATGCTTTTGCTTGAAATTTTGGGATGGAAGAGGGAAACGTCGAGGGGTGAGGATGACGGAATGCTGGTCAGGTGGGGCATTTCCAAAATTGAACTTCATACCGACTTAAGCGTCCCGCTCTTTTTTATACGGAGCAATGACGATAACGGCCGTTGGAATAATAAAAGCGTACAGATTTTTTTTTTATCCGAAGCAATAGATTTTGGGAAAAACTGTTTTGAGTTCAAGGGCACGTAAAATTTTTTTTAGGGGGCACGTGGGTGAGTGTTCGCTTTGATGAAATGCTTTGGGAATTGGCTGGGCCGGTAAGTGCAGGAGAATTACGGATGCTAATCTTGGAGGCTGGGTCTTAGGGTACATTGATATATTGCCCAACGACAGAGTAGCTTTCGGTGTGAATGGCCGACTTGCCGGCAGTTACTATACCTATAGCGATGATTGTAGTCAACACGAAAATCACGTAGTTGGCAAGAATCCCAATAGTCATTGGAGAAATACTGATTAGAGAATCATTACGCTTTCTGATGATTATCGTGTGCTGGCTACACGACAAACGGGAAGTGAATTACAGCATCCGTGACCTTGTTTGTTTAGAAATCGCGTGATTAAATTAATCTTCATGAATATTATTTATGTTTAAACAAGGGCACAGTTTAGGGGGAATCAGGTTTTATGGGTAGCTACGATTACTCATGTCAAATTATTACGTCACGTTATATTATTCCATGTCGAATCCGGTATAGAAGATCCTTAAAATTGTTATGCATTATTAGACTACTTTTTTTCTCTAATTCTCACATTTTTCTTATGAAAATATGAGATGACGTTCGCTCTGCTTATAAAAAATTGCTAAAATTCAAACTGCTTATCTGACAAAGTAGCTAAAAATTCATAACAGGATAACCTTGCAAGTCGTTAATCAGTTAATCAACTCATTTCACACTTCATATGCTACTATAAATGAAACAAAAACTGTGCCAATGTCAATAAACATATGAAATTCGTAACGCGCAATCTTTCCTTGACTCTCGATTTTTTCTGATTTATAAACAATAATTATTTCTTATAGAAATTGTATACCGACATGCTCTTATAATTTTTCATATATATATACACACACACACACATATCTTAAAATAATTAAATATCAATGTATATATATAATTAGGCGAAGATAGGTGACAGGATAGTATATTATTTTTGTGCAAAACACTCCAATCCGCACAATAACAATAATTCAGTTTGGATCAATGCTATGTATAAACGTGCTGCGTATTAATATAGTAAACATGATAAGTGCGATGAAGTGGAATTAAAGGAAAAAAAAAAGAAGTAATCACACATTGAAAATACTTCGTTCGATGCCATTCGCCTAATGACGTTCTTCTTACGTCACGAAGAGGTCGAGATACTATTCGCTGATTGGCTCTTGTTCGAGATACCACCAGATGAGCTATCTCCTGGCGATGACCTCCTGATCCATGCTTCGAGTTCTCTTATACCCCAGCATCATCGTCATTGTCACCATTGGCCCCTCCATTATTGTTCTTTCAACAGCATGCGCTATAAGTAATTTTGTATCCTGCACTTTTCTTCTTTATCTTTCTCCACTTTTATTTCTAATCTTAGTCTTCTTCCACAGATTCTCTCAATCAAGATTATCTCGTTCTCCGATAAAATTCAAACCAACCTTTCTTACGTCATCTAAATCATACTTTAGTTAAGCTTCGAATTTTCACAGCTGTAGTTGGGTTTATGACAGGCCAAGGTGGAGGGGTGACTGAAATAATCGAAGGTACATATCACATTTCCATGAGCTACGAGCAACGAGCCATAATGTATAATGAGACGTGAGTCCAACTGGCCTTCCGCTCCCCCCTGCGCCCTCTTCCCCCTCCCAACACCACTAAAATAAAGTCGCCATTGCGATACGAATACGACTCGCACAAACCGCATCGTCGTTAAGAAGATGAACGCCGAGAGTCAGCGCGATGACACAACTCCGGAAGAGGTACGAGAGCTTCGACGAGATACGGTTTTCGTCCTTACCACTTTAAATGATAACAAAGACCCATATCGGTAGTAAATTTCAAGTAAAAAGTTTGACTAAATCATTTGGAGTGATAGATGGGGGAGGGGATGGGGGGGGGTAGGTCGTTCGATACTGAGACTTTTGCTGTTAAAATTCTTGGCTAATTGTACCACCGTACGAGGCACGTGCTCCAGGCATATGGGGCTTGCTCATTGGAACCCCTTGGGCTATTCGATCTCCCCTGATTAGCTGGATACGACGTTCTCCCAGCACCCCCTGTACCTTACTGATACTAGTCTGGGTCTATTTGATAGTGTCGGTGTACTTGAACTGTCCTACCGTGCACTCGGGTGGTGTATTCACGTGGTAGTAAAGGAGCAAAGAGATTATGATAAGCACAAACCGTTTGCCAACACACCTGACTGCAACAGGAGATTGCTATGCGATACCTACCAGACCACATCTGCCATTATGCAGACGCATTTACGGATGACTTTTTGCTCTTAGCTGCTTGGGACGTCGTCTTACGTTGGCTGCTTTTTATTAGATTAGGTTCATCGCTAGGCGTGTGCATTTTTCATTTTCTTTGTCGAGGTTGAAGTTTTGTATGAGAAAAAGTTGGATATATGAGAAAAGTTTGATTGTTGGAAAAAAAATGTCGTTGGAGAATCCATCAAGTGGGTGGGATGGAAAAGCGCGGTAATTTTAAAGGATACCGGTAGGCAAAATTAAAAGTTTGTCATTCGAGACAATGCGATTGCTTAATTAGTCTCAATGGTCAGCGAATTCGTTGAGTTTCACAATTTGTTATATAAGCATACGTGTAACGCCTCGTTGTGTCCTGCAACGTGTGCGATTTCCCAAACTTCCATTTGCTGACTACGTGTGATTCCGTGTCTTTGACGAAGCACAGGCCTACTTATTTCTCGCCCTACTCGAAGTAAACGCGATAAGACGCGCGCGAGAAAAAAGGAGAAAAAAATAACTGCGCGGACGTCCGTCTCTGTTTTCTTAGTTGGACGTTAAAGGCTACGATGATACTTTTCTTTCCCCTTTTGCATGGACGTGATGTCACTCGGTGATCGTATTTCGCTTATCGGGGCTGAATAACTGTTCCTCCTGGTACTCGTGCTCTTTCAGGAATGTCAAAGAAAACGTGTCATAGAAAACTTGTACGCTTCAAATGGCTTGACACATTCATTCTCTATTTTCCATTTTCACTCGTATTCAAATTTTTGCCGTGAAACGTGATAATTACCATTTGTAATTTTACTCGTTCATATAAATATATATATTGTTCGTAGGACTAATTTCGTAATGCGAAATCAGGCTGAAGCTTCATATCTCTCTTGGCGTATTATAACTTGTTTCCAGCATTAAAAACGTACTTCTGTTATGACAGCACCATGAGCCACGCTCGCTGCCTAGGTGTTTTGATAACATTGGATACGATTCGGGTGCAGCTTGGATCTAGGCCATAGCGAAATTGTACACTGACTTTATTCGTTTCCATGTACAGTATTTTATTTGACGCTTTCAATTAATACGAAAAAAAAACGTGTATACGCTGGATGATGCATTTATTAGCTTTGTTGTTTAAACGTTTATTTTCATTAATACTATTTTTTGCTCTTCATGCCATACAACTCGGGTTTCGATCAAAGGTATATAGCGTGTAAGCGCCATTTTAATTGGAGCGAATAAACGGAACCGTTGGGTGGGGAACAGAGTCGTCATCATTGGACGACCATTGCTATATATGTATGTAGTAGCGTTATTGATTACTCGTCGGCGTCTGCTTTATTTTATTATACACTCTTGTACGTCAATCTAGTAAACAAAGGACCGATAGGTGTTATCAAGCTTATCAACTTGGTGACCGGTGAACGATATTGATAGATTTATATTGCAATTTATCGTGATAAAAGTTTTTTTTTGGTTATGAGAGACACAGTCTGCAATATTCGTTTGTTCCGTAATCAATATTTCTTTCGAGCATCGATCCTATTTTAATAAATCGATCGGTCGATCGATAGTCGCGAATGGCTGTATCAATTGATACAGAGAAAATTAAATTATTACACTAATTAGATACAAATCAAAGCGTTCTTGCCCTAGCCTAATTACGAAAAAAAAAATTCTGAAATTATTTAATAATATTATTTTACGCTTAAATCAGGTAAATTTCAATTGTTGCTGTTCTCGATTCCCTTAACTATTTTTTTATTTTAATTTTTGTCTTGAACGTCATAGTCATTCTTGATTGATTGCTAATGCTGTTTTACGTCAACGTTCTGATTTTGTCATAGTTCAATATTTGTTTTTATTATAATGGCTTCTAGCCTCGTGTCAGTGTTTTTTTGTCTCTATCCATTCTCTTCCTTTTTCCTCCCCTCTCCAGCGCTAGTCTTCCCATTGCACGTACAAGGGAGTGCTCGACTGGTATCGGTATCCAGTTACGTTCAGTTCCAGTTACACGTGCCTCGAGCATCGAACCATGCGATACTTCGTACTTACTCGCCTGCTGCAGGCAACGGCATTTTTTCTGCCCTTTACGCGGCTTTACATGAGTTTATATAGATATATTGGTATACAACGATAATACCATACACAATGGTATGAATTAATTTGAAGTTCATTAAGATTTTATTTCTTAGAAAAATAACGGTAGTATATTTTATATCGACGCGTGCACTATTTTTATTATTAAATAATAATCTCGAAGTCAAGTATTATTATTGTTTATGTATCTTGATTAGTATTACCGACGTTGCCGGACAGTGAGTTTATTCAGGAGCTGAATCGGTCTTTGGAACTGTACAAAGAAAATGCCATACTCCCTCGACTTTCCTGTGTAAATGTCGATTCTAATGGATATAACGTAGACAAAAAATAGAATCATTTTAAATTAAATAATGGTGAATTTTCATTTTATTATGAATCGTCGAACAAAGGTTGTGGTTCCAGTGATTGATTAGGCTTTTTCCTCATAGCAAAGATCAGCGTGGACTAAGAGACTGAGTTTGTGTAAAATTTTTATATAAGGTATTAGAAAGATTAGAAATAAAAAAGTAAATGGAGGAGCCACTAGTCCTCGAGTTTCGACGGAGTCTCAACACCTTCGTAATATTTCGTCCTGACGAACGTGACGGAAACCGCATGGCAGTTATGAAAATAAAGGCTCGGCTTATTATTGAAGGTTATGTTCCAAGCGGGACGCACGCACTCCCTGCCTGAAATACTCCTAATCTAGAGTTACCAAATTGACCTCGGTGGGTTCCTTATCGTCTTAAACGGCGACCGGTTCCGCTTAGTCCTCGAGCTGTTTGTGCTTCGGAGACTTCCGAGAACGTCGCTGCAGTGTATTAGTGCGCCGATGTACCTCAGAGTCAATGAGGGCCAATCGGGAGGGACGATTAGTGGCGATCGATCGAGTGTCTCCTGGGGGTCCTGTTTGACGGTGTCTGCTATTCTCCTAGAATGGTGGACGATCATCGGGTACCAACCTACTATGTACCCTTTATTTTTTTTTTTACTTCTTACCTTCAGCTTTATTCACTCTGGCCGTACAGAGGTCGTATTATACTTTCATGTAGGGGTCATGTGACTTTGTACTCTACGTATGCCGCTCGATCGGGCTATTGTCTAGTTCCGGTGAAGTCGCTGGTCATCGATCACGAGAATCGTCATTACTTCGATTTTTTTCCAAGATACACGATTCTTATTATCCGATCACTAATTTATATTGTAATTAGAGAATAATTGTGTATATATGTTTGTTGATTGTATCAGATAGAATATAGTGGAATTACATTTAAGAGCTTCGATGCAGGTCTCTTGAAGAAAGAAAACAACGTGATTTTTTACAGTAAACAACTTCAGCACAGAATTACCAAGTGATTGCATGAGCACGCCCGTTAAGGAACTGGACCCTCCAGTGAGCAGTGTCAACCGTAAGAGGCAGTATCATCATATGTCGACGTCATCACATCATGACAATAATCACCCTCCCAGCAAAGTCCCAGCTTTGATACACTCCTCGAGTTCATCCCATGTGAGCCATCATCCCCTGGAGGAGTCCAAGGGATCCTCGCCGTCAGAAGCCCTGCAGATTGCCACGAATGGTAGCGTCTCGACGTCCAGCGCGCCTACGACTCCGACCGCCGCGACGGAAACTACCGTAGCTGTAAATGGTTCGAGTAACAATGCGACCTCATCGTCAACAGCGACGAAGCCACCCTACAGCTACGTCGCCCTCATCGCCATGGCCATTGAGCACAGTGAACACAAACGTGCTACCCTGAGCGAGATCTATGCGTACATCACCGCGAAGTTTCCTTACTTTGAGAAGAACAAGAAGGGCTGGCAAAACTCGATACGTCACAATCTCTCGTTGAATGAGTGTTTCGTAAAAATTCCGCGAGAGGGTGGTGGCGAGCGCAAAGGAAATTACTGGACTCTGGGTAAGTCACAGGCCGGGAATCCCTGACTGTGTCCAGGATGCTTGTCGGTTGAACTTCGACTATTTAATACGTTTTTAAAATCACCTTGTAGATCCACAACATAACAATATGTTCGAGAATGGAAATTATAGAAGACGAAGACGCATGAAGCGTTCGTACAGAACTGCTCCTTATCACAAAGCCTTGTTCAGCGATGGGTTTCCATCGCCCCACGTTCATCTTGGAGCAACGAGGAATCTCTTCGCACCGCCGCCGCCATCTTATCCGCACGCTTATAACAGATACGAGTCAAGGTAACGATTAATTGGGGACAGATTGTGTGATTGGTAGAAATAAAAGATATTGAGCTTTTCTTGATTAAGTTAGTATATGCCCTTATTCGTTCTGATTGCAGTCCCGCTTGGAGTCTTCAGCAATCGCAGCTCTCCTACAGTACATGCCAGGCGGCCAATCTCAATGTAATTAATTGTACCTACTCCTTGGAAGACTTTCGATTCGTCGAGGGTCTTCGAATTGTTAAATATCCCGTGTACAAGCATGCACTTTTTTCTCGCAACTCAGGCGCCGTATCGTATGTTGCAGCTTCAGCCGCAGCTGCAACCCGTGCAGTCCATGCAGATTTCGACGATGAACGGTTACAGTCAACTCAGCACCTCGCTAGGTGAGTACTTCATATGATCTTGAAAATAGTCTTTATTTATCTGAAATATAATAGACGATATGACAAAGCTTCTCAAGGCAACTACCTGGACATTCCAGGTGGAGCGACCAGTTCGCCAGGTTCTGTCGGTGGCGGATCATTCAGTAGCAGTTTTCAGGCTTGCGGAAGAAGACACGATTCCGCCATGTTGTCTGACACTATGCCAAGATACTCGTATTGGTCCGACGGTGGGTAAACAATAATTAATTTTATTTTTGATAGAATAAAATCAGTCATTTTTTCGGGAAACTCTGTCCTTGTCGAAATAAAAAGAAAATGAAGTTACGCGTTACTAGATGGAGAGTAATAATAATATGTCTTGTGTAATGCGAGTCCCCGTGCTCAGGAATCGAGATCGGATGGAGAGCCACGATTGATCGCCGTGAATAATTCGAATCGATGAGAACGTCACGGCGCAACGCCCATTGCTCTTGCGTCGCGACGGCGGATAACTGCCTCCGGATTGGCTTCCCTTTAATTAATGCATATCGAATATAAGCGAAATAAGTGGGAATGTATTATCTTGTGTGTTTAAGACATTTTCTTTATTCGTTATTTCTTTTTTTTATAGCAGTAAGCGTCAAAGAAGAACCTGGTAGTAACACGATGACGTCCGGTGGCGTCGGAACGGTCGGCTCGATCATGGTAAGACCTTCGACGACGTCAAGCGTCTCTTCGACAGGTTTTCCAGGCGTCGATTTTCAATCCCTTTCCAAGTATTCCCTGTGAACTTCATCAAGCTTCTATCAACGGTACCATCGCCATCCACCATTTTGATTCCATGCAGTATCCATTATAGATGAATTCTTATTGGAACATTCATACTTCCCGGAACAGGACGGTTTCTTTGGGTAAGGACTGCTGATGGCGATCCTGTTCCTTTCCGGATTCACACGAGTCTCCACGAGAGCCCACCTCCTGCAGCTGGAAGTTTTATGATGGAAGAGCTTTTATTATTCATTAAATAACGTAATTGATTCGTTGACAATTGTTATATGCGCTCTAAGCCTTATCTCAGGATTTTCCTGAATTTTACAAAAAAAAAAATAATCTCAATCAGTAACAACAACGAGATTTCGTTCTATTTGTTTTCTTTATATATTTATATACATCGAGTCAGCGGCCCTCGAGGATTGATCGATTAAATTTTCCAAAGAATTTTCAATTGAGATAAGGTTACGCTTATGTAAAATCAAAATGAAATTGAAATAATAAGAAAAACAATAATAGTCATTTAAAGAGGCCCCCCCTCACCCCCAATAGGTTTTTCCATTGGAATGTATTGTTTGACTGTTAGACAGTATTCGATCCGTTCCTCCGAATCGCCATGCCGATTTATAATTTGCTTTGTATCTAGCATGAGATTGGCAGGTCAAGGAATAAAGCGCGTTTATAATTACTCGAGAAAGACGAAAAATGATAATAAAACAGAATAATTTTGGAAAAAAAAACGTTAAGATTCTTTGAGACGTAACGCATGAAATATGAAAATAGAAAATCGTTGTACTACGTGTTTAAAGAATCTTACCTTAGAAGAATCAAAGTGTTTTACTTAAAAAGGAAGACATCGAACTCCCTTGGACTGTGTGAGCACACCTTTAGTCGCGAACGCGAAGCGCAGATAATCATTGTGATGTCAGTAACATCGATATATATATGTATATCGCTAAGAAAATTGACGTATTACTGTGCGTTAAGTTTACGGCTATGTTAATCGTTCAATAAATCTTCGGCAAGATAAAAACCCGTCTAGACAAATAAATGAAAGGAGCGCGACATTAAAACGAATGATAATGACGGACAAAATATTTGTTGTTATATTCTAATTGTATTTCTCGACTTGCCTGGATTGTGAGGATTTCGCAATTAGACAGTTACACACAAAAATACCATGCACGTATCATAAATACACACGTATACACAAATACTTGTAATACAATGATAACGATAGTGATAAGGGTAATGAATAAATTTCAGTTATTTATCGTCAACTAATGGTGTTATCCTTTATTCGTTATCCTGTTTAATCCGATGATGATTAATATCATTAATTCTTTATATAGTCCGATGGTACTGTATTATTAGCACTGTGTATTGTACGAGTACAGTGGAAATATAAAATGGCGGAAACGATACTTCCGGAAGCTGCAAAGTCTCGTACCTAGCCAAGCATTCCCGTAGCAAACCAGAAAATCATATCTCCAAGCTCCGCCTATCATTTGCTACGCGAATGGGACCTGCCATGGCGGGACCAATGGGCGTGAATGTTAGTAAAAGCGTGTTTAGCAAACACGCGAAGTCGTAAAGTTTATAACCTCGATAAACGAGGAGTGCCGGGCTTCCTGCGTCAACGCGACGCTCGAGTCTGCGTCGGGACGCACGGCATCCGCCAATAGTCGTCGGTGTAATACACGCATGGGGTAGTGACGCTTGGATATGCGCAAAAATGATATTGTTATAAAATCCTCATTTCTATCTAAGTTCACAACGCTTGAAGACGCACACAGATACCTAAGTATTTTTCATGGGAACGCGACTCTCCGAAGTTAAACAGGTTAAGGACGTTCTGGTTATGAAAAATCATCGTGGGTTTTCCAGTAAATAATTTTATTATTAATTTCCAAAATTGTTGTTTTACCTGCGATACTCCAGTGTATAACCGCAGTACAGCTACTGTTGGTACAAGAAGTCAGACTGCTTTAAGCCTGGCGATAAATCATGCATCGGACATGCGATTGCGGCTTGTTCCACCTTCAAAGAAAGTGGTACACGATTGAGCACGTATTCTTTCGCTACGATAAAGTTGAAAGGATTTATATTAGCTTAAGTAAATATATATATTAGGACATTATTCAACGCTATCAGGTTAATTTTGTGATCTTGACAGAAATTATTGAAAAAGAGAAATGAAAATTGTACTTTGAGACGAAGAAGAATTCGAATGAGTAGTTGATGAGTACTTAGTGGAGGAACTAGAGAATATGAACCAGAGTATATAAGACTACATGAAAACATATGAGAGTATATATGAATGTACCAGGGGGATTAGGAAGGAACTTCAGCAAGGGAGTGGGTCTCGTTGCCAAAGCTCCACCCACGTTGAAACATTCAGTGACTCTCAATTCATACGGATATCGAAATGATATAAAGAATTTATGAGTATTCTTTTGTAAAATAATTATTTCTAACGAGTTATATAGCAATTATAATTTCCTTATATTTGTTCCTATTGCGAAGGATTCTTTTGTTGACTGTACCTAAAAACAGGCTTTATTTAATTCCTTTATCAGTAATTTATTTCTATTTGTAAGAGCAATTATTATAAAGTATACTTGTACAGAGTATGTCTTTGTGAATTAATTGTATTGACTAATTATTTATTACTTCGTCTACCTCTTATATATGTAACTCAAAGAAGCCTAGAGTCATTTGTTTATTTCCTTTAATGAGCAACAGTAAAAATAATCCATCAAGAAACGTGAAGCTGATTCTTCTAAAAATCGTCATCGAACAAAAGATGCGTAGTAAACTGAAACTTGTGTCAATCTTTTTGAAAGTCGTATCCTCGAGATAATATCAGGAAGTAATAGTTATTCATATATATATACATGAATAACCGTGGGATTCCTTGTATCCGTTAGATAACATACGAGCGGATAGATAATCAAACCAGATAAAAGAATCCTTTTGTTTCTGATAACGAGAACGTAATTCATAGTGAATTTCCATGAAGCGTAGTAACCGCAGCACACGAGTAGACGCGCACGTATGAGAGATGGTTTCCTAAAAACGCAGGACACACAAACAGCAGCAACTGATTTCTTTAAGAAAGAGAATGCAGTCCTCTTCAGGATTCCTTGGGGACGTTTTCTCAGAATGTTATTTCCGAATTTCCTCTAATTGTTTGATACGCGCACCACTCTCAACATAAACATAAGATAGTCGAGCCCTGCACAAATATACACGTTAATCTTCGCGTCGGTCCCCATAGCCATATCCCAGTCAAAAAGTAAACTCTTGGTAAGCCCATTAAATGCCCGCCAAACACTTAACGGACAGTCCTCAGCATTCTTTTTTATTTCTTTTACCTCTCTCACTTTCTCTCTGTATCCTCCATTTAATTTCAGCTCTTTTTTAGGGGGTGAAAGGATTTATGCCCTTTACGGCCTGTCGTCGACTCCTCCGAGACAGATCCTAAAACAGACAAAGAAGAGAGAGCCTTATAGTACCGACAATGTGTACACTGTACATAATCAGTGTCAAAAGGGCGACAAAGAGAACTTACTATTTAATTACTACTCCCGTTCTATTCATACAGAGTTATCCCCTTTAATGATGATGATAACTGTTATAAATGATCTATAATAAGAGACGCGATTCTGGTACGGTGGTCGTAATTAAATAAAATTAGAACAAGGTACGTAAAAGACTCGAGTGATCTTCATGAAGTGAAAGAGGACGAATAGATTGAGATTGACGTAGGCGAAGGCGAAGCACGAAGCGCTGACTGACGCTCGACAGCTGACTGGTGTCTTGTGTCTAAAACAATTCAATGTCCAAGATGATGACAGAGTAAAATTATTTTGCAGTTCAAAATAATTTACGTTAGTTGAAATATTTCTAAGTAAATTAAAAAAAAATATATATATAGTATGCAATAACTAACCATTAAGTGAATCCTACTTTCTTCGGCAACTGAAGCGCAGTTGGTGTCATCAGAACGTGCTGGCTTATTTCGGATGGTCGAGAGGCATATGTGTATGTGAATGAACATATACGTTCACTTCTGCATATGTAGGAAATGGTGCGTGTCAAGGGGTAGAAGGCAGAGGTGACATATAGCGACAGGCAAAGCAGGCGTGCCGACCGTTTAGGCGACTATTAGCAGCCGCGGGATTCCACACGTGCGCCAGACTCGCTCCAAAGACGTGGTTGAGAGATCCATTTGAGTATTTTCTTTTATTTACTTTAGTTAAAGATCCTCTCTATTTCTTATTTTTTTTTTTCTTTCCCATCTTCGCGCATTCTTAGTCCTTTTTAGATTTGACGGTGTTAATGACAATTGGCCCCTGCGGCATCCCTGGAGGATTAGCATTTTATCAGGTATGTTTGGAATTGAAATTGAGCACTGGGATGTTAGATGCGACGCTTAAGACTTTTCTTGAGTGAAAAGTTCAAGAATCAATGCCACGTGAATTCATTCTAATTGACAGCCTGCTTGGATCGTACATGGGTTAATGTTTATTGTATGAATTTTTTATATTACGAATATCAACGATTGACGTTACGATGCATTTGCACAGTTTTGTATTTAGGACTCTAGGGTGAAGAGGAAACCATAAATTAAATGCTAGTTACCTAATATCCCTGTCTACTTAGATATGATAAATGGGCTGAGTGAAGGTTATGTTTCGGAAGCTGTCGGCTGGCTGTCATAACGACAACTGAATTCAAAAAGACACTATTCAATATATCGAAATCGTAAAACGATGCAGTCTCGACCAGAATGAGGTATAGTCTGTCTCACTCAAGCGAACAGAAAATAATGGAACTAATGCCGGCTATAAAATTGTCGACATCAGACGCACCAGGAGTTTCTTTCGACACAAGCAACTATTAGTAGAGCGATCCATCTGATTCCTAGCAGACTACTAGAGAGCAGTCAGATAACCCCCAAAGTTAACCGAAATCAAGTATACTATTTAAATACACTGATAGTTGTGATTTGAAAAAAATACATGTAGTAAAGAGTCGAAGTGGAAGATGGAGTCGCGGGTGGTGTCGAGCATCGCTATTATACAGTGGCCATTCGCTCGTCGTCAGCCATCCACATCTCATGGTGTCACCTAGAATCAGTTAATTATACCAGGAAGATCTCTTGGGACCTGCTGCTACTCTTATTAATCTCTTTCTCAGCGCAGTCGACGAGGCTGTGCGCAATGACGTGGGCAATTTGTAGCAGAGTGTCAACGAAGCTATTTCTATTTTTGAGCGAGCGGGCGTACAGTCTGAAAAGAGGGAAAGACGAGGAGGACTTTCCTCTCGCTCTCACTTATCCTTACTCTCAATTTTATTTTCTCCTATCGTACACTACCATACTTTTTTCTTGGCTCGTTCTCTCCAAGACGAGTGACGCACCACTTGTGCAACGCGAGCCCGTAAATTCGCATTCACGACGTCTTCAGTCTTCATAGATTAATTTTTTTCTTTTTGATTATTCCCGCCGATTCTAACGTAACTCGTAAAGAATATCGATCGTCACTGCATGGCGACGGGGACCATTGAAGCAATTAATTAGGGATAATTAAACAGCCAGCTCTCGTCTGTCAACGCTTACTCTGTTTTAACATCACTTCCGGAATGATTCTTTATACAAGCGACGGCCAGAAATTCCACGAGTGTTTACTATCTGGTATCCGTGCGATTCTCAGAATGGAGAAATACAAAGTGTTGTATCCATGCAATTATTGTTGTTTTAATCGTTTCGAGAAAGCCTTTATATAGTACAAAGGCTGTACCATATAATGGACGTACGGTATGGCATCCACGTCACCTTGAACACTTGGATTAAATTCAAGTTCGCACCTGTGTTTGATAAGTGAATCCGAGCGCATCAGCAATGAAGTCATTGTTCACGTAATGAGTCACTGTCTATGTTCTGACCTATAGTATAAATTGTTCAAACCTCCTTTACCATGTGTTCTCATAAGTTTTACCGGCATCTTTACTCCTCAAGAATGAGAGTGCTGATGGAGTTTCTCATCGCCAAGAGTTACGTCTTAAGGCCGTTGAAAGAGGTCGCTGATATTTTCTGCATCGCCAAGCAAACCAAGTATACAGCGACCATCGTCAACGTGCTGCACTCCTTTCCTTTTTCATACCGCAACCACCCCGCTAATCCTCTCCTTGGTGCATTAATAATGAACATATTTCGCCAGGGTACAATGCGCTCTGGAGCACGTACTGCTCGTGCTAACTGCTCTGTTTTCCTGCTCCACTGGTTCTTGAGCCGGCAACGTTATATCCTGGACTTATATTTGCTGCATCAATTTCGATTTTTTCATAGCCACTCTATTTTTCCTTTCACGACCCATTTACCTTTTGTGCTATTCACAAAACGGTTGTAATCCGCTACGACCAATGACGTTCCTTAATTTAAAATTAATTTTTTTGAATTCGTGTGCTTTTGTACTTTAATTTTTTTTCTGAGAAGCTTTAGTGCTTAGTGGACGTACAGGAGCCAATGGATGGGATTTAGCAAGATGGTAAGTAAATGTTGTATTAGAGACGCGCGAGTCCCCTGAAGATGTTTGCTAAACAGACATGGAGCATAATCCTGTTAAATATTATTTTACAAACAGGCAGGTGTATCTGTTACAGCGGGACGATGTGTTCAAAACACTTTAAACCTGCTTACTAACTAAATCATCCGGGATACATCGCTCGACATTTACTACCGCGGTAGTACGGATGCGCACATTATATCTTCAGGATGAACAGATATCTCGTCGATTTTTGACGTGACTGACGTCGAAAAACTTTCTTTTCCCTGACACTTTCAACTCGTCATATTATATTAACAATATATTTAATTCTTATTGTTTATCGTACTTGCGTTCCGTGTAGCTTCCGATACAGCATATTTATCTGTGATATAAACTTTTGTGTATACAGGATGTGTTTTTTTAATACTTCTATTATATTCGTCGCAGGAATGAATGATCACGGCAAAATGAAGGTACTCAACATGGCGTTCACTTTGCCACCTCAGCAGTGCTAATCTTCTTCGCCCAGAAGATCTTCGTCGATATTTATACCCTGAAAACATATATAAAACATGATCAATTAGAGGTTGCTTTGTTAACAAGAAATTTCAAATAATCATGGCCGATAGGAGGATAGTTGGGATCAATAACTTCTTCCAGGCTGTCGATCAAAATAGGTTTTTGCTTTTTTCAACCTCATTGGATATTTACTGAGAGAAATGTAATGAATGTAAAAGCAAAGAAAAGATCATTTAATTAGCCAAGAGGAATTTTCTGTAAATAAATTTTTAATCTAGCATCGTTCAATTGTTAGGTCGCTAAAAGTTGCTACAAATGTTGCTACTCGACATACGATACATGTCACCATACGTATGTTCCGAAATAGGAGTATATATATACGTCATAAAAATTAGCAGCGGATCATTATGGGTGTGGCATGAAACTGATACAAGCAAGAGTAAAAAAGAAACGTGAAAGCTGAGTACGGGAGAGGCAACGAAAGGGAAGAGGAGAGAGACAGAGAGAGAGGAAGAGAGGTGGTGGTCCTCATTTTTCTCCGAGCTTCTGCAAGACCCTCGGATTGTTTACGCAACGGCAGTCACGCTGTATTTTATTTACAGTCTTGTTGCCATAACAATCCACCCCTAAGTCGCGAGGGCGTCTTTAATTCTCTGACCATTTCTATGTTTTGTCACGCCCCGTCTCCTGCTTTTACTCCAAGCTTTCTAGTTAGCCAAAAGAATCATACGTGTACTTAAAAGTAGTGCCTTGTACACGTTAAGATAATTATCTTCCTCCATTCTTAAAAAAAAAACTATGATAACCACTATTTTTGAGCAATTAAGAAAAATTAAGGATCAATAATCCGATTTTGAATTCTTGACATTCTAATAAGGCCATTTATAATTATATCCTTCTTAAAACAAGCTAATTAATTATATTTATTAATTACAAGTTCGAGCTACTACGTTCATGATGAAGTTGAACGTGTATCGACTATACAGTTAACGTATAGGATGTATTGTGAATGGGGTGCACCTTCCTCTACTGCTGGGCACAACGTGTTTTAGTAATGCTATACCCTTCTAGAATTACTCATATGTACTTAAGGGTATTAGGCATCGTCTAATTGCTGGCTATTGGCTCTTTCTTTTCTTCTCACATTCTCTCGTTCTCCGTGCTTCACGCACTCTCTTAATCCTCGATATTTCATTCACTCCAGTATTCAAGGGCCACAGCCACTGGTATTACATATAGAGGAGGAACAAGTGGAGAGGCTCGAACACAGTAGCAACTTAACCGCTGTTACTAATTCATTGAAACGACATTTATAACTAAAAAGCAACGGCAGGACAAATTGTTTCAGTCATGCGCTCGCAATCAGCTCTGCAGCTCCTATTGTGACAGAATTATTACGCGCAACTGCCGCTAATAGCACTTTAACGCATTCCGCCATTATTGTTCAGCCAGCAACGATATCAGATAATAAACTTACATCCGTTTCAGGATAACTTGGCATGCCAGCGTGCAAAACGCAAAATGAACAACTGATTTGAGTGTGCCCTTGTTGACTTTTCCCATTGTCAGTAACAATCATTGATTTCAAGGCATGGACAAAGCATCACTTTTTAAATTTATTATCCAAAATTCATTATATTGCATGATCTTGTCAACTTACTGAGGTATCAATGTTCTCATCGAGTTCCAGATCCATTTCTAAGTCATCATCTTCTATGGTCAAAGGTCGCAAGCTACTCGTTTGCTTCACTAACTTTTCGGGTATCGATAGTTTCGACGCAGTATGGGATGGCACCACTGGTGCCCCAATATTTAAATCATGTAGTCTATTCGCGACCAAATCGTCTGATGTAGATGCGGATCCACTGTCCTGGGGAACTCCTGGCAACGGTAAATCCTTGTAAACGAATGACCCGGATTGTTCAGCAGCCAGCATCTCCTCTAAAGGTTTGCGCTCGATGTTCGGCTGGAATGTTAAACACAGCGTAATTAGAGACAGAAGAGAAAAGGCGAGAAGGTTCTGTTGCTTCCTTGTAAAATGAGTAATAGAATCGTCAACAGGTCCCTGTGTTGTCAGGGTGAGCATGTATTATTTGTCTTTCGCGCTGAATTGTTTTCTAAACAACTGATAGTCCGGAATAACAAATAACCTGTAAAGTACGAGGCGAAGGAATAGGTACAGAAAAAGTCAGTGGCGCTCTGAAGAAAAAGAACTAGAGGATTTTCTACGATTTCCGGTTGATAAGTGTTAAGAATGTCTCCATGCTTATCCTTAACAATACGTGACTTCATAATATATAATCCATTACAATGTGGTTATGAGCAGAAATGGGAATATTATTTACCGGCGCTCCAGCAAATTGTTAGTACTATTACGACTAGGCTCAGATATTGTAATCTGATTGCTACACCTAATGGATTGGTCTCGCCAAGATGATTTGCACTACATAAATACAATATCAATTGATTGTTGCGCAATCATCATAAAGATTTCCGGCGTGGTTTCTCATATAGAAGCTAGATTCGTTCTAGAGTCTGACAAGGAATTCATTCGTTTCCACGACTCTCTGTTCAACAGTGGCGAATAATGGTAGAAAGTTTAAAAAATAAGGAGTGGGTTCATTTGTTTCTTTATTTTTGGTATTCCCTGTTGTCTGCTACCACATACTGAAATTGTGGTGACTGATGCAAGTTGGGTGGATAAAGATTTATGATACAGTTGACTAATCGTTTCTACAGCCAAGTCGGTCCTGAGATTTATTGGATACGATTTGTTCAACGTGTCATGGAGTTGGCACTTCGAACTCGGCCTTTATTTCGAGCCTGGTTCATGGTGTTGGGTAAACAGGTAAGAAAAATGTATGAGAATTTACTGCCCTAGATCTGACGCAAGATATAAGTCTCGATGTTCATGAGAATAGAATGTTATTCTAATGATCAGCTTGTGGGTAGAGATATTACTCTTGGGTATTCTCAACAATAAATTCCTCTTAGAATTCGTGTAGATATAAATTATCTTAAATATTGTGGTAGTTTGTATCACGTCGGAAATTATAGAATCGTCGATTAAACTTGTGCTGTTTGACTAATTGATTGACGTTCTTGTAAATAAAAATCTGCTAATTTTACTGACGATACCTATGTGCACTATTATATGCGTAATTTTCTTTTTCGCGCATGCACGTGTGTATAATTCATTATTCATTGTTCCTGAATAGTTGAATTGTCTGCCGTATTTCTTTAGTTGCGAAGAAAGAAGAGATACACATTTTTTCTTACCTTAACAGTCGGGTAAGCTGCAGCTGGTATTTTCTTCCTGTTTTCTTCCCTAAGAAACTGCTCAACCTTAAGAGCCTCTCTGTATCCAGGAAACAGATTCTCATACTGCTCAGGGTCGGCCAGGCTCTGTCCAGCTTTCTCGCTCACGGCCGATAACTTTTCTCTCCACAATTTCACAATAGAGGATATTTTGCTTGGAACATATGCCTGGGCGAAGAGTGCGGCCTCTGGTATTCTGTCAGTTTTTATCAAAATATCCAGACACGTGTCCACATCGCCAAGAAGGAAGTTTGACAAGAAGGAAATATTGTTCTTGCCAGATTCGTCTGCAGCTGTACCAAGCTTTTCGATCATCTTCGCATTTCCGGTGCTGGTAGCAAGGAGCAACAAACCACCAAAGTCCTGAGCGTGGTGCAAGCATTCTTGTGCCAAACGTAACTTTCCTTTTTGTGTTGCAAGTGTCGCCAACTGACGCCATTTTTGTTGACTGTTTGCTTCCTTCGCGAGAGAGTGAGCTGTCTTCAGATCTCCTAAAGCCAGGGCCAGTTCGAATCTATGCTCAGGATCCGTCGAAACGGCCAACGCTTGTTCCTTGAAACCCTGTTTAAAAAAATGGCGAACATGAGTCTCAGCTAATATCGTCAACCTTCATTAAAATTAACTTACTTGTTTCTCCAAGAAGTGGGCGACTCTGGTGCGATGTTCCTTCGGTACAGTTGGTAGCACCCGGTCAGCTGTCTCGAAATCTTTCCTCATCACGGCTGTCTGATATTCCAAAACTGAGAGAAGGAGTGAGTAGGAGACTACTGAGAGTTCTTTGTCGCAAAGATAGAGTCTATTGTCTCTTGGTACATAACCAAGTAAATACATTGGTCTGTCCAAATGGGAAACAGTCACTACTTCACCGCCAACGAAGTAGTTTATTCGGTTAACACTGTTGGTGTAAATGAAACAGTCACCGACCCAGAGACCGGTCTTCACGACTTCGCTCATTTCCGCTACCATCTAAAAACAATTTTTTATATCGTCAAACTAAGCAAAGATTTTTAGGGAAAAAAGAATACTCATATAAGACTCTGATGATACTTTCATGAAATATTAAGTTATAACAATTACCTCAAACGCGTCTTCAATGTCTTCAGCATTCTCTGCAGCATTTGCGACGATGTCTGCGTGATATTTAAGAATAAAATATTGATCTGCTGTAGCCAGTGCTACAAGGGATGCATTTTCTGCCCAGTAAACGTGTGTTGGCTGAATGTCAATGCGGCGAACGAGTTTTAGAGTATCCCAGTCGAAGAAAGAGAGACCAGAACCAGAGGATACACCCAGCATAAATCCACCAAAAATACCTAGATTAAATATTTGTTACTTAAAACTGCGTTTAGATGTTTTCTGGTTTCCCGTTAAAAAAACTTACCATCAGCGCCAAAGTCAGGCTTGAAACTTTTCTTCTCCTTGAAATTCTTGAATACTTTTACTGTCGTAGTGCTTTCTCTAACGGCATACTGACTAGAGTCTGCAGCCCATACGAATTCTGATGCCTGACCGAATGCCTTGTTTCTCAAGGCCATAGCTGTGTATATGATATACTCCCCATCTCCACAGACAACCAAAAACCTTCCGTTTGGATTGTGCTGAATGGTTTGTGGATAAATTTCACACGCACCCATATCCTTTACGTTGAGAGGTAATCTTTCACCATCCTGTGCTTCTTCACCCAGCGCTTTTAGGTTAACTTGTTGGATCTCGCTGTGTCGGGCCCATACAATTTTTCCACCCATGGAATCCATGGAAACAGCTGGTTCCTCTCTTCCAACTTTAACCATGACGCTACCCTCGTCGTAACCGACGGCCACGTTATTCGACCCTCGCATGCAAGCAATTGTCCAAACTCTTTCAAAGCCATAGTTCAAGGAAGATTCCAATCTGTAAGTACCAGCATGCCAAATCCTTACTGTACCATCTTCAGAGCCTGTCAAAACGATTGGCAACTCTGGATGAAACGATACTGCCGAAATATTTTGCGTGTGTCCTTCGAGTGTTTGAACGCATGTCTTATTTTGGTAATCCCATATCTTCACGTATTTATCATCTGCTCCTGATATCAGGTACGGTTTATCTCCACCATGGTAGTAATCCACACAGTTTACTCCTTTTTCATGGCCTTCGAGTGTGAAATTTGCAGTGGATGATCCGAGCTGCCATACTTTTACTGTTCGATCAAGGGAAGCACTTGCAAATGTATTATTATCTTTTGGATTAAATACAATTTGCATGACATAATGTGTGTGGCCTTCGAATACCTGTTGACCGAGCCATGACTTTTCCCAATTCCATAGTTTTATCAACATGTCATCTGCAAAATAAAATAATTTAGCCAGTTAGTTCTAAATCTATTGTTGAATGTATTTCAAATAAAAAGATGTTTACGAACCACTACTGGTAAGAATAAATGGTTGCGTTGGATGTACAGCAATACATCGAACATAGTCACTGTGTGCTTCAAAGGAGTGAACACGTTCTAGTGTATTGTAATTGAATACTCTGACTTGCATGTCGTCTGAGCCAGTTACTACCCAATTTTTTCGAGGTACAAACTTGGCTGCTCTTACTGGTAGATCGCATACTTCGAAAGTTTTTATAAGAGTTTGTGTTTCGTGATTCCAAATATTCACATTGCCTTGGTATAATGAACAGAGCATCCATGGTTCTGTTGGATGAAGATCGACACTCTTGACTCTGTCTGACCTTGCAGTCAACTTTCGTTTAATATCCAATCGTAGTGGCTGTAAAAGTAACATAAATTTAAATTACCTGGATCGCACAGGTGTACTACAAATGTCTTTAGACACACGAAAGCACTAGTTATACAAAATATTCATCTTTTTTATCTTTGGATAAATTATTGAAATTAATAGATGTACAATTAATGAGGAAATTCATATTAAATCATATTCTATTAAATGAAATATAAATAAAGGCATATGTTATTATCTAAAACAATCATAAGAAAATCTCAAAATATAACATGCTGCGGCATTATCAATCATTTTCATTATTAACTGGAGACAAAGTTCCTTTAAACTTCATGATAATCGGATTCTAAAAAATATGGTCCCACTAAAGTTTTGACGTGTCGAAATACACGAAGTGAGATTGTCACGTTCCATAAATCCCACATACAATGTTTGCGGTTCAATTTATTCGAAGATTAAACATGCAAGCACGATAACTTGATTTAAAGCACATACCATTTTTCACTGTTTCGGCACCGATCTTCCCCGACGTTAAGAAAAATTTCAATGAAAACGATAGAATAGCCGACCTAAACAAGATACCGCTGCCATCAAGTTAGGACGTGGCTGATGGCGCACGCGAACATGGCGCGCGCATCTTACAGAAAAGATTTCACACACAATTACGATAGACTTTTAAATTTGCCTAAAATATCACAAATATTCATAAACCCATTACGATAATGGGGTCCATGTAATATGTTGACGTAAAGCTTTGTAAAAGATAAACTCATATAATTAAAAGTAAAATGAAAAAGTAAAATGAAAAGCTGTTTCTGTTGGTTAGAAAGACGTGCGATATAACCAATCGAGCAGCCTTAAGTAGCGAGATCTAGACATTATGGCGGTTTATTTGAAATTGCATAAAACTTTCCTTTGTCCTTTATTGAAATTTTTTCCATTTTTAAAGAAATCCTGCTGGTATCTTTTTAATTTTACTGGGCGAAAATAAGCCATTAAATTGTTTATGTATTTATCTAAACATGAATCCATTATATCTCTTTTCTGGGTGCGTTCCGATATTCGCATAAAGTGCTGTGATCATAGTTGTGTTTCACTCTATTGCACGCAAGTAAACAGCGACACAATGATACCTCACTTTGAGCGAATATCGGAACGCACCCTTTATCTCTATTTCTATGTTTTTTTCTTCATCTTATAAAATATGATTTTTGTGTGTAATTGACTTTTTATGCTAGCGATAAACTTGAAAACGGATACATCGATGTGAATGGAGTTTCCACTTAAATAATCCTTAGAAACTCTAGAATGCTTTACGCTAAAAAACAGTTAGACATCAGGTATTTCCAAAG
>JARPRG010000542.1:287219-301326 GCA_031001745.1 Hartigia nigra
CTGACTGGAACGGTAGTCATTATCATCATCTGATATGTACGTAAATATATATTAATTGGTTACGCATTACTAAATCTCTTCCGCAAGCTTTATCTAATAATTTTAAACGAATTTATTTGTTTACGTTAGTGCTGCGACAAGCATGGGGTAAAAGGCGTTGCAACTCGGTTGGCTGCTAATGCTAAACGTGTCCTGTTTCTAAACCACTTTTCTACTTTCTTGCAAAACAATTGATTGTCAAAATCCAGGTTCCTGGAAACCATACTATTATATGAAAATACAAAAAAAAAAAAATATTGTAACCAATAAATATCGAAACAACGTGCACAGATATTTACTTTCTTATACTCTTAATTTTACAAAATAATGTATTTTACATTTCTATAGAATTACGTGAACTATATTTATTTCAACATTTTTTTTTTACAAAAGGAAAGGCCATTTTTCAAATTATTCTGAAATTTCATCCAGTTTAGAGATGTCTCATTTTACGTTAAAATGCGTAACGCATATACGTGACCTTGAGTTTAACATACGATACAAGGATCTTTGGATCTCCTATTAATTACTCATGTTCCTTCTATTTTCGCGGCACGAATTTCAGACGCTGTTGTTGTCAAAGATCAACACAATGTCGTCTTCAGGCCGACAAGGACTCGCCTAAAGTTCACGGCAGGTCTCGCCATAAAAGGGTCTCTGGTGAATCCATCTTGGCTTTGTACATTTTTAATCGAAGATCTCAGGCGTGGATGTTCTTTCTCCTTCGTTATTCTCTTTATCTGGCTCTTGTTCTCCTCAACAGAACAAATACTTGTTTCAGATGGAATCAGCGATTTCAACGAATTTCGTAATGTATCTTATTTCATAGAGTTATCTTAGAAACGGATGGAAGTTTAGATTAAACAGTGAATATATAATATATATATATATATATATATATATATATATATATATTTGATGTCTATAGATATAATTATGATTTGAACACGAAAGAATATAAAGTCACATAATATATTTATGGAATTAAAATAAAAATGAAATTACATAATGAGTATGGTCGCTTTCTCATGAGTAGACAAGTGATTGATCGAACACGTTGTATTAGGTATACAGAAAAATGATTTCGTGACAGATTACGAAAAATAAATCTTATCGGATCATCGACCTTGTCGCCCATACTATTAATCTTTTAACGCGGTCATTCACGAGATTCATATTATATTACGCCTACATCGTTAGCTCATCACATAACCGGAACTTTCCATTTACAAATATGCACATATGTAATAAGGGATTTATCATTTTTTGGTGGAATCATAGACATCCGCATGAACGTTCATGAGAGAGCTGTCAGTCTCACACACTATTTACAGTATCTCTTGAACGCAATTACTGTTGTTATCCATTGTTTGTGAAGATATTAAAATACCAGTTAACAAGGAATGAATAGTAGTCAACAGTGCAGGTAATAGGATAAGACAAGGACTATTTTGAGAAAGGATAAAAATCTGTCAGTTGTACATAATAAAATATGATATAAAAAAGATTCAATGAAACGAAAAAATAATTATATAAATGTATGCTCTAGTTGAAATAGTGAAGATCTCTTTAATATCCGTAGAATTAATTTAGCGAATCGCATTACTTTTACGCTGATTCGCAGGGGTCACGTATATTAATTCAATAATTCCTAACCTTTAACCCCGAACAATCTCGGCTATTGTCACCAGTTAACGTCAATTTGAGCGACGTCGTTCTAACACGCAATCCATTCTTTATAACATAACATCTGATCAATGTCGTCTGACACTACATTAGGGGCCCCATAAGGCTACAAGATAATTTTCAGTTACTTCGAACTCGGAAGCTGAAGGATTTACGAAAGAGCAAATAAACATGGCAGACGACTGATGCTATCCTATTCGCAGAGGAAATAAAAGTAATTGCGCAGAACGTTCACAAGTGTCAGTATTGCGGTTCTAAATTAGACCTAATACGCGAAACTAAATCTAGAGCAGCCTTTACCGCATTTTCACGAATACAACCTCCAGGTTACACTGAGCGCTGGAAGAATTCCAATTACTCCCATTCCGCGGAGCTTATTCAGAAAAATGGCGTCCGTTGCAAAATTTTCTAACAGACGTAAACTGACTGGATAATCAGACGGTGTATATTCCTCTCACTATTCGAGTCGCAATTAAATACAAGCTGTATTACGGGTTACCGAGTGATACCGAATCACGCCGAAAATTATCGAGTGACTGGCATGATAACTAAACCGATTTACCCACTGGACAGACGTATCTATGTACGTCATGTGGTAAATGTAGGTAAATGACTTTAACGTTGTTGAGGTTAGTGTGCTCGAGTCAAGTTCAATGAATCTGACAAGATTTAGGTGAAGTGAAATTTCATTCGACGCAAGTGGTCACATTCATATTGTTTAACCACTCTCGTGAGAACGCGACAAGAATTCTCGTGAATTTAACACATGGAAAATCACCTGGATTGCGGATTTCGAAAAAGCGTCTATTGCATTTCGTAAGTGGCGATCTCGATCGTTCTGCGAATACTCACTCTCGAAGTTTCATGGTTATATACTGGATCCTCGACATTCTCTTGAGTTTTTGCAGACGCATTTTGTTGGTAGAATTGTTACGCAGTATGCGATACGACGTTAAGGATTGCCCGCGCGCCTCTGGGTTAAGATAGGTATGGCTCATTTGGCAAGCATGCGAAACTCTAATCGCAGTAATTAGCTTCCGCGCTTTGCCGTATTAATTATCTGCGTAGCTCGATTAAATAGCTGAGCGATTATCACGTCAAATGTACTTTATTAAAATGGTCGGCTGACGAAGGTGCGTTAGTAAAGTTTTCTTTATTTCTTATAGACTTGACCTGATTTTTCTTTGTAATTTTCTTTAGTTTGTACCCCTTTTTTTATCCCTCGTACCTAAGCTAGATACCTCGTAATTCTGCTGCGTTGGAGGTCGCCATGAATTTTCCCCGTAGATGGGATTCAGCTGCCTTTTAACTTTTCATTACGGATGTCATACAGTATCCTTCTTCCTTATGATACGTCACATTGCTGCTACGAATCCGATGATTACGCTTAAAGAAATAACATGGACGACATAGGATTTTCAAAGCGTCATTCAGTTCCGCGCGCACAAATGTCGCTTTCGCCTACTTTAAAGTCAACAGACTTTTGAAATTTATGGATTTCGTTGAAAGTTTCGTGATTCACGTGATGTGAATCGAATCTGGTCAAGATATAAATGGACATTGTGAGTGAGTATCGCATTTAAATATTATTTTTATATAAATTATCGAATGTGTCAATAATATTAATATTTTTTTCACTTTTTATAGCAATTGTATCATCGTTATTGGTTACATGGAATAACGTGGACAGGGGATTTCATAGCAATCGCTAATACCCCAAACGCCATTGTTCAGTGTAAAAGGACTGTCGGTATTGTTGTAATAACAAAGCAACCCCAAGAAAAGTATCTTTACTGATGCTAAGTCGTATTTCTTTGGTAGCTTCATAATGGCGACAAGCGACCGAAGTGGCATTTTGCTGTAATTTGTTCGGCAGTCGTGACCGAGTTGTCGACAAATCATCGTCGACCGACAAGACATATCCAAGACAATCAAAAAGAGAAGGAAGAAGAAGAGAAACAAAAGGAGGAAAAGAGAACGTAGATGACTAAGTCTTTTTTTATTGGTCTGTTAGTTCAGGATGGGTTGACATTGCCGCGACGATAAGTCAGAAAGAAAGTCATTGGGAATCAGCCCTGAGGGAGCTGTCCATCACTGAATTGGACATTTACAAGTGCCTGGTGAACGGCTACATCGTTTACTGGAGTTGCGACCTCGGAGTTACAAAGCCCTAAATCCCTTTTCCTTCGAATCTCAACCTTCGCTCGTACGACTTTGAATAGACTCCTCATTTCCTTTCTCTTAGAAATAGGTGACTTAGGGTGGATGAAAGTTTCATAGGAATATATATGGCGGCTATAAAAGCAAAAGTGACTTGTCAAAGTAACAATGAAGTCTAAATTAAAATTTACTTATGCAACTAAGAATAAAATTTATAAGAATTACATTTCATTATCATGCACATAATATAAGAGTAGATAACAGGGTCATGACATAAAGCTAATTGAAAAAGGGGTCAAGAATAACTCTTTAAAGGTATAATTATATATTATCCAATAATTACTGTAAAGAAGAAGCAGAATACTTACGACATTTCTTCAATGCTCTTTAGGTTACAGAATCTAGAAAATGTTACTTCTAATAATAACAGTTGTAAAATATTAAATATATCAGTCATCGCCAAAGACTTGTATTTGCCAATGTTAATTTTACGAGTTTGGACTTTTGCTCTTTCGATTTGGTCAGTAATATTGCACGTGAAAGACCCTGACATATTCGGAAAGCAGAAGCCAATTTTATACGACGTATAAGCCATATAGACTATAGATCGTCCATTATTCCAGTATACCCCCATATTTCTTTTTTTGAATATTCATGTACACGTCTACAAAATGCTTCCTGTAGAAAAATAAGATACTGTAACAATCATAGCCAATTTTGTGTAATCCATCTAAATACTCTTTGTCCACGTAAACCATAAATTACATTCTCTTAGCTCATAACTGGATTGATAAGAAACTTGCTGTTTTCTAAAGAGAATTTTTTTTTCTATCATATATAGCCTTAAATAGTAACAAAAGTCCCTGACATATTCCCAGGTGGTGCCTTACTAACTTATATGGCGAGTAGTATGATGGAATTGAAAAGCTTATGGTTCCCGTATAGCGAAGTATCAAAGTATTAAGTCCTGCCACTTGTCAAGTCTTCTATTAACTTACCTTTCTGCGACTTTCCTGCGAGAATGCACGGTGTAATGGATAGTGATAGGGATTGTTTCGTAAATTTGTGTAAATTTATTTGAAAAATTCAACCGTCGGAAATACGAATTCTCATGTATTTTACAAATTTAAGGTTTACAACACGACCTTGGCTTTATTTCGCACGGTGCACTCTTTGTCGAACGATTTTATGGCTGCTGACCTCCGTAACACGTGACCTTCTTGACCTTCGCCACTACCTTGTCCGTTGGTACAGAACGAATTGGTGCGATGAATCGGGAGCCAAGGAAGATATGTCAGGGTTCTCTGGATGGCACACCCATATTGTTTTTATACGAGAGAGATGGAAGGTTAAAGTTCAATACAATTTCAATGGCGAAGATCGTTACAAAGATATCTTATCATTTCATGGTTTACCTCGAACCAAGAATACTATACAATAAATACAATGGAGGAAGACCTAATACAAATCAAACATTATCAGAGTCAGTGAAAGGATCGATTAGAATCTATCGATTCTATGTTGTCTAAGTATGCATTTTGTTCTATTATTCTTTTAATAAAAGATGGAGTACTGTGTCGATTCAAGAATCAACATCTCGTGTCGGAAAAACGCCGCGACTTTAGACATCTTCCTATCCATCATCTTTCGGAATCAGTCTTACCTGAGCATGATATGTAATTATTAGAATGATTTACGATTAGTGCTCGTAAGTTGCGCTGATCATTTTTAATATCCTGTCGCAACTGTAGTAAACGGTACTTTGTTTTCTTCTCTTTAACCCTTTAAGTGCTGAATACTCGCGGCCTATGCGATACGTACGGACGGCGCGCGGCTGGCGCTGGCGATCGTCGAGTCCAGATTTGCGTCCACAGTCCATATCGATAGCTTTCGCTGGACGCATATGTATATGCGCCCATAGCACTCAAAGGGTTAAGTATAGATTCCATAGAAGTATATTCTCTTCTACTTCTATTCCATTTTTTCGTTCTTTTTGAGCGTCTTGCATAAAATGTGGTACGCAACGACGTTTCGATGATCGAAGACGAAATCATAGTCATCTTCTGTTAGATAAGTGCGTGTTTTCTTGTTTCGTTTACGTAATATTTCCAGGTAATTGGCATCGATTTAACCTGAACAGTTACGTCTTCTGTCTACGAGTATATGACAATGCACTCTTATTATTACGTAAACTAGGGTCTTCGAAGTCATAAATGATCATTCCTATACCAGTGGCGTAATTACTATGCCTATTTTCATTTGAATGTCTGGTGGCGCCACTGTGTCAGTTTACCCTAGAGCTAAACTACTCGGTTACCCTGTAAACTTGCAGCGAATGATTATCGGTTAAGTAATGTTGACTTCTAAGCGTGACGACACACAGGATTTTAACTATATAATTATACTAAGATAAACTATGGCGTCTATGTCGATACAGACGCCGACGCTATTCACGCGAGAGACTTAGTGAATTTTTAAAAATCAAAATATTTTTTAATCCGATGTCTTATTGCTGTAACAGAAGAATGACTCGAATCCATTGATTTCCGATCGACGTCACAACGGATGCCGTCGCGAAAACACCTTGAGGACAGTTACGAGTATTTTTAGAATTGTTTGGTCAATTGCCAAAAGGCGTGTCCCCAGAATCAAATGATATGGCAAACTTATTTTTCATGATCCTAACAGTGAAATGTTTAATGAAAAATTGATGATACAAAAATACAGGCTGATTCAAAATCATGCACGCGTCGTTGGAAATTTTGTATTTGAAATTTTTGAATGTTTGAAAAAAAACCTTTTTTTCAAACTTTTTACTTCCGCGTTCAGGGCAATCAAAATATCACGGTGGAATCCTCGCGAGCTTCCGGTTGTGAGAAACTCCCTTTTTCACTCGCCATCTATTTTTGGCGCTCGTAGTAGTTCTTGACACCTGATTTACAGGAAACCGATACTGCATACTTACCTATATGGATACTTCACAGGTTGAATAATGACCGCCACCCATTTCTTTTCTTAAGATCCTCTAACATACAGGATCGTGTTAGGCACGTCTATGGACAGATGTAAAAAAGGAAATAGTAATGTGAAACTAATGAAATTTCAATAGCAACCGTTTCCGCACGAAACTTAAACGAAGGTGTCGTTAACCGGAGAGAGAGCGCAAAATTGTTATGTAAAATGCGGTTAGGCAATAACAACACGCTATTCCGCGAAACCATTTTAATTCCACGATATTAGATCCTCAACCTAAGAATTTCAGTAATTTTTCAGTCATGGATACTATTTTATTTGATTTTAGCTAGTCGCTCCCTCACTTATTCTAAACTGCTACTCAGTTACTTGACTACTCGACGGGAAGCCATTATGAATGAATTGACGGTGCTGACTATCATGTTGATGAACTTTGATGACGAAAGGACCCTGTTATTCTCGTTATTGTCTTTTAACCATCAGCAAAATGTTGCATTAACTTGAATTTACCGCTTATTCATTTATTTGTCTTATAATATATATTTTCTTGTAGTGGAATTACAAATTAAATCCGGAAGGACTCTGGCAATCCGTTCTTTGCATTTTAGGAGGTATCAGAAATTATTTTCAACACTTTATACTGAAATGCTTAATTTATGAGTGCTACATAATATAGTATATTAGTAACTTCAAATCTGGTCAAAATAATCTAGTATCGATTGTTCATAACAGATTGACAGCTACTAGATTTTTTATCTAATGACAAGAGCGCTTGTGTTGCGTTCTTTTATCCTGAACGAATAATGCGTGTTTTTACGTTATGTGTCGTATAGTTTTCTCTTTTCTTTTGCGTGTCAAAGTTGACATATGCTTTTTATTTTATATATAGTTTTTTATATGGTTATGTTTAAATGTTCTTGTAAATGGCTTTCCCCTTTGCCACAGAATTCCCTAAAGGTAAATAAATACACATAAAATATCTATTTTCTTCTTAGATTCACTGTAGATACAAAATTGGGTATTGAACTGTGCATAGTATTGGAGAGTATCGATATTTACATTATTCAAATACAAATGACTATTTATGACGACATAATTTGAATTATTTATTATTTACTACAGAAATGTCAATTTTTTGGAAAAAGTATCGTAATTAGTAATTATTATAATATATAATAATTAAGTATCGTATAAGTAAAGTATTTTGGAATAAGATATCCTGCATTTCTTCTTATCAGTTGAATACGTGAGTAACCAAAAGTTTGCTTGACTAGCGATTGCCTATTATATTTGAGCGGTAAGAAACTTCATGTGTTTCTACAGATTGTGTACGTCGACAAGAGATAACAGAAAATATTTTATTTCTGGTAAACATTCTTCAAAATATTTTTACAAATCACTGTCTCAAGTAAATTTCAAATTTTTATCAAGACCCATTGATGGTATCGTAGTATATGGGTAACACATGAGTAACTTCAATTTCATGAACAGTTATTGATCTTTTGTAGAGGCGCTGTATATCCATATCCAGACAGCGTGTCTGGTCCAGATGCTGGGAGTAGGGGAAGATTGACTCTGCGCATGTCAACATGAATTTCCAACCTTACTTCACGGACGTTCAATCCAATGCTCTGGAGTCACCCGAGGATCCCTGGTACTCTCGTGCTCCTATTAGATAAGGAAAAATATCTATTTTCAACTTGTGACAGATATTTTCGAAGAAAAGAAAAATGCGTACGTTCCTCAGTTCGTCGTCACGCGGAAAAGTATCTTGAAGGATGTTTGAAACTACGGAATATTTATTACCAGTAAAACATGCACGACTCGTGTCAACAGAGTAATGACGACGGAAGTTGACGAAGAAATAATTAATAAAATTGCTCAATCAACAATAAAATTCTATTTGTGCAAGTTATACCGGATTCTGTGCAAGGTCAGACAGTCATACAATACGTCGAGTCTGATGGATCTCTTAGGACAGTATCACACGAATCATACGGAAGCGATAAAATATATCAGTATACTTATTCGAGATATCGTCTTGAAAGACTGATATCAATTTTAAGCGATTACCTCACGTGCACAACCAGCGACAACGTCCTGTTACGTGAGCAAATGCTTGCGACACTGACGGCCAAGTAAATCTCAAGGGAATGGGACGCAAAACGTATATTATATCGAATACATAGCAATCGATTATCGCATTGGTACGCTGGTACGATTCATTTTAATTACATAAAAGATTATTCAAAGTTATTGCACCAACTGAATAGAAGTAGTTTTGCTTACAATAGTAATGAAATTGGGCGACTAACTTCATGTGGTGCAATATTCATGACTAACTGTGATATATAAAACAGGGCTTTATTCAGGTTTAATCTATCGCCTGAAGTTAGCTGTGCTGCAGATATGTATCAAAGAAACGGACAAATTTCGGTCGGTACATTAATCCTCACTAATCCTGTATACCGGTGCATAATGTAATATGGTATATACGCACTGTTAATCTACACTGAACTTACGTATGAATGAAATCAAACATTACTCATACTTCTTACATAATATCCGGACAATATTTTCTTTTAGGCTTCCGAATATTCTATTTGTACTGTAAGCACAAAAAAAGAACAGCAATGACTACTAGTTTGTTTAGTAATGAGTTCCAGATAGCGTAGAAAATGAGCGACTAATGGCGTGGAATAGTACTGATTATTTGGAAGACCTTTACAGTTCCGAAGGTAATTCTTACCGGGTTGGGTATTGGCAAATAAATTGTTGCAAAATGGAACTAAATGCTAATCAAACTAGTAACCATTAGCGTTTTTTTTTCCTTTGCGTATCCGATACTCTATGTTTTCGTACGTTAATATCTCATTTGTCAAATCTTTCGGTTTAAATTCGTCACGAACTCTTTTGCTCACATGGCATATGGTGAATATTTTGAAGGTTTTGTCCAACGCTTTCCAAGTACTTTGTTAAATCCTTTTAGGTCAAGAGATTGTACATCTCTTCGAAACCGTACGTTCTTTTATATTTTAATTGTTCTATGTTTCTCGTGTTACCTATTTTCGTCTTACGTCTAAAATTCTTAGTACGTCTCATGGAATCGGAGGAGACGCTAAAGCAATCAATATCTTGACTATTAATAAAAAAAACTATCGCTTTATGGTATAGCTTGTTCTCTCACTGCGCAATGTACTTACTTTAGACTAACGCGAAATACAGAGGTGTAGTCAGTCGCTAAAAGAATTCAGCTGAAATCGTACTTGAGGATGAATTTTGGACTATATTTTTGGAACTGTGCATACTTTTCTAAACCAGGTATCCTTCCATTACAACTATCTCAAGACCACTATATCCAGTTCTGACGGACCCTCGACAATTCTGGTTTCTCAAAATTGTCATGACAGTTACCAACTTTGTATTCTATTTTCAAAAGGTCAGTAACTTCCTGCATTCTGGATGTTGCAGTCGTGCTATTACGTTGATTATCGTTAAATCAAATTTGCCGCCGAAACACGTAACTAGAAAAGAAACCATTCTACGTACACGTCTAACCTCAAAATATAATCTAAAGTCAACGACACCTAGATATTAATCTCAACTATCACAATTATTTATTTTCTTATCTAAATCGAACTATTTAAGGAAATTTAGTCTTCATTTTTCATCCTTTAACCTTTTTTCTTCTACTCTTGTAGATCCACTAAAATATATTCCCACGATTGCAGCCAGCGTGAATCCGATCACGGTGGATCGGTATACTACCAACATAATACTAATCGGTGTGCTACTCTTTATTGCTTCAACTGTCCAAGTATCAAAGTGTATAATAGAAGGCTGGCTGGCTGACTGACTGGGCCATGCTTGGCAGTCGCAACTTTCTACATATAGAGGAGCGCGCGACGCAATCCGATTCAGTCTTTACTGAGCGACGCAACAATAAAAGCCAAGTGACTATAAACAACTGACTGTCAGTTAGAATACGAAATGCAAACAATGTTCTATTAAAGATACGGTATTAATGACAAATTTTTCTAACAAAAAAATCGAACAAAATCGTCGCCTACTTGTTCACGTTTCCGATTGTTGTTGTTGTTATTATTATTATTATTATTATTATTATTATTCTTCTTCTTCTTCTTCTTAGTCGCAATTATTTCATTGCAACGATAGACACTTCTTTCGTACGTGTATATGAAACAGTGTGAAGTACATTTAAAGATTTACAATTGTGAAGTTTTAAAAAGAGGACAACAAAAATTGTGAGTGTCAACGCATTTTGTTAAATGAAATATTAATCCACAGTGCGTGTTAAGGTTCGTCGAAATCATATCGTAGTACGATAAGAGTAAGCCCTTTTTTTCTATTTTCATTAATCATATTCGTTAATTCAATATTTAACGTTTTTAACGAGTCAAACGATCAATCTAATTCATTAAAATGACAATTGATACATTTTATTAATTTGTACGTATCGATAATCAGTACTAGATATAGTTACTGTCTATAGATTGCGATTAATACGTTTTATCAGTCTGGAAAATTATACACGTGCCAATAAATTTCATTTATGTATTAAGCGGTAATGTATATGTGAACAGTATAATGTACACGCGCACATGCATCTTGTGATACAGATTGTAATTAACATTAGATTTCGATACTTGAGCCACATGAACCAGATTAAAGCATTAATTCTTGATAGATTTTTTTTTCAAGTAAATAATTTCCAGCGGAGTATATGAATGTATTACCAAATTGACGCTTCATGTCTGCAGTAATATTTGAACAAGTGATAGACAATTTAATTAGCGATTTTGAATCGGTCATTGCGACGCTAAAAACTAATTACAAAAAAGTAAATAAACAAATATACAACATAGTAGATAGAGTAATCGACCTAGTCGCGTTACCTATAGATTACTTATAAGAATATTTTAAAATGAAAATTTGTCAAAATGCAAAATTCTTAATCCATTTAAAAAATATAATTAAACTGTCAAATAATTGGATGCACTTTTTTATTTCCAGCTATACCCGTCGACATTGACTAGTCGATTGGATTAAATATGGAGCAAAATGGAGTATCAATAATATCGCCGTCTTCGGTAACTGAAAATTCCAGTGGATCGAAAATCAAAACCGCAAGCATCGTACTGCCGAAGGAAAATGGAGTGCAGATGCAGACACATAAAACAGTGACGTCTTGTAAGTAAACATAAAAGAAAATTATACCATAATCTATTGAAGAAAGTTTAAATGACTTTGGTTATACTTTTTCACAACGATGAAAATTCGAAACGTCTTATCGTTTACAGCGTTAGTGTATGATGAATTCGTCTTATCGTAATTAGTTTCAATAAGAGTGGATTAAACTTCGTCAATTTAATAAGCCTTAGAGCCATTTGATATTACAAAAGCCATGTTTTATCTCCGTAATAACCCTACGAAAACATTGTCTTTTCTTTGCGCGAGTACAAGCAAAATAGTAATTGCACAAAATATACGATAAATGGTAATTATACCTTTATTCTACCATAGCGATTATAATAAAATCCAAAAAAGCTACCAAAATATCCGACTGACGTCAAGAAGAAAAAAATCTCAAGATCCCTGTGCGAGACGAATAAAAAAAAATTGCAAAGGTCAAATCAGAAAGCTTGTAATCGGTTTAATAAGTCGACAAATTGATCCTAATTTTTTGAAAAAAAATTCTCTTGCAAGGTGCACAGGATGTCAATTCTCAAGATTACCTTGGTATCTTAAAAATTGATGAGACCCTAATGCCCATCGTATAACTTTATCTGTTTAATTACTTTTCGATGTTTATCATAATCCTTGAACGATAAACTTGTAATATCAAGTGCGGCTCGTTGACCATAGTACTTTTCGAAAAAGTTAATCAAAAGAAGAGAGGAAAGAGAGAAAGTAGGATCGCGATATACGTGAATGAATATAGCGTGTAGTGCGTAGTCCGACTTCCGCGAATCGGAACTTGAGGGAAAATCAGCTAATGAAATTGGATCGCAATTAGACAAGTTAATACAGCATTGCTCGAGGTGTCTTATTTGTTTGTTTGCGTGTCATCCTTTAACGGCAATGCATCTCTGACGTATTGCTCTCATTAATATGTTAATTGTCATTGTCAATACCATCACCGGTAACATTGAGTCAAGTCTATAAAAGCGTATAACGGTAAGAAAAATTCAAAAATTCCTACTTCGATCTCAGAAAAAGTTTTAAAATATGAAATTGTAAATTTTCGAAAATTCATATTAAAAATATTGACTGCGATCAGTGTAAAAAATATTGCGTAATAAAGGTTGAATAAACGAGCCTTACTTCATTCTAGCCAATGATCAAGTAATCGTAAAGGCTTATAATTATAGTGATAGTGATAAGAAGCAAATTTACAATCTATCGTGTAACACATGATTTAGAGTTTGACATTTGTAAGTTTCAAAATTAATCTCGCGCCACGTGCCATTAAGACGTAGAAGACATTTTTTTCTCGAAAAATCATGCTATTACGTAACTTTTATATTTTGACAATTTTTTTATTTACTTAATCGACTTCCAAATTTTATTTGTATTACGGAGATAATAATAGTCGGACAGTTGCAACCGATATCAGGTGGAAGCTGAGCAGAGTCACAGTCGCGGACATTCACCGCAATGCGAACTTGACCTACTGTAACACTTGCGACTTCGCAACTCGAGACTCTAGTACCGTGGTTGCCGCATGTATTTACACCTGAGATCAATTTTCAAGAATCATATATTAAATTGAGCATCGTATATGTAAAGATCATTGAGATATACATACTTTATTCAACCACGTGCACGGGGTATATACCTATAGATATGCTTGTCAACACGGTGCGATCAATACGTAAACTTTGAATGCATACGAATTAAAATATCGTCGAGTAGATTAGAATTTGTTTGGGCTAAATTTGCGGTTTGGAAAGTCTGAAGTAAGACAGTGTTGGTATGTTTATAAAAACAGGTGTAAGAAACTGGAGCATCGACGGTAAGAAAGTATATGTATGTTTATTTGATTATCTGTAAATAATGACAAAAAATTTGGGTGATATATGTATGTAAATCATACGGTAATATTGGATCGATTGTTTATTGAATTTGTACATTTATTTGTTTGAACAATAATACAGGGTGTCCCAAAATTCGATGATAATCTCGACGTAGCGATAATCCGGGGCAACAGCAGGTTACGAAAATGACC
>JARPRG010000542.1:301426-328355 GCA_031001745.1 Hartigia nigra
ACAAAAGGAAGGTCATTTTCGTAACCTGCTGTTGCCCCGGATTATCGCTACGTCGAGATTATCATCGAATTTTGGGATACCCTGTATATTCTTTAGTGGACACTGTTTTTTTAATTACGTAACGCGTGCAAATGGAAATTTTCAGGACGCATATGCATCGTCATTTGATTATGATCAGTGTGACCTTTTTCTCCTTGCAGTCACGAGATACGAGCAGTTGCTTTTCGAGATGATAGAGACACTATACAAGACATTTTCACGAATTCTTTATCGTGTCTATTTTTATGAGATCTTCCGCAGTTATTTAACCTCTTAAATTACGTAGTACGTTGTTAAGTCTTTGTAGATTGTAAGAAGAGGATGACGAAGTGAAAGACAAGTTTTCGCCGACGTCAAGATTCCGGGATAATACTTTAGAATCCCCGCCGAGTGGCTGAAAACTTTCTGGAAAGTTTTGCAAGGAAGAGTATTCGAAGCTACGACAGTGGGATTTTATTCTTTGTCCTCCGTAGGCTAATGTAATGTATACAGTCAAGTTCCAGAAAGTTACCAGAGGGCATTAACAGTGCGGAGAAAATCGTAAAACTCCCTACAAAATAAAATTCCTAGAAAAAACTGCATTCATAAAACAGATAATTTTCAAGAAATTAATATGCACTCACAATTTTTTGAAAACTCTAAATTATCAACTATTACCTCACTGTTATCATTCTTCAGGGATTTTACATTGTTTTTAATTTTTCTTTTAATTTCGTGATAAATTCATTCTTCGAATATGATCAACGGAAAAGAGAAACCTATTTGTTATAGTTTAATGTCCTTTCATCTTGCTTCAAATCAAACGTAGTACGTTTCTCGTACGTTCAATGCACAGTTTGAGTTAGTATTCAGTAGCAAATAACTAGTATTCGTCTTTCCTCTGTTACTTGTTCTTTTTCCCGAACGAACATCTTCTGGAACAATTCTGATCACGTTCAATTCCAGCACACCCAGATGTTAGCGTATAGTAGATGTAGCTGTACGCGTACGTACAGCTAAGAGGACGATCACACTCGTTGGCGAGCAACGACGCTCAGCGTCCTTTCGCCAGATTTTTCGCTCGATAAAACCGGACGCAAGAGGTACCTTGTTTTTATCATCGTCGTAACTTTCGCCATTTCCTCCAGTCTCTCCGTCGATTAAAATCCAGAAACGGTGAGAATATAACCAGTATGTCAGATCCTTAATGGATTTCAATTTATTTCCGTCTAACCTAACCCAACTACACTCGTGTATCGTAACAATAAAGTGACTCATTTGACGATCATTCGTAAATCTCGAAATTGGTGCACTGTTATTTCTAGTTCTTTGTCAATGAAAGCCGGATATGATTTACCTGCTGTACGGCACTGCAAACAATTCCAGACGACGCTCATTCTTCCTAGAGAATTTTATCGCGTAGCTTTCTCAAATAAACTCGGAAGTCCCTATTATTACGTTGTTATTAATGGCAGCATTGTTTGAATATCGTACGTAATTACGTATACGCGTTTGCAACGGTACGATATCTCAGGTGGAATCATTTAATTTTTTTTTCTTCATTAATAGATGTTCCAGTCACTATAGTTTTATTTTTTTATCTTCATTAACTGCTTGGCAGACATGAACGTTACGGAAACGTTTGACGCCATATGGCTTCCGTGCCTTAGTGTCCACCGTGCAAAGTTTAAGCAGAGTTAAGCAGCCTTATTGGTCGATTCCATTCAACTCCTATAGGTGATTGATGAACTCTGCATTAAACTCCGCACGGTGGAAACTAAGCCTGTGTCAGTCGTGCGGTTAAATGGATCTTCTTGCCGAGTTTTACATTCATATAATTTTTGTCGTTCGTAAACCCTTGGAAAGATACACGAATTTCCAATAATGAGACTGAGCTTATTTTATTAAATCCGTATGATTAAAATAATGTTTGTTTTGTCTATTTTATAATAGGATTGACATTTTGAGGACATGTGAAATTCGCAGTGCCTTCTCGACTCCGATTACCGACCTCCTTTTTCTTCAAGCGTTATAAGCATATCCGGTTGTTATTATTGGTCGAAGAATCACGGCGATTGTGGTTCTTAGATTAGGTTAGATGAGAATTAAAAAAAAAATACAAACTTCTCCGTATCTAAAGTGCTGTCGTAACCCTTCTTTTTCCATCTCCCAGAAACGATAGATGCCTTCTCTTTCAATTAAGGTAACGGCATTAAAATGACGTATCGGTCACAATTGTCTGCTGTCTTCATTGATCCAAAGTAAATGTTTAAAGATTATGAAAAATATGCAAGTACCGGTGATCGGTAATGTAGAGAATCAATTCCTGCCGGTAATACAAATTCATATCATTCACAAAGTACACCAAACCATTTACTTATGGGTCGAACAGTATTACCAGAAGCGTTTATCTTTTTCACGGAAAAATAATTTTTTTTTAATTAAATAAAAAATTGAAACCTCACGCCAGAGAAATGACAGAGTAAAATGCACAAAATAATAGACAGTTCATTCCATCGTTCATTGTTATTCTACTTAGTAATCACACCACCTTTTTTGCACTACGCCACGTTGGTATCTCAGTCGGTAACTTGATCTACGATTGGTCCTACATTCAATCTCGCGTGACGCCAAACTCTGTAATATGTCAAGTTCATTTATCTTCAGTCCAAAGTACCGCGCTGAAGACATTAATATCGAGTGACGATGAGGATGGGTCGCATGGGTGATGGAAGAAGAGGAGCAGGGGGGGCGGACGTCGAAGCACAATAAAATTAAGAAAAAGAGAAAGCGAAGGAACAGAATCAGTAGACCCTTCACGTTTTACTTATTTCAATATCTGATTATTTTGAAAATTTTAGCTTTCCTCCCCGCCCTTCTCCCTCTACACATGCCCCTCTGTTACGTACTATTGCCCTCACGTGCTTCATATAATATCAGCTGTCGTTATTCCAACGTCTAAATCAGATATGCGCACATTAAAATCTTTGCAGTTAATTAGCGGATTGTATTATTTTGATTTTCACACACTGTCATCGACCTCTTATCTAATTATAAGTGTCGATTTATTTCCGTAGCATTTGTGAACGTTTGAATTCAGCCGGAAAAGGGCGTCCTCATAAACTTTGACCCGTGCTGCTGACAATTCTCGACGATAATAAAGTTACGGAGAAATGAAAGAAAATGAGAGAAAGGAAGAGACGGAGCACTTTCACAATTCCGAATAGGACTTGAAACTTTCTTCGTAATAGAGAGCAACGCTCGAATCTTACATGAAGTCTTGATACGTGTAATTATAGTAATTAATTGTACGTACGTTGTATATCTATTAAAAAAGTCGTAGGGGTATATACAGGGTGATTCAGAACTAAGGAAAAAGCTTGCACGAGCGTATTCATGACGACGAAACGAAGAAACGTCCGTTTTTTAAAATATCGTGCCACAAATAGTTTTCGAGCTAATTAGATTTAAAGTGGAGCAATCAGGTTTCAGATCCAATGGAAATATAGGCTCATCAAATTGGGAGATTCTCTCACAGTGAAAATAAATTTGCGACAAACGAATGCAGATGTTTAATTTTTACGACACACGAAACTGCCCTCAGTCAAGCTGCACGCAGTTTTTATTTTTATATCCCTTTTATATGTACATGAAGATAAGTTCATACTCGCGGTACTACTACTACTTGTCGCACGACATTCTTAAAAACGGGCTCTTCTTCGTTTCATCGTCACGAATACGTCACGATACATATATGTGTGGTAAACGCATATATACGCTATAGCCTGTGTAAACGACGAACTGCCGAAGGCTCTGCAAACCGCCGTTTAAATTTGACAATATATCGCTTGTATATCTAGAGATATTCTTCTTCATTATTGTCAAATATCATACGCTTATGCATATAAAATTTGATTGTTGACGAATTACATTGCGATACTTTTACCGATATAATTTTTACGTCTGCTTGTTATAATATCTCGTGATATATTTGTATAATATGCATAACATTTTTGAATTTTTGTTGATGTTTTGTTTGATTTTTTGTATATTGCAAAATGGATGTGGGGAGGAATTATGGATATAGATACGTCGATTACTGATCGACGATTAATGATTGTTACGTAGTGTTAATATCTGTTTTTAATTTGGGATTAATGTGAAACGTTAAGCGAGATCGGTATATATATATATATATTTTTTTTTTTTTCTTATAATCCTTATCGACGATGCTGCTGAATGTCACCTTCAGACTGATCTCATTGATTCTTTGAACGTATATCAATTCATGTTCGATTGGGAAAGGTGTCTTTGCTGCTTATGTCCAAAGATCGTATCAGTTTAGTTACTTTAACACAAGAAGATTCTTGGTGCTTTCTGTCAGCGAGGAAAAACGGAATATACGGAATCAGTGAAATATCATTGCGGACTGGTGAAACAGTGGAATTTTTCGAAGTAATCCTGAGGATCATTATTTCCATGGGAATGCTTAGTAAGTGGAAAAAAATGTTTGAGAATTTGGAAAAAATACTGCGATGGGAATGTAACGAACAATTCGTTATATATAATTCGTAAAAAGTAATATTCTGTATTCTGATAAAATGAATTTTATTGGAATCCCTGGTAACAACGGAAACATCATTGTATAGCTTTTTTTTCCAGAGGCAAAAAATTTGCATTTTATTTCAACTGTCAATTTGACAAATTCTTCAAATTAAACGAAGAATGCATGAAGTAATTTTGTTTTAATGATTTTTTTTTCTTTCTGTTTATTGTATCTGTTATTACTGTAAACAATATTTAATTGAGTCCACGTGACACTTAATGATTTTTTATTCGGAAACGCTTGATAATTATTTTTCAGGATATTTATCGACAAATCTTAGATTACGTAGGTATATTCACTTGATTATTATATTCACAAGAAAACGTTTATTTATTAATCAAAGGTCTTTTTGGTCGTGATTACTATTAAGTATCAATAGACGAGAAAATCAAAAAGATAAAAATCTCAGAAGTGTAAAACGAAATTAATTCTAGGTCTCAAGTATATAAAATATTAATCAGTAATAAAATCTGAAATCCCAATAAAGATTTATTCGAAATTATATTATTCTATCGGAAAACAAAAGTGCGCATATCGTCTAAGCCGTTATGAAGATACTGCCATAAATTTGTCAGTCTTATTAGATAAAAGGATGACTTAAAGATTAGAACTAATCGCGAACTGAATATTTGAAAGAAAAAATATGCCAGATTAAATATCGGAATTGAAGTTAAAATTAAAAAAAAAAAAAATTTTCGAATATTTCAATTTTATACTTTTATGTCGCTCTTGATTATTCCTTGCGCAGTGCATATTCAGATCAATAAAATTGACGATGACTTCGCGGGGAATCAATATCGTCAGAAAGACAAGCTTTCCTTTTTTTGGAATCCTTTTGGAATATCATTTATTTTTATAAGCTTTAATTAAATCTCCTTTCCACCTTCATTGGCACCCTCGTTAAAACACCCTTGAATTTCGTGATGTTTATTCACCCAAATGTGTACACTGCCATTTGAACACCATACGCGTGGACGCAATGTATAATACCAGTGAGTGCTTAGAAATTCAGAATTTGATAAAATTATTAAGTTTTTATAAAAACAAAAAAATAAATAAATACAATTAAAAATAACAAACATTTTTTTAAATCGCACCAAAAAATTTGTCTCTTAAAACTTTGATTTCTAATTAACACGAATAATTCTTTTACGACTAATGCAACGGTATGTAGAAAATTACATATCTGGTAAATTCGTTAAATTCAAAATATTTCTAAGCACTAATGTCGGTCGCCAGTGCGCTAGTAGCTTTGTAATATCATTTACGTATATATGTATATGCAATCAAATTTTATGTCTATCGAATTTTCTTTTCAGGAACATAATAGCGTTTATGTTTTTCTCTTGAACATCGTTTCGCGCAATATCACAGCATACGAAATACCGTACCTGCTGGTGTAAACGCATAGAGCTGCGAAAATACCAAATACGATTTACATTTTGATACAAAGCTGACTTTTCCATTATTGTTTATGAGGAGTAGTGGGGGAATGGAGGGGGGTAGTAGGGAGGTTAGTAGGGGCAGGGCGTTCAAACGCTCGTAAAAGCAATGCATACTATTTAGAGCGGTTTATGGTGCACGCTACAGATATGGTGTCTGAGGCATAAAAATCAAAATTCTAGTCGTCGCTTCTGATAGATTTGAGAACGTGATTTCGAACGATTTCGAACGGTGGTGTCAAGTGTCGAGCGACAGATCGAAGATGCACGTAAATGTAAAGAAAGGAAAGGTTTGAATAAGAAATTCCGATAATTTGACGTGTCGATAAAAATGCCGACAGGATATGAGGAAAAAGGTAATAAGAGACTTATTGTAGTAAAATATGGGAGATAAGAGATATGAATAAATATAACGAAGAAAGAGACGAAGAAGAAGGAGAGAAAAAAATTGAAGAAGATTCAACGAAGTGTAACAAGAGATCAATTCTCTTGGGATCCGGAAAATGGTTTTGCAAGAAACTTTGTTTATCACTCTTGATGACCGTTAAGTAATGCAATTCTTAATTACGAAGCTACGGAATTAATTATTCGTTCGCTTGCTTAGACTTATAGCAACGATCGTCCTAAATTTAACTGTGCATCGTCCCTAAGGATTTCTCCCGGCTGTTTTCAGGGTTCAGCAAACTTATGGGAGAAGACGATTCGGTCTGGGACACGTTCCTCATGGGACTGGCCGAATTCATCGGCACCGCCATGTTGTTATTTATCGGATGCTTGGGCTGCAGTTCTGGTCTTGGAATTACTCGTACGGCCTTTCAATCCGCTCTTGCCTTTGGTTTCACTGTCATGACAGTTCTTCAGGTAAGATCTTTATTAAATATTTGTAGGTTTTCTTCTCGAAATTACTTTTTTCTTAATGAAAAATTCTGATCATATTTCTTACATTAATTTTCACTTCCATGGAAAATTCCGAAGGCATGTACAATATAAATTTCTCACTCTTACATTTATATTGAGAAAACGAGACAACCATTTAGTGATAATGACAAAAAACATGACGTCCGTATACTAGATGTAGTCAGGTTAATTACTTATCCAAGAGATATCAATATTCTATAATTTAATTTTTTTTTTAGTGTATCGGACATATCAGTGCTGCTCATATTAATCCTGCGGTAACAGTGGGTTCTGTTATTCTTGGCAAAAAATCACTTCCGGTTGCCCTAGTCTATTTGGTAGCACAAATAACCGGCGCCATACTTGGATTCGGCCTATTGAGGGTTTTTATCTTTTTTTATTGATTATTCGAGCCAAGCGATATCATTCGAACGTCAAAAGTATTGTTTGATTTTACCGCTATCGAAATTTTCAGGTTGTCACGCCGCAGCAGCACTTGCACGCCGGGGACCCAGAAGACACTGCTTCCTTCTGTGTTACCGCACTCAACGAGAATATTTCCGTAATTCAAGGTCTTCTTATGGAGATCATCGTCACGGCCGTACTCATGTTCCTGACCTGTGCCCTTTGGGATTCGCGTAACGAAAACAATACAGATTCCACATCTCTTAGGGTGGGATTGACTGTAACGTGTTTATCAATTGCCGCTGGTCCTTACACCGGATGCAGTATGAATCCTGCCAGAACCTTGGGACCTGCTGTCTGGAATAATCAGTGGTCCCATCATTGGATATTTTGGTTTGGACCTATTGGAGGTGCCATCTTGGCTACGTTGTTTTACAAGTCGTTATTCTGGCCAAAAGATATGGACAAATATCACTTTAATGCCGAGCACGTCACTTTGAATGGCATCGAGTCACAAAACCCGGAGGTAAACACTACTGACAGATTTATATAACATTATATGGAATGACCTTTGACACTTGCTGCCATTCATTTCATTTTCTTTGATTGACATTTTTTATCATTTTCTGTTTCAGCAAAATTGAAATACCTGGGAGGTTTTCACATTTTCTAGTATTATTAAATTAAAGTATTCTAGCGCCTCGAACGAGAGTGGCATGTTCAATTAATATGGATATTCGATTTGATTAGACTGATTCGAAAATCTATATTATAAAGATTTTATATGGCTAATTGTCCAGTGAATTCGATACTGATCAATTTGTATCTATGTGCGCCAATGAAATTCTGATACTTTAGACAGATAATTCAGATCGATATTAGGTGATTGCGCATTGCAGAATTCTGTTTTTTTTTTTCGATCCAGTATTCACGAGGTAGTTTTAATTAAGCTCATTATTAAACAGTATTTAATATGACGTACACAATTTGCCAAATTGTGTACTTCGAAACAAAGTAAAAGGAAGGTATATCGTCCTTCATTGTTCCATAAGATAATAAGAATTTAGCTCACGCATACAACGAGAATCGTGAGAAGGGAAAATACGATAAACATCTTTTTCCTGTAATTTAAATTACGAAAAAAAACTCTATGAATTGTTCACCGTCTACTTCGTCACTCTTATAGCATCAATGTAAACAGGAAGTTAAGATTTTGTAACCTTGGTATAAGAAAAAAAACCATTTGATCAGATTTACACGTAAGCAGGTGTTTCCGATTTTCTTCTTTTTTTAATTTTCCCGCCAAATCTTGCCACGATCGAAGTTCAATTTCTCCCAGCTTCCGTTTCGTTGTTAGTCTAGACTCAATTACAAGAGTAACAAGTAGATTGAGAGCAGGTGAAGAAAGATATAGATAAAGAAAGGATATTCTCTTCGTAACAAGGACAAAAAGGACCTGATCTAAAATAAGAGTGCGACAAAAGGATTTCGATGATTCGGAAATAGTTTCTCCAATTAAGTAATCCTGACAGATGGTCTACTTCCCGGTTTGCAACGGAGTAACGTTGCTAGAATAGAATCAATTTACGAATGAGCAGGTGATCGGTTATTTCCTCGAGGTCGACTACGTTGCAAATTGCAATGAGAGAGAAAAAGAAAACAATGTAAACGAAACGTGGAGCCACCACAGAGACGAATTTGCAATTAATTTTATAATATTATCAATAAGTTGACGTAGCTAAGCCTACGATAAAAGCATAATATACCATGTATAGTATGTACATAAGAAAAAGTTTTGTACGTCAATCGATGGTTCAAGCGATGAAATCTTCCAAATACCGTAATGAAAAGTCGCCCAATTGCGAAAAAACTACTCCAACCATGATGGCCTGTTGATAAAAAAAAACAAAAAACAACGAAAAAATCGCTTGTGCGAACGACATTATTTTCATATGCCAGACTGTACGTTTAAACCGTATCACATTTTCATGTATTTTAATAAAATGTTTTGTCTTGTACTTACTGCTATTAGCAACACTGTCATTATTGAATCAATATACCCAGCTGTAATTACACTTTATTGCTATGTAGATACTCAAGTATTATTAGGGGAAAACTGCCGATTGACAATTTCGTAAACTGTTGTCTGAATATGTCACGAATAATGACGTCATCATGTTATCGAAGATCATTAGCATATATGTTTCTCAATTTCCATTGTCGCTTTATAACCTCTCAGATATACCGATGGCGTGTACTTTGATTTTGTTACAAATTGTTTGTGCTTTTATCTTTTTACCTTACTTTCCTATAACAAAGACATGGTTTCCCATAGCTTGAATACCCTTACGAATAAATAACGTTACTCAGTCTTTAGAATTGCTTTCATCAAGATAACTGTTATAGACGTGTCTCTCGTTATATTTGTCTCTTTATTGGCTACCGTGAAAATCAGCTTGGATCCATGAAAATGATCAAGGATGTCTTCTTTGTAGAATTCCACTGTATAATTCGTGAGTCCTCTCTTGTCACTTTAATTAAATCCCCTAGATGTCTCTTGAGTCGCGTCGATAAATACCAACCGTCGAAAAAGATGGCCTATGATGGGTTTCCGATTCCGTTTATATTCTGGGGAACAATTACGAAGCCCCTCGTACTTCCTTTGCAGCAAGACAAGGTAATACGAAATGAAGCGGTCGAAAGGGCTTCGCGTACTAGTTGGCTTCACTTTATTATGGGAATAAAGACATAAAAGATGTATTTTCACAACAGCCACATTTCACGGCTATACAAAGCGTATATATTTCTTATTTATAATTTTTATCCAATTACCATTAAAGTGACGGATTCAGATTGATCGATTGATCGCTCGATCGATCAGTGCCCTTATATCTAGATACTGTTTGCCAAAAATAAAAATACTATAGGAAATGACCAAAAAATGGTAGCTTCAAGGTTATCTTCTTTCTCTTTCATTCACGTAGTCTCTTTTTTATCGGACTCCTCTCTGAACGTTAATTCGGATCAATTCTTGAAAAGCAAAGTTCCAGGAGGGGGTACCCTTTTTTGCGAATTCCGCATTTCAAAGGCGCATCTAACTGCCGACATTTTACGACGGTAATATTGGAACGATGTTAAGATGAATTTCGTGACTATTTTTTTTCTTCTCTCACCCTACTTCCTCTGACCGTCAAGCTACAGGGGGAATTCCTTAGACACCCTTTACCTCTCTTCAAGGATAGTCGGATATCTTTTATAAAACTACAAAACACATGAATATCAATCTATACTCCTTTTATGAGTTACGAACTTCTGATAATATGATAACTTTTTTAAGAGAACGATAACTCAAAGTTCATGACAGTCATCAGTCTTCAGTCATGAACTATCACAATAATACTGAATTATACTTATCGCTCGCACGAGCTATACTTTATTTTAATAATTTACTTTATTTTAGTAAGAAGCCGAGAATTACGTTTCAGATTTGATGCACGTTCGGTAATCCTCCGATCGCTATTATGCATTCCATAAAAGTATAGGTCCATTTAATTAATTATAACATGACCAACAAAACCAGCATTTCCATACCAGATAACATTAACCTTTACATCCACATTTATTGGCCAACTTCGTTCTACGTAACGCATTTCGTTCGTTCGTCCATGGCTGTGTGTCCATTGCGATTCAATTTGATTGAAGACGTAATTCCTGAAAAAATGCTGAAAATCAATGCTGTAAACTTTGCACGATGCAATTTCCTCCTATTATAGAAAATCGCCGCTATATATTCGTTGATTTCCTAGAAATTTCCAACTAAAAAAATATTTGTATTTCAATCCCTTTATCAGACAATTCACGATGCAGTCGAAAGCACATGGTTTGCAAAAAAGAAAAGTGATTATCCACAGTATCCAATATATTGATCTTTCTCTCTATACCTGTACTGTATAGACAGTGTTATAACAAATTCGTATAATAAAAACTTTGCGAAAAAATTCTTGAATAAGAGAGCGAGACTGTACTCGGAGACACGTTTATTTATGTTATCGTGCAAGAGCGCGAGAAAGAGAGAGAAATAGCGAGACCACGTGTGCCACCTCGAGAGCAGAGTGAATGCGATGGACTCGTGTGATATTTGTATTCCGAGTGGGTTGATGGTACGGGTGGTGAAGAGAGGAGTAGAGAGAGGGCGGAAAGCAAAGTATACACAGACAGATACAGAGGAAAGAGATAAAACCAGAAAGTCAGATATATACAGTGAATAAAGGTAAAGGGAGAGACGGAGAGAGAGAGAGAGAGTGAATGAAAAACAAAAAAAGTACATTCTAACAGCCTCAGACTCAATCTCAAGTTTCAATTCTAATTTCAATCGAAATCTAAATCCAAATCCCACTCAAGAACCGCTACTGGCTTGACCTTTGTCCAGGGCAATGGTATTGACGGCTTTGTATCTTATTCTTGTTCCCATTCTCATCAGTGCATCTACGTCCGCGATTCGCGATAGACCATCCGCCGGATTAACGCCGCTATTTTTACTTTCATAATCTTCGCCATTTTTCTTCGGAGGTCGCTAAATATTTCGCTGTAATAAACACGCTTCGAAATGTCACAAAGAAAATTTCAAGCAGGTAAGATTTTTTAAATATTTTTTTTTTAACCTGCGATGCGATTGAATGCAACAAATTTGATGTTTACATTTTGGTTTTTTTAATTTTGACGAATTCTTTTGCGATGGATCTGTCATTGATTTTATTAATAAATAAATTTAGAAATACGCTCTAATGGATTTTACGATTCGCGTGTAACATAGTAAATTCTATGGATTTTTGTATTAGTTTATTATTGTTGATATATCTTTATTATGTTTATCTTACACTGTAGGTAAACAAATTCGAATAACAGGTAGACGTAAATATTATGGAATGACTTCTCAATCGTTCGTATAGTTATGGAAGTAGGTTTGTCGATTCTGGTCAGACACGTGCTGTTACGGTTTAATCGAGATTGGACTTTTTTTCTGTAATCTAGTAAAACCGATCGAGCGTTCCTGGTAATTGTGACAATGAAGGGCACACGACAAGATTTTCTGCCATTCTGAATATCTATATGCGTATTATTATAAAAATAACAGGTTTTTCCTTCTGGTTTCAATGAGCAACATTCAAGGTTAATATTCATGATATTCTTTGTTACACCCATGGCTACACGTTTTACATGAAGGTCGAGTAAGAAAGGAGGATACGAAGATGGAGATACGTAAATAATAGTTGAAAAATACTTGAAAATATAGTCACCGTATATAAAAAAAAAAATGCAAGGAAAAAATATAAATAATACAAATTTGACATGGGCTTACGTATATAGCCATTTTCGATAGGAATCGCTAAAACTAATAGCCACCACCGGATGGCGTTGGGATTCGGAGTAATACAATTTTTCCTCCGCGAATCTGAAATTAATATCGAAAGAGAACAAAGAGAAAAAAATGGCAGAGGATTTACGAGCTTTCGAGGATTTTAATTAAAGTAACGTTTTTCCAAGATTTTTTTTCGTTACGTTTACACATTTCGTTCCTGCTTCTAGGGAATTTTGATGTTGACCTATATTTGAAAATGAACCACTTAACCCGGTATTTAAATGACGCTCGTGCAAGCCCAAATTGTCTCCCGACAAATAATTTTTAGATCAAAAGTCCCGAAGGTTGCGTAAGTTTTCCAAACGTGCAAAACAATTGTGGGCCGCAGACAGCTGAAGGTCTGGAGGACGCGATTCGATTTTATTCGATTGATATTCAAACTCATCACCTTGGGGCCCTGACCCCCATTCATTATACATTCCTGCCAGTTACGTTTTTACATAATTCGTTCACTTTGTTCGACCATTAAGTTTATCATTTAAGACTTTTACCATTAGTCATTCTTCACTTTTACGTCGATCCTCACGATCCCATTGAAAAGGACTGTCGATTTTTTTCTCCGGAATCAATTTGCAGTCGGTACAAACGATAAGGCTTAGGGACTTTGTTGAAATACTGAGAAGAAAGAAAAAAAAGATTCCCCTAGGACTTATCAGTTATTTCTGATACACGTCAAGGCTTGGTAATATTAATGTTTTTTGTTTTTTTATATATCGTAATGTAGCAGGGATTGAAATACTAGAAAAATTAATATTGCTATCGAACAACAATTATTAAAAATTGTTAATACGAAATATCAACTAACCCAAAAATTCAGTAAAATGTAATCTAAAGGTGTTAATTTTAATAAATGTCGTGCTCAATGCTTTTCTTATTATTTATTACACCTCACTAAATCAAACGGATAAACAGAGAGAACATAACGTAAGTAAGTTCCACAAATATGATAACCGATAAGAGTGACTTGATTTTCTCATACAGTTGGTACGTCTTCTTAACGCTCTTTATATTACGCATTCACATGATAGAAAACGTAGACGTAGCGCGGCAAGAGAAGATTCTTGAGTCAGTGCCATCTTCATTTTTACGTGAGATCAATTTTAGCTCCGTCGACAAAATAAAGTTGGAGTCGCTTGAACTCTGCCACTCTTTGATAGAGTAACTCTCAGCTATTCTTAGAGACTGGTTCAGAGACACGGTTTCCAATTTCCAACTGACCAGAGATTGGGCGGGAATTTTGAATTATTTGTAAGAAGGAAGAAAACTGATTTAAAAACAAAATTTGTATTGAAGGTCAATAATCTTGCACGACCGTACGAAGCATACGTGGTATCGCGTAGGTGGCAGTCATCAGGGATCATTAGACAATTTGTCTAATGGCTAATTCAAACAGCGTTCATCCTCCTAACAGGGCAGATTACACCGACGTATCCCGACTAATTGCGACGTAATCTCTCCATAACGCTTGCAAAATTAGTTGATTGTATGCAGATCGTAGATTAATCCTTCGTTAGCGTAGCGATCGGTCTTTAACCTGAAATTAGCTTCGGGGGCCTTGGCGATTAAACGATCAGCGAGTGCTAATGGCCATAGAGACGTAGATCCAATTTTCATTGACTCGAATGCTGTTTGCTAAGATTATTTTCTAGTTCAACTTTTTCCATCGCTTATGATCTTTTCCTTTATACTCTTATTCGAGGAATATCGATCGATAAATATTTGTTAAATTTATTCGCAATCCCCTCGACGAATGAATGCAAAAATCAGTATATTTTTTTAATTGATTGTCTTTAATAAAAATTGTTGACAAAAATATTGTACAAAATCAAAAAAATTGTATGTATCATAACACAGATCTTTTTCTTTTTAATAAATCCATTAAAATATTACGACGATTGGAATTGCAATTAGTTTGTCTAATGAGACCGCCCCTTCTCCTTGCAATTACGATACTTTTAATGATTCTAGTACACTGCGAATAAGCAAAAAAAATAATATTGATCATCGTCAGAATTAATGAATCCCTGGACGTTATTAAAAGGACCAATCGATATGTCCCTGTGCGATTATATAGTTGAAGCTTGTTCGCAACATTGTCTAACTAATACTTGAAACTAAGAAAAAAAAAGATTCAAAATAAACTCACAATTCATTCATTTGCTCACGCTTGGCACGTTTCTTCCCAACGTTCGCTGATATTGGCGTGTATTACGCAACGGCAGTGTGTCATTGTCTTTGCATTAAGCGTCGACACTGTAAACATTGCGAGCTGATTTACAGAAGGGATAAGTGCGCCGTTAACGAGATCAAATATCGCAACTATCGTGACATCAGATTTACGATCGTATCAGACGGTCGACCTCGTTAGATAGGTAAACACACGAAGCTTTAATTAACATAGATTTTTTTTTCATTGATTTTTATGGTAAAACTTTGTGTAACCTTCAATTCAAGTTTTACCTTTACATAAGACCCATTAGCTTGAACACTGGCACGAATAAATTATGAATATTTAACGTATTCGCTGACTAAAGACAAGACACTTGTTTTCATTAGCATGACCGATACAGCTTACTTAAAGCATTTCATTTACATAGATCGTATTATTGATTGACTATTGGCTACATGTGCGCATATGGTTTTACGACAGTTGCTGTTTCTGTGCGTCGGAACAAGATGACAAATCATGGAACGAAACAACAATTGTTTGAAAACAACAGTGAGTTTGATCGTTGGCCAAGCTTTTTTTATAAATACTTTCTTTCACAGTGATTCTATTTATACATTACGTCGTTTTTTTTTTTAAATTTCAATTTTTATTTCAGATTTTATAAATAGTTACTTGTTTATTGTTTCGCACGAGTAATTTTGGTAATACGTACGTTTTATTGGCAATGCAAGTTGTGACAGGGCAAATAAGTTTTTCTTTCATATATAATATGACATTTATTAATAGCAAATCCGCGGGTCTCGTGTTTAAATATGTCTGCAGTATACGACGTAAATAGCTTCGTATTTCTAGCATCATTTATCTTAAAATCCATAAATACATTGTTATTAGATATAAAGGATGTACCGAAAAAATAGTATAAAAAAGGGAAACGGAGGAAAATAATATCACGTGATATGTACTGAGATTCGAATTAAAGATAATTTCTTAGTTATCCCGTGAGTACTCTGTTGACTTAAAAATAATTATCAAAATATATCGAAAAATTATTGGTTGTTTGAAAATTTGCAGAAAAATCAATGTATACAGTATTCGCTACGTAAATGCGAAAGAGAAGATGTAATGGGAAAAAAAAATAGAGAACAACGTCAATGCTCCAACCCAGGGAGTGAGAAATTTTTTTTTTTTTAGCATTTCCCAAATTTTCACATTTCAGAATTGCCTAAGCTCTATTCGTGATGTCACGTTAAAGCCACAATCTTGCGGCCATACAATTCATTGTGCCTTTTCACGAGTAGGAATATCTCCCTGAAGAAAGTCATTGAAACGTCATTCATCGTGTCTTTCCCAAAATATTTAACTTTTACTACGACGCCGGTATATAGTCCAACACAGAGATACTGTGCGCGAGACTTTAAAGACTTTCGTTATTAAGGCCGAGTTTCTATTAAGCGATGGTAACCCGACGTAAACTTTACTTTGCCACGCATCTTGACACTAGTAGCATCGTTTAACACTGCGAATCTCACTTTGAAATTTGAAAAAGCAAATTTTTTTTTAACCCCGTACATACAATTAACATTTATTTTAAAGAAGAATAAAAATGTGTGCAGGTAAAAAAATTTGAATTGTCCAACGCGTTTCTAAACTTGTTTCGAATTATATTATCCGTGTGTTTTTTTTTTTGTTTAAACGTGACGAAATTCGAGCGTGAAACACATGGCTGTGCTATAACGTCTAATTATTGAATAAATATCTTAGTGTGCAATTTTGAGATTAAATAATGCGCTGCAGCAATAGTAAATAATCTATATATAATAAAAATTAGTGATAACATGTTATTCGCGTGGTACTTGTACGAATTAAAAATTGTAGTTTCTTATCTAAAATTCATTAAAAAATTCAAATGATTTTTTTTCTTGATATCAGACTTGAAGAAATTGTTGAAAGAAGATGGAACGATGTGGGACACCGTACTTACCGGTTTGGCAGAAATGATCGGTACCGCCATGTTGGTTTTCCTTGGCTGTATGGGATGTATCGGCGGCATGGGTGTCATTCCTTCGCACTTACAATTGACACTGTCATTTGGCTTGTCAGTGATGGTCGTAATACAGGTAAAAAGATAAGCCAATCAAGTAATAAGCATTAAATAAATTTGATACAAATTAATGGAATATAATTATCAGTCAATCGCATTACGCGATAGATAAACATTGTTTATTAAATATTGATACCAAAAATAGCTATTAAAATTTGTCCTAAGAACACCATTGGCGATTTAGAAGAACTATCGCTCGTCTTGATAACGAATATTGCTATTAAATATTATCTCGAAAAAATTCACTCTGATAACAGTGCTCGTGCCTGTAAAAAAAGGAATATATAATTAAACATAATGAGAACTTTATTCAACGAATATGTTTTTTTAACCGTAAATTTGTTAAGCTTGAAAATATAATCTGTAACCCGTTCGTTCCCGATGCTGTATTGCGCAAATCGATTATCCGAAACAGTCAACACCAATAGTTCAGCTTTGATCGAATTCGGTGAATATTTTTGGATTAGCCTCTAGCAAAATGACCTTTGTACAAGTGCATGAACGTGCAACGTGTATACGCATGCTTGCATAACGAACATATGGACTGTTAGCATCTGCATACCTATCTAGTGATGTTGCATCATACAAATGTATAGACCTATGCGCTCGTTTATTTGGCGAATCAATTGAGAACATCGAATCGATCGTGTAGAATTGAATTTTTTATTTTTATTCGAGTCATATATATATATATATATATTTATTTATTTATTTATTCTACATGTACTCGTACTATACGTTGCTAATGAACTTGTGGAACGAGTTGATCATATGGATGTTATATTGTATACTATACTAAAAAAGTGCCGTAAACATGTAAAATAGTTTATAGTACTAGTTTGAAATCGATATTAATATATAATATTATATCAATCGATAGTTATATCTTTTTGATAATATTTTGAAAAATAACGTTTTTCAGTGCTTCGGCCACATTAGTCATGCTCACGTTAATCCCGCTATGACGGTTGGCGCTGTTGTCCTCGGCAAGAAATCCTTACCAGCGGCCTTCGTTTACTTACTGGGACAAACTGCTGGCGCAGTGCTTGGTTATGGTTTACTTAAGGTCAGTTTTTTCGTTTTATCATATATTATAAGAACGTATGTATGTTTATCGGTTTCCTTTTTTATTTGTGCGAGTAGATATATGACAACATACTACAAACACAAGACGTGACGAAATTTTCTGATAGCACTTTTGATAAGAATGTTTTCCTATCAGAACTCGGTTCAAGGTTCTCGAGAGGTTCGATCTTAGTGATGAAAGAAAAAAAATGATAAAAGATATACAAAATACATATATGGATATTGCACAATTGCGTTTCGTAACGGTTTTTTTACGAAACTGAATGACAGCGAGGCAAATTTGTATTCAAATTTAATTAAAGTGTCAAAACTTGAAAAATTTCTTCTTACAAATTATTTCCAATTAACGTACGTCATTAATTACAGGTCATGACTCCTCAAGCTCTTCTATACGGCAACTATCCGAACGCTACAGACACGTTCTGCGTGACGGATCTGCATCCTCAGATCTCCGTAGTCCAAGGTCTCCTCGCGGAAGGTCTGGCTACAGGGATTCTAATGTTTTTCGCTTGTTCCATCTGGGATGCTCGAAACGCCAAGAATACGGATTCCGTGTCGTTGAAATTCGGCCTTGCCGTCGCCGTACTCGCAAACACCATTGGTCCTTACACAGGATGCAGCATGAACCCAGTGAGGTCACTGGGTCCTGCTATCTGGAATAACCAGTGGAGCCACCACTGGGTCTATTGGTTCGGCCCACTGGGTGGCGCTCTACTGTCTTCCTTGCTCTATCGTTCACTTTTCTTACCCAAGAACGTTCCCGAGGAAGAAACTGGCGCCGAGATGGTAGCGTTAAACGGCATTGAGACCGAGAAACTTGAGGTAATTAGCTGAACGTATCTGGATAAGCTTTAATAATTTCTCCAGAAATGGCCAAGTTGAATATTTTTTTTTTAATACCCCCTTATTATGCCGAGTGGGTCTTTAATGCTATATATATTTACTAATTACCGTGAGCATCTTATTAACGGTTTTTGTGCCAAACTGAAGACGTCTAATATGTTTTGCCTCCGTTGCTCTTCTAAATCGTTGTCAATATATTTACATGTACATAAGATACACAAATTAGATCTACGATTTACGTGCAAATAATTTATTTCGCAGCAAAACTAATCGTCCCGACGTCTAATGGCCCCATTGAATTCAAATCGACTAACGTTCAACTCTTCTACGTGGGACAAGCGACACCTGATCGATCACTTGGATCCTTGAAAAATCATGAGTATTCGATCGCAATGTGCGGGAGCGAGAGAGACGGATAGTCGAAGACAAAGTGATACGATTGATGAAAGATAAAGATTTTTTAAGTATGAAGAAATATAGTACGAAGAGTGTGGTAGGGGGGCGGGGGGGGGGGAGGGGAAGTGGTGGTAGGAAAGTCAAAAACTTTAAAAATGGCGCGAAAGTCATTTCGTGGTATCCGATCAAAGATCGTGATTAAAAATCGCGAATTAGACTGATTCCTAAGATTTTATTTATAATTATTGTACAAAAACAAAAATGATCTTACTGACTTTATATACACTTAATGACTTTTAAAGGATCTGACTTTTATGACATCCGACACCTTTCGTTAAGCTAACGCGACTTTAGCGCGATTATCATTCACGATAAATAATCGCGCGTCTCGTCGTCGTCGCGGACGAAACCGGAAGCGAAACATTCACCCGAATTTTTAGCTTCCTTTTACATATACTATACGTTCGCGTTATACTGTAATCCGTCATGTAACATATATACTCGAAGAGAAGGAAAATATTATATTACTCTTTTTCTTTGTTTCTTTTTGAATAAATTTTGCAACTGCGTTCACAACGATACTAGCGTCATTGAACTTTTGATCGTAGGTCAATAACTTAACTGTATCTACTTTGTATCTCTAAGGGAATTTATAGTATAGTTTATATCACTACAGGGTTATTCAAAAGAAACGCACCACCTGAGATTAGCTGTCCATTTGATTTCTATGCTAGGATAACAACTTCGAATGGTGTGGTTTGTCGTGAATTATCCTGTACATACATGCACCCAGTTATATCAATATACTTATAGACCTTTATGCTACGCAGAAATATATGTATATAAACAATGATTATATTTTTAATAAAATATATTTAAGAAGGAAAGCAACAGCAAATTTTTTATGCGTTTCAAGTAATTTATTTTTCTACGCATTCCTGATGACACGTATAATTTATATCTATTGATTTTTTATGTAACGGAAGGACGAATGAAGTTTTTGATTATGTCGATCGGCTCGTATTTTTATCAATTGTTATGCATATCTATAACCTAATGCATTTTAAGTGTATTGATCTTATTGGAGGTTATCAGATTTATGATAAATATCATACCTACAGTACCTATATAGACTATAGTTAGAACATCCCGTTACGTTGACAGCCCTTCTCCAAATATATGTGCTACATTAGGCATAGTGCTTATATCAGCTATCTCCAAAGTAATTTCCGATTCCGTTATATGACATTTCGTCCAACTGGATTGCCATTCAGAATTCTGCCGACAGTATTCTCATTGTCATTGTCCTGTGTTATTCAGCTATCCTATCAGAGAAAGTCATGATACTTTATTATATATAACATAACACTTTCTCCAAGCATCATTTTTTGTGTGTGAAACAACAAAAAAGTCATCCTCGCATTTAGACGCGTAATATGATAAACTTTCGTGACGTCATCGACACTTAAAATGAATTTCACACTTTAGCAGTTTGTTCCTGATAATGGGGGAGGGGTTAACATTGAAATATGATATATTGAATATATATTGAAGTTTCTGTCTAGTTAGTCTTAATGCGTCCGTGGCTTGGTGATGTAATATCCGGGGGAAGAGGGTCGGTGGTGGGGGGAGGGTGGAGGGTGGAGATGAGCTTCCCATCTGCCGCAGTTGCTTCTTCGATTTAGCCTGATTCATCTCGATTTCCGGTTTGAGTAGCCATGTGCGTATTGGTGTATCTAGCACGATTGCGTATACCAATCTGTGTGGAGTGAGCAAGGAGGGGGGCGAAATTCTGATCCACCTGTTATTGGGATTTGGCTCTTGTGACAACATGCCGCGTTTTCAATATCCCCGGTGTGGACTTGGTCGAAAATCTTTATCCTACTGAAATATCCAATCTTTGAATCCTTATTCGTATCGATCATTTATCGATCGTCCATGATCACTTCGAACGTACTAGTATCGATCTCGTATGAACGAGTCGACCTGATTAAGGTCGTTTATTTTTTTTATTTTCTTGGGAATTTTTCCGAGGACGCTCTTTTTCTCTCGAGTCGGCAAACTCGACGTTACTTGACGCTGGGCATCGGAGAAAGAACGACGCAGCTTTTATACGCCGTTAATGCCAACTGATGCAATTTTTCGCAACTCCCTCGTATATTCCTGGGGGACTCTATCGGAATGGCCAATGGTCGTACGGTATAGTGCGCGTCAAGGAATTATCGCTTGGATACTTTACCCAGGAAGAGAATGGCGTCCGAGGAAAAAGTCTGGATCTGATGGCAAGACTAGTGGAAGGATTGGTAACGCTGGTAGCGGTAGTGGGAACCGGAAGTTGTACCTGGTATAGTAAGGTTAGTGGTATACTTGCAGTCGAAGTATGGTAGTAGCAAATAGCTATACTTACTGGGTGGGAAATTTCATGCGGCACTTAAGGTTGACTTTCATTTGTCGGAACTTCTTGGAATTGCGAGGGATGGCGGAAATTTTATTTTCTGAGAGAACGACGCTTTTTCGACATTTTACAGTTTAGGAAATATTACGTTATTTTTTTTATATCGTCGCTATCACCATTTGGTATTTATTAAGAGGATCGTTGACTCTGAATATTTATAATTATAATAGTTTTTTTATTTTAAAAACAAAAAATTTTTAATATTGTAGATTTTTGGAGTTTAAACTATTCTTGTAGGATTATACATCACTTTCTTGGTCAAAGACATTCTTTAGGTCAATCCATAGATAAGATTTGGTCCAGGTCGAGAGCAGTAGGAAATCTTTCCACAGCATCCTCTGGGATTTTACTGGAAACCCGAGCTCGAGGTTTATAGTGAATAGTTGCTTGAGAATGTACGAGTTCAGCAGAAAATCCAATTCTTTTCTATATTGAATTTTGGATTTCGTACTATAATATATACCGTTTTGATTTTTCCTTGAAAAATGGACTATACACGAATAGACGCTTCGATAACACGATTTTATGAGAAGATTACTATTAAACTTCTTACCGATTATGGTAAACGTATAACGGAATTTTTTAACAGGCAGTTTAGTAAAAAATACTACAATTTCAGGAAAGACTTATTGTGTCGAAAAGCGATATTACAAGCGACGATATCCGTAAAGCAGACTAGTCCGTATACTAGGGAGCGTGCAGGAACGCCCATTCACCTCTCTAAATTCACGGTTCATCGGATTAAGAGATACTGCATAGCTACGGATTGTCCGCCTCACTGAAAACACAGGGGATAGAGTATATTACGAAATAATCACAGACCGTAATGGTGGCATTGCAGTGCGACCAATGAATTCAATGGGGGTTGGGTTCTATTCTGTTCTCATTCCCAGTTTATAATCATACTGACAAATTAACCACCCTGTCGCTATAACCCTTTTACTTTTCTCTCGAATCATTCCCTCTGCTCACTTTCCCCTGAAGCCGCCACAAGAATAACGTCACTGTAGAAACCGTCGATTATTAAAATTATTCTGGGTAAAAAAATGAATGTCTATTCTTTTTAAGTACATTGATGTTTTTCTGTTATCGATTCAGTGTTACCGTTATCACTAGTTTTAATAATTAACTTGACTGTACCTTGAATTAGAGAAGCCAGACAAAAGCGTTAATACGTAGTAAAACGGTGGTGACGTATAATTATGCTGTTTGATACTTTAGTATATATACGATGATACAAATTCACTTGTGCATTCGCACCTGCATTTGCATATCCAAATTTCCTATAACTACAGTCGAACAAACGTAGAAACTACATCCAAGTTCAATTTTCAGTTCATTGTTCAGACGGTAACTAAAATATTCGACGTTATGAATTTCTGAATTCTCTATTACGTCATCAACTCTAGTCTATATGCAATCGTAATACTTTCCTGACTGTTCTAGAAATTCTATTCAGACCGGATGCGCCAATATTTTTAAAAACTTGGACCAGACTCACAGTTAAAGGCAAAGCTAGTCTGCACAATTGAATTGGAGAGTCGAGTGTTTTCGAATTCACAAGGGATAATCGAGGCGGCGTTTGCGCCTGGAATCCGTGAGCTTCTATACAAGGTAGTCCAAGAAATTGCCTGGCGAGAATAGCTGATGCTGGTTCAGGATGGGGAAACGAGGCTGTGCTGTAGCCAGCTGTAAGCAGACGCTCTAACGTAGAGGTAGGGCTAAGGAGTTACTGAGTGAGAAATCGAATGTGGCGCCATCCGTATGATATAGGTGAGGTACTGGTGGCCGTCGCGCAAACTAGGCGTAATTTAAAATGGCGAGAAAAATGCATATCGAGGCTACGACACGGGTCACGTTTTTCGCGCAAGAAAAGTAATATTTCCATATGATTTACATGCCGGGCGGCGAGTCTCTCGTTAATAATTCAATTTTCAATCTGGTCTTAATGCTAGGCGGGTTCGCGCTCCGTAGCGTCATTCACTCCTTCCACGCTATCCCCCCTTGGCGAAATAAGAACCGGCGCCATGCCCCATGGCATTTTCAAGGGAACCGGCATTTTATTTAAGAATCAAATTACTGAGCGTGACTTATATATATCTTTTATACTTACATAAATTTTAGCTGTTAACGCAATATTATTATGTCATTTGTTTTCCAGATTTTTACGTTATCTCGTCTGAACGTGACGCGTGCTATATTTTGTTACGTCATAAAACTCTTCCACAATTTTGTTTCAGTACTTATACGGCAATTACGTGAAAATCTAGTAGCATCCGCAGGTGAATGAGTAGCGACATTTTTCTTCATACCTGTCAAACTATTTATAGACATAAAAAAAGAGCGCAAGAATGAGTCCATTGTTTCAGGATGTCATGCTCAGGGGTTTTATTGCAGTAAAAATATAAAAAATATTTTTAAATAATTATATCGCCTATTTCATATGGACCAGAACGTTTTTATAACGACGGTAACATATGTAATGTAATGGAGTAATGAAAAATATTTGAGAAATTGTTTGTATTCGTAAATTAAAATATAGAGAAAGATTTTCTAATGACGTTCTTCCTTTGAAACATTTTCTTTACACTTCAAGCTTAACGGTCTGTGGGAATAGTTTGACTTTGTTCGTCATGCCGAAAATTGTCCAGGCATAACTATAGAATAAGCCTATTGCGGGTGTCCTAACTGTAGAATAGTTGTGCAGGGTGTCCCAAGGATTAACTAACTGGATCAGTTATTCGAAGTTCGCTGTCGGTAAATGGGGATTCGATGTGTGCATAACACTAGGGCTACAATCATTAATGGATTACGTATTTGCGTCAAGTAACTATTTCTCTTGGCTGACAGTTCTAGATGATGTTTTACCGTTACCTCTTATGGGTGTTATCGAACAAAGAAATATTTTCCGAAACATAGTAATAAATGATGATAAAATTTCTTGACTATTCCTAAGACTAGAGAATGACTTTTGCTTTGATATTGTTTGAGTTTACATTCAAATCTATAATGAGATTGTTTATCGGATCCCGAAAGAGTTTTTATCTGACAATTTTGAAGTCTATATTAAAAACGTGAATGAGTCATTCAAATACGCTTATAAATTTATCATATTCTCATATTTTTCTGCATATCGAAATAGTCATTGAGTACTGTCAATAAGATAGGAATCTACCGAACACCCACATACACCAGTGTCTGGAGTTTATTCTTCTCCAGGCGCAAAGGCTCACGAGGTGAATAGTACAAATGCTGTTTGACAGTGGTAGAAAGTTCTCACGGCACAGAGTGACTTCTCTTGGCAGAAATGAAGGTAAACATGGCCCCCAGATCGAATCTCATGGAATCCGCATCACTCCACTGGATAACTGCGCGATCGTAGCGCGCAGACTCGACCAGTCCTGGACTAGGTAGCCGGTTATACCCGCTCGTCTCCCACAATCAGCGTGTTCACAACCATCGGGAGCATCACTAGATTTTTCAGCGCAGGTAGGTTTGCCGGCATTCACAGCGTCATCACCAGGAGTCGTCCTTTGCGCGCGTGGTACAAGGAATCCAATAGAACGAGCTGGAAACTTCACCTAACGGGAATGAGGCTGAGGCAATTCGAGCCAACCTAACCCTGATATACCGAACCCAGGGAATCCCTCCCCACTCCTCGATGACTTGACTCTCCCCCGCCGGTGTCCTGAGGTTGATGGGTTTGGGGTGGGGCGCGGGTGAACGCGGCGCCCAGCGTTCGGACAGTCCTTCCGTGGATTGCGGATGTTATCGTCTTTCGTTGCGTAGCGTCGCCGCTATATTCGGCCCGGTGTTTATGCGCCAGTTTTGACAAGTGACACGATAGTGGCGCAAAGACGCTCGCGTGTGAAACTAGATGAGCGTCGAGGGCTTCGCAATGCTACGTTGAGTAACACTGCCGGTTACGAGAGGGAGCGAAACATAAGGGAGAGTCTAAAAGAAGGACTGAGAGAGATTATTTCTCTTTATCCTTTGCTTTCTTTCCCTCTTGTTTTTTTACTATTGACAAAGAATTCCTTCGAGGTTCTAGGTCTATGTGCTGTGGACATCCTTAACACACAGGTGAGCCATGTTTTATGCACACATTGTTGAGGTTAGGTTTTGCGACTACGTTACGCTCTTATTCTCTGTGGGAAAGTGGAGGGATCGTCTATTGATGATCTATTACGGTTACTCGGATTTTTATCGCTGGTCACGATAAAAGAGAGAGTTTATAATTTATATGAATATTTAACGGACACCGAATAGAATGCCGCCGACCCTGACCATGCTGTCAGTTATATTTTTTTTTATTATTCGACGAGAGTATCATTATGGCGGCATGCTTTCTCCTGAATCGCTTTCCTTCAGTCATTTATGGACAAGACTGTACCATTTGGTGTAAGTTAAAAATATTTATGTTAATTGTCACGTTAGCGAGCGTACTGGCGTCGTCTGTACTACCGCAATCGGGTAGAGTCCTTGCTCGGCTGCGTGTACCATGTTCCATGACCATGTACCACGTTCATGTATGTACATACTAGGTTCATGTAGTATGCAGCGTGCCATATTAATGAGCCTCGGGACGTTTAGAGGAGGTCGTGTCGCCACTTTTGAGATACTCATTTTAAACAACTTTACGGCGCTATGCGTAACCGTCTTTACAAAGCTTGCAAACGGCTCTTACAGTTCGTGCGGAGGCTCAATGGCTTAAGGTGTTTTCATACCACGTTTAATACTTAGATCACACAAGATCTAGCAGTATAGTAATACATAAAAAAAACAAACGATAGAGAAGAACGATAAAGAGAGAGAGAGAGTGACATAGACAAAGGGTGGTATAGACAAACGAAATTTTATCTGCGACATCCAGACGAATATTTCACAAACCTGATTATCTTTCGTCGTTTCATAAAAACTCTAAATTAATGAATTTCTTTGGCCGGAAATTATATTAGGACCGTCAAAACCAGAAGAACTTTTACCTGCGGATGTCTTGCGCCGATTTAACCTTTATAATAAATAGTTATTATTCCGCCATGCTGACTACTTTAGCTGACTATTCTTGTCTCTCTCTTTCTCTCTCTCACT
>JARPRG010000542.1:328455-347944 GCA_031001745.1 Hartigia nigra
TATAATAAATAGTTATTATTCCGCCATGCTGACTACTTTAGCTGACTATTCTTGTCTCTCTCTTTCTCTCTCTCACTCTCTCTCTCTCTCACTTCCTCCTTCTCTTTCTTTCCCCCCTTTACCCTCTCCTCTCTCAACTTCCTTCTTTGCCACATTGTTGAAACTTTCTCGGCAATAGATGGACTGCCTACCAACATCGCAGCATCCGCTGGTCTTCACAGCATTACGGTAAGAGGTCTAATCACTAAGAAGACCAAAAAGATTCACTGACACTTCTTATATAAATAAACGTAATAAGCACGTCGCTCGATAAAAGCTAATGCAAACAGAAGCGACGACACGAGTTCGATACTCTTTCTCAGGGACACGCACTATTTTTTATTCCGTTTGGGTATGCAATTTCTGGACTAATAAAAAAATTCGTATTTCCTCCTGTGAACCATCATCGCTAAAATTTATTTCATGGAATATACGTAATATACCATTTTTGTCAGCTGCTTTAAAGAAGCTTTAGGCGGATTCCACTGGCGCATTATAATCCCTTAGGTTTAATCGCTCGAAGCCTTAGCCGACAAAGCGTGCCTTTAGCAAGGGTTCGTCTTCACCCCCAAGATCTTTCGTCCCTGTCATCTCAACCTCCTTCACCCCTCCCTCCACTTGCTACCTCTATTTTGCTATTCGCAGGATCTTACCTTACACTCTCCACGTCACGTTAGTTATGTTGGAATTTTACTGGCTCGACCGGTATAATACCGAAGACACTGGCGATACCGCAAAGCACGTAGCCTTTTTCCTTGGCTACTATTCCTCTTGAATGGCTTACGTGCCTCTTTTACTATTTACATATCTACATGATCATTATAGGGTTACACGTACCGATACTAGATTTTTTTAAATCTCATTTTAGGTTTCTCGTATCATTTTTTGTCTCATCCTGTAAGAGCAGAGTTTCCGCGAGCCTTTGACGTAACCGCGAACGATGGCCGCCATAATAGTTGGCTGAGTACGTTCAGGCAAAACAAAACTCGTTATTGTCATGTGTGTGTGTGTGTGTATATAATGGATGGTATATAGAATGTATTGAAGCAGCTTTCGAATTATACTTTTATCGTCATTCGACCTGATTGCCACCATCTGCATAAAATTCTAACATTCCTTGCCTTACTCTGAATCGTTTTTATCCAAATGGTCCCCGAGGTACAGAAGAAGGGAAACAGCAAGAGCAAAGGAATCAGAGCAGAACAATTAGCCGCATAGGAAAATATTTCAGGTTTCCTCTGGGGCAGTTTTCGCTGGACAAAAGTCCGAAGTTGGATCTTCAAAATTTTTTCAGACGTCCCTACGAACATGGCGTACGGTAAAATGTAGTTCTCTCAGGTACATTTCCATTGTCTAATTTTGAATTCTACCTGACTCTTGGGTCCCTTTTTAGGTTTTTCTGCCTTGTCATTGACTCATCCACCCTCAACTCTCTGCTTGTCTTCTCCCTTCTACCAATATTTTCCCATAGCTATATTTTCCTCCGGAGGTTGACATTCCTAACTTTGAGAACACCTGACACTCGCCAAAATAGTTTGTAGGTGCTCGGTAAATGAAAGGATTGGAGAGCGAGAGAGTGAAAGAGAAAGAGAAAGAGAGAACGATGCGAAGAGAAGTGCAGGGCAGGAAGTTGAGTTTTGGGATCCGTAGGGAATTGGTGCCGACTTGTTGACTAATATAGACCTCGATGAGGGATATTTCTTGGTATTCTGTGCTATTTTGATCACGTGCGCGTACCCAGGAATGGCTTGTACGCCAAAGTATACGTAATTTCCAAGCGTAAACAAGCTCGCGTGGAATTGGCCCGCGTTTTCACGAGAGTCATCTGGCATACGTGTGTTAATGAATTCCCTAGTTAACTGTAGAAATTACTATGAATTAATGTGTATGAATGTTGAGCAGAGAGCGATGGGATAAAGCGAGACGATGAATAGGGGCTGCTTGAATACTGTAATACTTATGGGATATAATTGGAGACAAGGGAGTAAGAATTGGGAAGTGGTACAGGAACAGTAAGTGAATCGGAAGGAAGATGGGTAACGAGGGTGTGAACGGGAAAGGAATTAGACAAGGCAAAAGTTAATTGAGAATTGAATAGCCATCCAATTAGTACGTATCACTGAAGCACACGCTGCCAACTTCACGTCTATTCCAAATTTGACGAATTTTCAGTTTTACATGAGAATGTCTATCGCGTTGAAATGCCTGAAAGAATTCGCAGCACGCTTCTAAACCGTTAACTTCCTACCGTGCAAACATTCGTCCCGTCGTTGGGAATATAGTTGCGAGTTTACGAAACACGTTTATTTATTTACTGTGGCGGAAAACATGACGGCGGTTTTATAGTTATGGACGTGGTGGGGGAGGCCGAAGGTGCTAGTGTGGAAGATAAGAAATGGAAGAAACGTAATCGTCTTATGTAGGAAAGTGGAGAAATCGGTGGGAGAGAGAGAGAAAATCGCAACGTCGTCAGTTGCCAAGTCACACATCGCATTCCAGGATCCAAGGAATCAAATTTCGCTACGAGTAAAACTTGCCTGAAGACCCAAACATTACAAAGAGAAACAGAGCCAGAGGTAAAAGCAGAAGTACTCGCTCAGCATGAAATCGCGCTCTGACTGGTTTTTAGTATTTTTACGAGGACCAAGAAGTCTGGCTGTGGCACTCAGAGGTACGCTCGTGGACGGGCTGTCTGATGGGCTGATGGGTGCATGGCACTTTGTCCGAAAAACAATCCATGATTAGACATGAATACTCTCATTAAACATTCGACCTGGCCTGTACGACAGTATGTAAGGGACATCTGCGCGGAAAAAAGTAGTCCTGCGACATTGGCGTATTATCTCTCTTGGTTAACCTGTGAAGAGACATGGAAGAGAGAGCGAGAGGGACAATTTCTGTCCTGGCATTCCCACCATGAGAATCACATAGTCGTTCGTACAATTACGAATCGCTATATATATATAATATGGATATCCTTCCATGGATAAGATTACATACGGAGCATAGAAGTTGACTATGGCTACAGTCGAATTTTAAAAAAATTTTATTGTACATAAGTCCTGTCACTTGTTTTTTTAATTTATCAAGGCACAATTTTCACTTTTTTCATCCTCCCTTTGTTTTCAACCTTGATTGGCGCGAAAAATTCCCGCAGGAAGAAAACCGTATGCTGAGGCCTCATGTCCCGAAGGATCAGGATTGCCGTAAGGTGACATCTTCTACGCTACTGTATCAAAGGATGGCGGACACATCCCCGCATGAAGCTACCGGCAGCTTCCAGAAACTTCAATGATATAGAATCGGTTTTTCGTTGTCGCTGTTTTGGGGATCGCCGGCATTCCCGGAGCGCGATTCCATGCCGATCCGAAGAAAGAGAATGAGAATGCGAATGAGAATGAAGAAGGATCAAGGATATACGCTCGGAGCATCCGAAGGTATGGCAAGGGACCGTAATCGAACTCCTGTTGCTCCTGGAGGGCTGGTTCGACTCGTCGAACATACTCAGGAGGAACCATCCACGTGACAGATGGTTTCGCTGATAGCCAGACGCGTAAGAAATCGCTGACGGCGGCTATACCTCGCAATTAGTATGTGCAGTCGGATCTGCGCTAAAAAAACATGGTAGCCTGTGGCTGCTGAGTAAACCATGTACAAGAACTGTCATCGCGCTTATTAAGGGTAGCTACCATCATCACCTCTATAGTGCCCATCATCGCTATACCTAGGAGAATAGATTTTAACACACTGAACAATCCTTATTTGCCTCATTGTCGAATATATATAGATATAGATCATAAAATGAAATTACTGTACTTCAATTGGACCTTGTTTCTCGGTCCATAGATCTTCTAACTGGTCGCTGCTTTTACGATGGTAATACCGGTCAGGATTTACGACCGGGGTTCTCCAGATTCGTGGATTCCCATTGATAATTTAATAGTCAATAGACTCGAAAAGTTTTCCTAGGTAAGAAGATTTTATAGTCTGGAGAGAGAGAGAGAGATTCAGGTCAGAGGGTACAAAAGGGAAGGGTGTAACTCAGGGGTGTGTGGGAGAAGAAGGTTGGTGCTTCTTGAGATGCATTTGTGCAAGAAGGTCATAAGGTGGTTGGACTGCATGGGGTGGGCAATAGGGTGAAGAGTAAAGGCAACGGAGGGTCAGAGGGTGGAATATCATCGAGATATCGCCTAGCAACGAAAGCTGATAGCTTCGGCAGAATCGATAGATACTCTCTAAAGTAATATATCGAATAGCATGCTTGATACTAGTCGGCCTTCTGCCATCCCTAGTACTAGTATTAGTAACTAGTGTTGGTATCAGTGCTGTCTAGTATCTATATACTATACTATATGCTGCGTACTACATAGTACGTAATGTTGGGAAAAGCGGTATCTATGTTGCTATATGTACATTTAGTACATACATGGTACATAGGACAAGTCTGCATATATATAGATATAGTAGCTATCCTCAAGGTACATAAATATCGATATATCACAGTTTGTAGGAAACCATGATGCATTTGCGTAGGAGAGTTGAAATCCAGAACATCCGGTTGGCATCGTTTGACATCTTCAGGAATTTTGCATTTACTTGAATAATAAAAATAAAAATTGGGTTAGATCGACCGAAGAGGGTGTTGTGCTCGATTGTTTAAATGTTTTTGATTTAGTAGGAGAGAGCAGAACGATTTTCCTCTGTAAATAAATAATCCACGTTACGGAATTTTCTGTGTGATTTACTCGAATTTTGTATTGTAGTTACTGTGCAGACAAATATTTCTATTATTCAGGACTCTTATTTGCCTTGTGTTTAACTAGAATACACAATCTTTCATTTGACTTATTTACCATCGTCGGAATGACTGGCGAATGCGTATTCGCACGGTAATCAATGCAGAGACGAAATAAACGGATAACCCTAAGCGGATCTGGTTAATGCTAATGGTCGATAATGCGGGCATCTAATTTGCGGTCGGTGGATTATTTCAATTAGAGCAACTCGCCCTAACGGCGCGTGGTTAATAGCATACGCCCCTATCTGCCAGCACGCACGCATCCAGACCGAACGACCTGCAATGGATTTAGTAAAATTCATGCAACATTACAAATTGAATTTAATAATTCCATTAAAACTATCAAGGATTAGTACGAACGATTCAAACACCGTAATGCAGTGCTACGGTCGTATTGAATTTTCCAAATTTTCCCGCTCCTCTACGATTCGAGCAGATAGCCAGTCTAGTGCGCATGCGCGGCTGGCTGAATAACAGGATATACGAATACGTACTCGAGCGCAATGTGGCTACGAAAGGGCGGAAAATGTTTCGCAATCTACGTTACGTCCAGTAGAGGAGTTTACATACCATCTTCTACATTGCTGGTGTGCCCATATATGCAGTATTGTAGTATGTCCCGTCAACCATACGTGGAACAGGAGTAACGCGAGAGAAAACTAGTAGAAGCACGGACCTCCCTAACCTAACCTAACCTATTTCATGCCAGTGCCATATACTAATTGGATAGCGCTGTAGCCAGTCTTGTTTATAGCAGTGCTCGTGAACTAGACGGAAGGTATGATGAAAAGAATGACCCAGGGAGGTCTAAGGTTAGGAATACCCTCGTACACCTGGGATCATATTTTATAGGCTGCGTTTATTCGTACGGCAACCGTATAAATAAAGGTAAGATTAGTCGTCCGGAAAACGTTAAAACGCTACTTCTTCTTGTCGGACGAATAACCTCGCGACTATTTGTACAGCGAATATCAATAATCTTTATTCCTTGCAGCTGGAAGAATAACCTCGCGTCTATTCGTATAGCGAATATCAGAAATGCTTACTTGACTCAATCTAACCTATGATGGATTACGATCAGAAGGTAAATTTTGATAGATTTCGACCCCCTTATTACGAATTTGAATATAAAAATGGCAATACTTGCAGAGATACTATAGAAAGAATGAGCCGATTTAAAGAACACGAGTAGGTTGGACTCCCTCGCTCGCAGACGAATTTTTTTTAACTAAACACACCAACTTGAAATTCCGCTCTATCTTAACCTAACCTAACCTAACCTAGCCATACCTATCCTAACCATTTCAAAGCCTATTACAATATGGAAACATTCTAAGGGATATACATAAAGTATCAACGCATTAAGTTCAATCTCATTTTTAACATATGAGATCGACTATTATTTTCATTCCATGTAAGTTGAAATCACAATTGGTTATGCCGAACAAATAATCGCAGCGTCGCGTAGGTGGTCGGACGAATAATTGTGACGACATTCGTTCAGTTACTGGATGAATAGCCACTGCATTTTATAACATTTTTATACACCCTTGGTATTTTTTTCTTTTGTTTCTTGTGTTATGACTGCACGGAGATCAGTCTTAGAACCGAAAGTGCTTATAAGATTGACGTCTACAGTAAAATTGTCCTAGTCAATCTCATTGATAGGGCACTTGTTCGTTTAAGTGATATCAGGCAGGTTTGATGGACTGCATTTCATTTTTGTCAAAACAGAATCTTTTTAGTATTTTTATCTTTTATACGTTGCTCTTCGTTACACTTCCTGTCCATTTCTCATTTCTCCACATCCCCAACGTTACGGTATGTTGTCGTAGCTTCCGACGAGGACAGATTTAATTGTCAGACAGTGCAGCCAACTGTCCCTTTAATTACCGTAAAAACAAGAAAATTCTGCTAGCTTCTCTTCTGGACAGGTACATATGTATGTTATCTATTTCTATATGTATCTAGAGCGTACACATATATATATATATATACTTCCACTGTCTATATATACTGTGTGGTATATTGAAAAGCATTCGTCGCGCGGACCGGAGGACTCGACTCGTCGTAGTCAGGTTGGGTCAAATTTGTGGATGTGTCGGGTCGTTTCCATATGTAGGACTACATCGCGACGCTTTGAGCACGGTACTGGAGCACGTACGTGCGTAATACTACGATAAAGATCTACGTGAAAGAGGGTTAGAGAATGATTGTCTTTATGAATATTTGACTCGATCAAAACAGGTTCGACTAGGTCGGCCATTTTCCCAGACTCTTTGACTTCTTCTTTAACTTCTTACTTCCAAGGTCTTTGTTGTACTATTTTTATACAATAACAGTTTGACAGAGAAGTTATTAATAACTTGAATTTTATAAGACATCTCTTTCGACTGGCATCTAATAAAAATGGCTGATTTCATCTCCTTTTGAAGTTATCAGGGATTAGGATTGCGTTCGAGGGAAAATTTGGCCTTTTTGAAAAATAAAAGGAACCAAGTTAAATAATATTGGATGAGTATCATTATGGTACTATGCTGATGGGGGGAGGTGGGAATTAAGTTGTGTAGGGGGTTTATTCAAAGCTTCCAAATCCAAGGGGATTCCCGCCCTGTGCCTATTCTAGGGAGTTTTATAAATCCAAGTCATGCCATCATCTCTGTCAGTCGGATTTCCTTCTCAGGATATTTCAACGGGTTTCCGGGCGATCCTTTTTCAAGTGGAGAAAGAGGACTCGATCCTGCAAGTGGAAAAACGGGAAATAATAAGAAAGCAAGGAGAGAGAGAGAGAGAGAGAGAGAGAGAGAGAGAGAGAGAGAGAGGGATAGGGAGGGAGTGGGAGAGGGAGAGAAAGATAGATAAAAGAAATTCTGCCGTGTAGAGAGGATGAGTAGACTTTATAGTCGCCAAAGCCGGAAATCTTGAGACGATACGTATCCTCTAGTCGAGCGGGATTCTCTATTTTGCAGTTGCCGAGGATTTTATTCGCGTGACGTCACACAATACAGTCCTTTAAGGACAATGAATCCTCTAAGGATCTGAGAGAATTATCCACTAATGAGAATTCTCTCTCTTCACATCTACGGGCTTGAAATCGAAGTCGCTAACTGATGGTCAATTAGAGGTCAATCTCAATGGAAACTGCTCTAAAGTTCTAATGTGTATATAACACATATATACATAAATACATATATATATATATATATATAAACACACACACACACACTAAATTTATCCATTCTACATATATAGAAGTCATCCTAGGTAATAAAAACTTGCGTGGGGGGGAGTTAATACCACTTGAAAAATTGTATTTCGCGCGCACAGAAAAAAAAGAGTGGCGTGAGTTTGTTGTTTATTTTTTTTTAATACGTAAGGCAGAAATTTTAAATACAATTCTCCATTCTGTATTATCTTCATAGCAATGTAAAAAATCATATAAAGAATATTACGTTGTTTTTTTTTCTTTGCGCAACGACTTCTTCAAGACTTGGTCAGACTTAATTATGACTACTTCATTCCAGATATAATTTGGTCGTCATAATTGTCGCAATTAACGACACTCCATACGTTCGACTTGGATGCATCTGTGTATAGTAACTAGTTAACTACCAAGTCAACATAATATCCGGTTTATCGGTTACACGTCGTGAAATTAATAAGATATGTACACGTGAGTTTTTTTTATATTTCTTGATTTATTCTGAAAAATAATGTTTTTTAAATGTATATATCTTTTTTAGTGATTTACGTCGATAGCTAATGCCCATGGTCAATGGCCTGTGCGAGCCACCAATCAGGTTTTGACTTTTTGGTCGCCAAATGTGGGTTTTCGTAACACAAGCTCAGTTTCGCAAGTGGCGACTGCCTTTAAAAACGTACGTGCCTAGGCCGGATAATATTATTTTATAAACCATTCGCGCTGAAAATAAAATTCAAGTTATCCAATGCCATCGGAAAATAACAATTTTCACGTGACAATTTAAAAGCAATTATTTGCCCATTTTCCAGAATCCATTTATTTTTCTCCTGCATAATATCACAGTGGATATTTCTGATAGTTTCGACTGTCATTAAGCACTTGTGTACATTCAAGGATTCAATTCTGTTCAGCTTCTCCATTGTTTACTTCAGTGTCCGGTTCACGTAATCATTTAATCCACTATAGACAATCATCGAGCCTGACACTCTTGCGCAATCGCGCGTCATGCTGCTGCATGAAGCCAAGAATGGCAAAGGACAAAGATGAATCCGTTAATTCGTTTAGATCAAATCGTATACGCGTAGACTGTCGCTCACTTAAAATTCGCCTTAATACGACGAACTTTCGATTCTCGGTATATTTCCATTATGACTGTCGCCGTCCCGACTGCCTCTACACTCGCTACATATTTTTACGTATTTTACGTAAGACGCGTATTCCTTTAGGCCTCGTGCTCATGTAAGCGTAAGTAAAATATTTAATGGAATTTCCGTGAAGGAAAACGAATAGAATTTTGCATATTTCATAACTTTGAATTTACGCGCCAAGTCGTCATCATTCCGACAGTAAGTGCTAAGGGCCACTTGGTGTAACGCGAAAACTTCCGGTGCATTTAAAGTACTTAAGGTGTTTTCCGTCACAAAACTTTCTATGACACTCGAAAGCCGAGTCTGACTCGACTTGACTTTACCTACTTCTGTTTACGTTGTCTCTATGAAAGTAGTTGTACACAGTGATTATCAGACGCGTATAATACCGGTAAATAGGTATACCATAAAGACAAATGTCGGAAGTACGTGATGAAGTTCCGTAAGCTCGAATAGGCCGTCAAGTAAATCAGGTGGGAACGATTACCAGGTTAATTACTTAATTCAATTGCGCCTTCGGCTAAGGCAAACTCCTCTAGTTTTCGCATATACATAGATGCTTCAGCTAAAGAGAGGAAGCATACAGAGAAGCTTCCTCGAATTAGTTGAAAATTTATCAACTCTAGCCATTCAGGCATTTTCTCTGTATACGGGGTAATCGCTACTTTTACTTACGCTATATAGCTATACTTTGTTACCTTTAATTAAATCCCCACCATTCACCCCTTTCTCTTACTATCAATATCAAGCATTGGTCCTACGTCCCATCCCAGCATCACTCAGCCGTATTTCTTTGGGTATAAGGGCAAATCGGCAGGGTACCTTATACCGAGAAAAATTATTCCAGGTATTTCACTCCTGTTATTTCACGAGGCAGAAATTTGTTATTTTTAATGTCATTTACATTCGTAACAGACATTGCTTCTTCCAATTGACTGTGTAAGATAAATCTTTAAGCATTCTTAGAGACAGCTTCTTTTTTTTTATTCTTTTTTAATGGTTTTTGGATTTAGTCGCTCTCCGCTGTTGTTTTATGGTGTTTCTCTTGTTTTTCACCGAAAAGGACGTAAATACGGTCGTAAATAAGCTCGAGGCAAATAATGCTTTTTATACTTTTCATATGTACGTGTGAGAATTGCTTTATTTTCGCTTTGGATTTTACTGCTTCTTGATAAAGCGTAATATCAGAAGAAGATCTTCCCTGAAAAGATACCAATTAGTAAGTTCTTGATGGCTATCGAAGAATTTCTATTGTACGGACGTTAACTGATCGATCACGTATAAATTGATTTTGTGTATAAGCTAAATCAATCAGCCTTTGACATAAGTTTAATGGTAAATTCAATGTTTTCATCTGTTTCCAGAATTCTACGATCTTTTACAGAAATCAATATCAGAGGTTGATCACTATCGGTTAGAAACGGTAATAGGCAAATAGAAAGCTGCTTAGAACGAGGATTTCGAATTCTAATTAGCATTGGAAAATTAATTTTAATTGGGCCAGCGATATCTGTTAAAGCAATTATACACCAAGCCCATAACATTATATGTTCTACGTGAGATGGAGAGAGAGAGAGAGAGAGAGAGGGAGAGGTGGACCCTCTATTGACCTTGAATTAGCTGGTACGAGCCTCTCAAATAAAAATGAAATATTCCACACATCATAACCAGGCCAGACAAAGAGAAGAGAGTTATTGTGTATTCTCACTATTTATTATATTATTAATTTATTGGTTCTACAGTATTTCTGTCTTTCTCTAATGTACGTAATTATCCATAAGTCCGTCTCTCTCGCACTCACGGCAAGTATACAATATTGAATTTTCGAGTAAATCTTACTCCTTGCGATATATTGACTTTTCGATACGGGTTGCTCGAATAAATAGTGTATTGAATGATTTTTTTATTTGTCAATTTATATGGAAAACTTCGATTTTCTCTCAGCTGCCATCGAATCACTGACTCGTGTAAAAATTGCGTGATACCCGTCGAATCTGACTGATACGTTTCAACTGAATGGCCTCGTACATATATATGTACGTATATCTCCATAAGATAGACGCATATCTGAATCTTCTTATTTCCCTGAAGAAGGTTGGTGGCAAGCCTCCGGTATTAAAATGCGGGAGCATGATTCTAATAGAAGGCATTACGAGACACGACTGGATGCAAACATCCCCTAATGTATTCATATTGGGCTACCATCCTTACTATCCCTTACTACCACCCCAAAACATTTTCCCAGAACCTTAAAGCGAGAGGGCTCTTCGCTCTTGCGATATTTGAATTTTAATGTAACCAACCCCCCGTCTACTCCCCTCCTCCCACATCCCACCACGACATACCCACCCTTAACCTACCGCTTTTACCTTGCACCCTTCCCTTCGTTCATCCATTACCTTACGATTTTCTACAGCACCGTTCTCACGGCCACTGGATTTACCCGGTATACAGAAAAAGTATCAACTTCGTCTTTCGTATCAGTCGGGTAATTTTTTCTTTTTGGCGATAGTCGAAAAAAGTATACTTGCCGTGGGGACGTACCTTATTTTCGTGTGGGATTATCTGTGGAAAGAGGCCAAAAGGTTGACGGAGATAGGAAGAATGGGAAGGGGTGAAAAGGAAAGAGGGCTGGAAAAAAGAATGGAATCAGGAGACGTGCAGGGGATGATTCGCTGTTGATTCCTTTCCTTAGGGAAATGTCCGAGTATAGGGGCCGGCGAGTCAAAAATAAAAGTAAGGTAATCTCGTGGCCGACATCTTCCATCTGCAGGTATAAAAATCATACCGAGAATTCTTGATCTGCTCGACAGAACACATTGCGATAGAGGATGCGGGAAATAAAGAGAGAGATCAAGGTAGCAGCTTACACCGAAGGAACAGGAAGACTCGGAGGTAAAGTTGGAAGAGGCCGTTATCGCGCGAAGCTCATTGAAATTTTCTTCAAAAGTCCCAAGACCATCCCTCAGGAGAATTAAGCCACGGGAAGGGTGGAAATTCGCCATATCCTTTTCAACAAGAATTGTCCGCAGTATCCAGGAACGGGATCGTCGGGTTACGTGCCTGCGTATTTACTGCCGAACATTTTCAAACCCCTCAATCCCCTTCGAGGCACCCACAGTATCCCGGAGTACCAAATACTTTCGCCATACTCGAGGACTCCGAGGACTCTCAGGATTCTCAGGACTCCCAACGTAAGACCATAGTCAAGCGACAAAGCAGCGACCTTCTGGGAAAGGACGATAATGGATAAGTCGCAGTCTCAAACCCCTGCTCCCATCCTTCAGGACGATCACGTCATTGTTCCCAGCAGCTATTGATAATTCGAAATTGGCCAACTGTGTGTCTTCGGAGTAGTCGGGTTGACGGAGGGGGTTGAAGGGGGTGGGTCGGTAGGTGGGTCGGCGGTTCGGAATAGTCAAAAGATAACCCTCGTTTTTAATTACATTTTTAGAATTGTTGGTTACTAACAATTTGCCGACGTCCCCGCATTCCTGGATCTACGATCTTCATCCGACCGTCATCCTGAAACGACCCTCGCCTCCCTCTTCATAATACTTTACCCTCTCACCTTGATTGCACCCTTATCCTCTTCATACCCATCGACCATTCACCTAGTCACCACTCATTGCTCACCATTCACCATTCAAATCTCAAATCCCTTCATAATACGTTTAATCAACACTTTCCTAACCCACCCTCCCCCCTCCCCCCCACCCTCTTCTCCCCACGCCCCACCACTTATCTATTTCCGCACACTATCACTCATGCGTGTCCTAACTCACTTTTCTCCTTTGTCGAGTGACTCATTCGTTCCTTGTATATCCAACTCTCTCTCGCTCTCTTAGTCCGCTCCCTCAGAATACTTCAGCTTAGCACTAAGGGCTACCACGGCCTTTTCTTTTTCTGTTTTCGAATGCTACGAAACGTCGTCTTAGGTTCACCCTTTCTTTGTGTGACAAATCTTTTTTTTTTTTCTTTGTCTATTCTCACGTCCATCCCTTCTTGCGAATCATCCCTAGGTCTTTGTTACCCTTTTTTTTTTCTTCGCGTCTACGACCTCTGCAATATTCTTCCAGCCCCTTTTCTTCCGCACACTTCGTCCGCTTACTTTCAAGGGAAATAAAACACTTTGGCAGCATCAGAGGAGCATAGCTCTGGCGAGCAGCCGTGACGTTTTATCGCGCTGAGCACTCTCTCCTTGGGACGGCTTTGAAATCGCTGGGTATCGAGCCTCTTTAAATCCTTCATTGCGCATATAGCTCTCGTTGCCTAACACGTGCTGCAGCTTGAAGAGACCTTCGGCAAGTTCATCTCCCACGATTTTATGAAGCCTTTTTGTTTTTATCTTCTGGCTCGTGAAACTCTGTACTACTTTATTTGACGCTATGGAAAAAACGAGTACTTTTCTCTCTGATGCACTACTTGCATATATTGTGCATATATCAGTGTATGGGTTATAGCGCTGGCTATGTCTAAGTGGGCGATAACGACGTTACATAATATAAAGGCAGGTTCGCTCAAGCGTCTGGACATATGAAATTAAAATATCATTTCAATAACATCAGTCGTAGTAGATTGCATTTTATATACGTTGTACATATACAAAATGTACATACATATATATGAGGGTGTTGAAGGGCAACGAAATGATTAATGAAGAAACGTATACAGGGTCTTTTGGGAAATAAGAAGCTTCAATATCAAATATCACTGCGACAATTCGGAATGATTCGATTGGATGATTTTATCTGGTTATCAGTGATATTCGAAATATTTCGATACCTACGTGTTCTGCTTGGCGATCAAGAAATTCTTTTCCGATTTTACGATCTATCGATTGCTGTTTTTTTTTCTTTTTTCTTTTTTCTTATCGTCGTACTGCGTTTACTGTATATATGTATTATCTTCAGGACACCAGGAATTTCAATCCTTCCATTTGACACGGCGTGGCGACGTTCTTTTTACCGCGGCCGTCAACACTGTCAATGCATTGCCAAACTCTCTGCATCCCCTAATATACTAAACAGGATTATCTTAAGTCACGAGACAGATCATTCTTTTATTATTATTCCATCCATTAATACCACGGGGAAAAAAAAGATAGTATAAATAAAAAAAAGAGAGAAAATTCTTGAACGAATTTTCTATAACTTTTTCTTATCAGACGAGAAAATACGTACCAAGTAAAATAAAAACAGATAATTTTTACTGTCAGAAATTGAGACGTTATTTTCTTGAAATAAAAAAAAATGATCATTTTCCTCTATCCTCTCCGGCTCTCATTGTTCTCATAAGAAATTTTTGATACGTCCAAACCTCCAACAGGACTTTTGCTAGACTAGTCGGTACTTTCGTTCCCACGTTATATTCTTTTCCAAGCCTTTGTATACATATTTGTATGTGTGTATATATATATATGCAAATTCACATGATAAAGGAGAGCAATGCAGTTCAAAGTCAGATTTTACGTATATCAGAGGATGGATTATTATTCGCTTGTCGGACTTGTTGCAGGATCCTTTACTCCTTATTCCCTGTATCCGGAATCCACGTGATCCCGTGTAATCCTTGTGTATAAAGGATATCGTTTATTTTACGTATACGTAACGATCCTAGACAGGGAAAAAGAGTGGGTTGGCATACGTACCTATGTAACTGCTCGTAAAGCGAAAGACGTGAAGACGACATTGAAGAGGCGAGGAGGGAGAACGAGAGATGAAAGAAGAATAATAAGAAAAACTGAAGATGACAAGAGACTGCATGGAAAAAGACAAAAGTGAAAATGAGAAAAGAATATATATGGTATATATATTCATGACGGCTTATCGTTATTTTTTATAAGCGTATAAAAATACATGAAAGAAGCAGAGGCCCTTTGCACGCAGCTCTTTTACGCTATATTACCCCAGGCTTTATCGTCTGCCTTATCAAAGATCGTTAAAGATCATCGCATTACGATCGTTATCTTATCATTGGTATATACGAGCTTTGAGAATGGCAAAATCTTAATTAAATCTTTAAATTGAATTATTTGATCAATAGTAAGTCGTAATTGGTGCAACTAATGGAAATTTTTGAAAAAATATAAAAAATTACGTATATGTATCTTAATGGCAGCCTAGAAATACGAAGTAATAAAATAATTGTAAATGGCGAAGGTTTGTTAGGGAAAGGCAAACATCCTGCAGCTGTAACTAGTGCAACTCGAGCCTGAAGTGTAACTTCAGCTTAAGTTAGATGGTTTCCTTTCTTCTAAGGTACATGATATGTATATAGCTATCGTTTACATATGCATGCATGCATGCATGCATGACCACATACTCCCATTCTTACTCTCTGGCAACTCTTCTTATTCGGTCTGCCGTTTTTGCCTTTCTGGATGAGAGAGAGAGAGAGAGAGGACATTAGCAATACGGCTGGGACAAGTATTGTCATAGGGGCATTAACATTTAGCCAAGGCTTTTAATGGAGGCACTCGTGTGCAGCTTTGTTGTGTCTATTACTATGTAGCTATAGGTATAAAGAAAGATTGCTGAGCAAACTTTTTTTTTTATTATTGTATATACAATGGTTATGCGTGACAATAATTTATTTTATTAATTTTGACCAAAATTTCGATTTTATTGTTTTTGTTTTGGCGATGGGTTTAGTAGGGGGTATTGGGTGTGCAACTTTTGTATGATTCTGCTTTGATCTGTGGTTTTTGCACAGATTGCAGATATTCGGTGTATCCACTGATGATATGCTGCGTTGCAAGTCGAGGGGCCATCTCTGATGGCTTTTTATATTATTATATATATTTTACGTCGATTAATTTAATTATGAAACTTTGGTTATCAGAGCGCAACGCGATCGGTTCGTTCGACCTCGATAATCATGAGCCATTACAGATACCTGATGGAATTTAATGCAATTTATGTATCCTGAAGATGGGTATCGATGGGAACCAGACTTAGGTGGTTTACCTTACGTAAATACTTGAACAATTTATTTGATCGAAGAAATCGAATTTCGATCGATATCATATTTTTTGTCGGTTTTTAGGTTTTTTTTTTTTTCGAAAATTTGCATTCTTTGATACCGCAAAAATATTAAATGCGTTCATCTTTTCTTTTTTATTCCGGAATTTTATCATCTTTTACTCTCGCAAGTAAGTTTAAACTGCAGCTAATGCGAAAAGTCCTCGTGAAATTTATTCATGGGATGAAAAGGTGCCGCTCGTTTTCATTTCACCATTTTCTTTTTTTCTTCTCTTTCATCTTTCCTTACCTCAATTCCTCCTCTTCTTTCTTTTCGCGCAAAGCAGCCTCTTTCCTTTTATCTACTCTCTATAGTAAATGTCACGGAACGACGCCCGGCGTCGCGACGCGACCGCGTCCCACGGTATATTCTTATCGTAATTGCAATCGTTTAGCAAATGGAAACTTTTCGGGATGACGTCATATCCTCGTTGAATCTTTGCAAATTAGGGGAAACGTCTAATTATACATTTTTGAATCTTTTAATCGTTCACGAGATAATCACTAATACATATATAAATCCTATGTAAAATTTACATATGTATAGAATACGTGTTATTACCATTTAGGAAATTTCCTTCCATTTTAATTGAATTATTGTGCAATATCGTATTTATTATTTTGCAATCATTCTGTAATTTTTAAAAAATAATAATCTAAAAAAAATTTGAAAATTAAGTTTTCGGATTTACCTCGGGCTCATATTTTTCCTACAGTATGTCTCTTTGACATATATATTTAAGTTCTAAGTCAAAAACTGTAAATGTCTGAAAATCTGTTCGTTCTTAATAAAATTTTTTTTTTTTTGTAGTAACCTACATATATTAAATATTAAGTATTCTTTGCTCGTATATTTCTGTCGGATTAAAATGAGAATTTCATTGCACGAGATTTTTACTCTCTCGAACCATCATTCTTCTTCGCCATGGTTACCAACAGCTGAGACGATAAATGGCATCTGCCAGCATCACCGTCATTACGAATTGTGTTTTACGTTTTACGCGTCGCATTTTACGCTTTACTTTTTACTGCCGTATTTGGCAGCTCTTAAAATCCACCGCTTTCTGTCAGTGTTGCAATTCGCAATGTGCGAAAAGTACCAAATAGAATCCACTTGACGTGCGAATTCAAAGTAAATTGATTGACAAATTGCATTTTTTTTTTTTTTCTTTTCCCGTATCATCCATTTCTTTACTTGCTCTTCCGTGCAAAGCATTTCTTTTTCGTGCAAAAATTCTAATCTTCGTACGCAGATATGGTTCTTTGAAAAATAAGTAAAATTTTATCCCAAGTATTTTTAATCAGCTACAAAGTTCCGAGACAAGGAATCGCGTCGACATTGCATAATATTATTCATCAGTTTTGTTTCAAGCATCGCGACGGCAATCGCTCGGCTAATTGTCCAATTGAAAAGGTTAAGGGTACGTATCGCATGTACGTGACATGAAAACTCCGATCGAGTGGGTCGCTCGAAATGAGAGAAATTAAAGTTTCCTTTTCAACGCGGATATAGTAGCAGTAACGAACGCGTATTCCTGCTGCTTTCCTTCTGTCTTTTGTCTGGCACAGTTGTCTCGTTCGGAATAAGAGTGCAAAAAAAAGACAAAAAAGTATCCAAAGCAGTAAGTGTAATACGTACGTAGGCAAAAAAGTATTGTTCGAATAGAAAAGTTAATTCTATACGAATACTCGTTAACAAATCCTCGTAAAAAAGCGTTTTTTTTTTAATTTCGCGCGCGCAAAAAAGCAGTGATTCACTCGAGAGCTCGTTATTCGTGAGGCACGGTGAGCGTAAAAATGGAGAGTATTCAAAGAAGAAAAAACAAAGGCCAAGTGTGATCGCGTAATCATCGCCGGTCGTTTGCCCTGTAATTAAAAAGCTTTTAGCTATCTGAGCGTCGGCCATCGTCGCGACGCCTTCTGTTTTGCTTTATGCGCCCAGCACTACAACCCCTCGTCATACCCGGCGTCCTTAAATTCCTTGCGAAAAGTATTTTATCCCTTTTTCGGTCTTCAGCATCCACTTCCCTCATTTTCCTTATTAACACCACCCCCTTATTTTTCTCATTATAATAACTTGAATCTGAAGAAAGTCCAGCGACCCCCTTGAGTTCCGGTTTGTCGTCTGATTCCCTCCACTCCTAACCAGTTCACCCTACATCAGAGACTCTACTCTGTTGAGAAAATAGTCAACTTAAAAAAAGTCAAGTGGCAGTATTTATTATAAAATTAATTTCAAAATACATATACCGAAGACCGTTCGTATCGTTTCGATTAACAATTATTTGCTTTTAATAAATCATAATTTATCGATTTCTTCAAGATGTCAAATATAGAGAATTTGAACTGGGTGTTATCAATGCCGGTACAGCTGGGACTAATGGTGGCAACGATGGGGACAGTTTGTGGCACAGTGGTTTCTCCCTGGAGACATCAGCTCTATTTAACCTCGTAATTAGGGAGTATAGCTTCTCTATCCTTCTTCCCACGTTTCTCATCCTTCCTCCATTATCTCATTCTCTCCATTTCCGATTCTCTCATTCCAGCCGCGTGGTATCGGTCACGTATTAACATTTTAATCCGATAATAGCTTGACCTGGCAAAACCACCCTCTTCGCACGCTATAAAGTAGACCACGTAAATACATTTGGCTGACTACGTATGTCTGTATCCCCTTAGTACATATAATATTGTCACGATCCGATATTCAATTCCCTGGAAGCATACCTGTTTTTATTAATTACTTTCGGGACTATTTATTATTCTCTGTCGTTCGCCTTCTCTACTTCTGCATTCTTGACTTTACGCTAGATAACAAAGACCCCACTGTCCTTATTGCTTTATCAAGTTTTATTAAGTTAAGTTATTCGCCTCGTAAGAGTGCAACCTTATCTTTATCGCAGCTGGCAAATTTCATGTGTGCTACATGAGTTTAGTCAGCTGGGCTACTGAAATTGTGTAATTTCTTTTTATAGTGGGAATTTTTTTTTTCTTTTCCTCTTGAAATTAACGTTTATAATGAATCTTTTAAAATGGCATAACTACTATCATTTTCGGTTCAAATCACAGGGACAGTGACGAACGAGAATATAGTATCAAATTATAAAAGCCTTTTATCTGCAGATATAAATGATTAAAATGATTAAATCCTCTAAAAGCTGGAGCAGAAACTTTGACCACTTTAATACTGTTTTCTCTCTCTCTTTTTCTTTCTTGCTTCTACTTTGTTCTATTGTTTTGATCCGATTGTTCGTACGCCCATGTAATCTCTGCAAAAACA
>JARPRG010000542.1:348044-360607 GCA_031001745.1 Hartigia nigra
GTTTAGCTTGAGTTTTGCCGGCAGGAATTACCGGGCGCCGTAACTCACCGGAACTCGTTACACTTTATGAAATGAAATGGACGCTAAATGAAAACTTACATTCTTCTGCTCGTAAAGTTTAGTCCACACCGTCGGGACCCATTCTTCGTATCCGACTCGCTCTAGTCACCGTAGTCTATTGCCCATGACGTGGCGCCTTCTTCTTCTATTTCTTCCTTTTTCTTTTCTTCTACTCATTCTTTTAGTTACCAAACCACCCATAAACCATAAACCATGAGATATGACCCATAAATGGGAGTAACGTGACTTTCAGTGTACCACCGTGTGAAATCTCCTTAACCTTAAAAACCTCTTGACATCCTACACTTTCCTTGACCTTGATTCAATTTTGTATTTTTATACAAATTTTAATCTTGACTTCTTGGCGAGGGGTTTCCGAAAATTAATTTTTTTTTTTAAATCTTTTCGAATTCTTACTAGCAGTTATTCAAAGTTCATTGAGTAAGTTCAGAGAAATGTCCTTGACCTTAATACTGAACTAATTTATCATATGTAGAATTGATTTCGATGATAAGTCCCGTAAGTTCTGTTTTGTCGTTCCACTGACATGCTGACTTCTTGAACTCTTTTTAAATAAATTATATTTTTCTGCCGTGGACTTCTCGTTAGCGCTAAGATGACGGACTTGGGAAATTTTGTCACGTGACGAAACAATGAGCGGGGACAAGCCTTTAGGAATTAACAGTTTTACACGTCGCGTCTATTGCCACCATAAATCATGACTCACATAAGAAAGTGGTATTACATGGCAGTCGAGACAAACTGTTTTATTCTTTCGTATGATTGATGCGATGTGAAACAAAGAAAAGATTCTGTGAAATCCAACTGCTTGAAACGCATTCAAGCAAAACGTTATTTGTTTCCAGTGAATTTTATTTGTATTAAAAATGTTAAGGTTGAATGAACGAAGCCCGCACCGTTATCTCAGCTTCATTGCGTAATTAAGATAAACATCATTCGATTGAGTTCATTTGACTAGGCTACATGTAAATCAAGCAACTGATATTTGATTAAAGCAACAGTGCCAGGTGCTTTCATTAGTTCAAATACACATTGGAGGAAGTACACGTGTTGTTCTTTTGTATCGAAATTCGATTGGCAGGACTACACGTGCAGACAGAAAATTCATATTTTTTAAAATTACTTCAAATATTTATTTCAATATTTTCTTATTTCACTATACATGCCATACTTGAGTGAACTATATGTATATACTGTTCGCAATTCGAAAATGCAGTATTTGGTTAAAAGTTAGTTCGTAGTGTTAGTCTATTGCATTTTTGAGAATCTAAGTATACCTATGAACATTTTTTTTTCAAAGTAGTATAGCTGTGAGAGTTCTGGAGCAGAATTCCTGTACTCGACATTGGCCGTCACTTCTGAAAATCGTAGGCCTCACGACGCCAACTTAGCACGGACACCTATCTTCGAAGGTTCTAGAGTGTCGGCCAATGTCGGGTACAGGAATCCTGCTCCAGAACTCCCACAGCTATACTACTTTTCAATATCCATACTTAACACCAAGAATAATATGGGCCCCATAACTGAATCAACAATCCCTCAAAATGAGTAATTACCAACTGGCGTTCGAGTTGACAAATTTGAAGTCTCAATTTTCAAATGATATTTTAGGGACGCCTTAGAACTGTGCCAATGGCGCTACGCGTTCGATGTACATACCTCGGTGGCCTCGGCGTCGGCGTGGGATGCCTGTTACCACTGCAGGAGGGTGTGGATACTGATTTATAGTCTCTAGTCACGCTATGGAAAGCCACCTAGTATATAACTAAATACACGTGTACCTAATTCGTAAGGATACACCAGGTGCCCAGGAGTGGCTTCACCAGGTATAAGCAGACTTCAAGGTTCAGAAGCCATTGAGGCTTCTTTGTTTTGGCCTAATCGCTAATATTCTGCAAAGTCCACGTACAATATACGCAACTATAAAGATATTAAGATATAAACATAGTAAGCGTATTTGTGGTAGAAAAAAAGTGGATAGAGTCTTTGACGCTCCGTAGAGTAAAAAATGTCCATTTTTTGGAGTCTTTGCAATGATAACTACCGTTGAGAAAATCATGAACTACAAAATACCAAAAATTCTGAAAATTTCACAGAAACCCTGTAAAACCAACGCAGCTACTCTTATCCAACAATTTTTTTCTGCAAATCGATCAACATAATTTCTACGGTAGTTGCGCCATATTAGCTGAAGAGGAAGTTTAATAAAAATCTCAGTTAAGCGGCAAGCCATAATTTCCGGGCTTCCTTCATCCAGTTTCTACCTCGTAGTTGGCCAGGATGCAGCTGCAGCCAGACTAACCGCAACACAGCTAAGAGAAGCATCCACGAGAGTACACGGTTACCCAGGTTATCGATGCGCGTTACCAAAATATTTAATATTCTGCAATTTTTCGCAAATTCAACTGTATGGAGCATAGCGCTAATGAAAAAGGTCTTGTTATTTTTTTCCACGTTTATGGCTTCGTGGAAGTGTCCGCCTCAGTTCCGCTACCGGGAACTACTTCATCTGGCAGGTAACAATCCCCCTCCAGTGGCTTCCAGGTTGTTGCGGCTTGTGGGTTCTACGTTGTAGATCCCATTTTCGTTGTACCCAGTAGGTACTGGGTAGTGGGAATCCGCTGAAGAGGCCACCTAGGTGTGGCTGTTATCTCTACTAGGGAACCTAGTGTCTTTCAGTCTGCGGCGAACTGGTCTCCATGAGAGAACATTGGAGTCTGACGTTAGCCACTAATGAGACCCTGTTGGCTCCGTTAATGCGATTCGGCATTCTGGCCAACGCCAGAATAGAAACGAGCCAAGAGGCAGCAGTGTGGCGGAATGGGAGTTGGGCCGCCGATATTGTGTCCCCTTTCGAAAGTGTTTCTATTCGATGAGAGGGAAATGGAGAATAAGGTTAAAAGAGCGAGAGAGGGTGGAATGGCTACGGGAGTGAATTACAGGTTACAAGGATGAATAGGAGACACGAATTTCACTAGGACTAGACAGGGCGAAATCGAATAACTCGAAAAGCTGAAAATTCAATTATTTCCTAGGAGATTCCTGGAATTTGCGAAACTCCTTTTAGCCAAGGCCTTTATCGCTTCCGATGTTGGCGCGTCACCTTTGAACTCCTATCAAATCGAATTACGCTTCTATTCCGAAAAACTTTCCTTTTCAGAGCCACTCGAATGCTGCTATCTCGTATCGCTTTCGAGTCAAGGCCGATTGATTTTCTTTTTCTTTTACTCTTTTTAGTCTTTCCATCACTCTTGATAAAAGCATGACAAAGTTTATTCGTGAAAGTTTAATCGTATCCTTTTTTTCTTGGACATTTCACGCTTTATCGTGACCTTTCGCAAACTTTGTTTTTCTCTGGAATTTTTTGTTATATTTTTCATGCGATTGCTATTGAAAATGATGTTTTATTCTGAAGCGACCAGTTACCTTGCTCGCAGCTATTTTGGTTTTGCGGCTTAGAGAGACTTGACTCTTTACTTTCAATCGTTGCCAGGTAATTTTCGCAGTTTTCACAATCCTCCTTTTTTCCCGCTATTTTCGCATTGCGGGCAAGATCCTTTTTTCCGTGTTTCCGTAATATTTCGCGCATGGCAAAGTTTTTGCTTCTCCGAATAAAATGTCTTTCATCAGAAAGGATCTGGAAGTATTGTTACAGTCAGTAAGAACGCTCGCGATCCTCTTCTCCGATATTTCAACGAACGGCAATGCGCTTCGCTCTGGACAATGGCGTATCGAGTGGCTGCTTCTTTCTATTCTTTTTTTTTTTTTTTCTGAAAAAGTATAAGCGTTTAGTTAAGGAAAATGGCTCTTTTTGCACCATTTCGAAGAGAAAACGAAACCAGATGCTTTTTTTTTTATTCACGCAACGCGATATTCGATTTTTAATTTCAGAAAATTTACACTCGAATTTCACGATAATTTGACAAAATCCGCGAATTGACATCAGCTACCGTATTTAGTCTTGACTGTAGAAATAATTAAAAAACCGGTAAAATTTCTGGCAACGGGATTCATTCGAAATTAGCATTCACTATCAGGAACAATTAATTAATCACCGGACTATATATTAGTCTGCGCGAATACCATAAATAACATCATGAGCCACTTGGCTGCTTGGCAAATTTCTACTTATCACTTGCATTATTAATATCTTTGAAAATTTACATATAACGACAAAATTCAGAGCATACGATATTTGAATTATTCCATATATATTATACAAGGTTATTCATGGGAAATACCTAAATGAAAGTTTGACCTCGTTCAATAAATAAAAATATGTGAAGCTCATAATGTTAATAATAGAAGTTAACTTGTATTTTATTCAACGATACCACACTGCTCAGATTAACTGAATGACCCATTTGCGCGCAATTTAGTTTCTTAATAAATAATACAAAATATACAATCTATAGTATATTTACAGTAACTCCTAGAACGTATCTATATATAGCTATATACCCAATACGATATGCAAATAATCGACTAGTTGCTGGGATCCCGGTGAAATTTGCGAATGTTGGCAAATAGTTATTCGCAGATAAGACCACGAGCTGATCGTAAATGTCGGCTGATGCAGATAGTCGTAGTGAGATTGTCAGTGTAGTCGTATAGTAATATAAGGAGTTGCAATGGATTGATGGAGTCGTCATGAATATGCATTTCTGAAGGATGAAAAGGTTACCCTACCTTGCTGTAACCCCCGGGTGGGTATTTAAAGTCCGCCATTAAAGATTCAGTCTGAAATCTCAAATTTGACATGAACACTTTACCCTGTTTATTTTTATTCCTCGACCAGCTGATGCTCATTACGGGGTTGCATTTAAGCAAACCTATCCTCGCTGTAGAAGATGCTGCTGGAGTCTTGGCTGTTCTTTAACGTAAGCTTATGGAACGTATCGAACACATGGGATATTGTTCATTGGCGCTTGCTACGTTTTTAAACTACCCGCCTACCCACTTCCCCTTGCCCCAACCCTCACCGGTGTTTGTTAGTTTGCAAGGGTGCTTCAGCAGAAGTGGTAGAAGCTGTGATTGTAAGCTTGAGCTTTCAAGGGGCTTGGGTTTCAGTTCAAGGGCGAGTCGCGAACTGGAAGAAGTACGCGAAGAAGGTGCTGAAGGTGACGAAGGGGTGTAAGAAAGAGTTCAGCTTTAAATGAGGAGGTGGATGCTAGAGTGACACTTGGAATGTTACGAGCTTCGGTATATGTATGAAGGGGGTTGATTATTTTTATAATAATAAAGAGGGTTGAAATTTGTGTCGAATAATTTGGCTATGGGGTTAATACAGAATCTGGATAAATTAGTAGGCACGTACCTGCTGGATAATTGCGTCAGATATTAGGGCGCATAGGGGAGCGGGGTGGAGGTTGTAGGGGTTGAATGCCATGCAAATAGGGCTTAGGGAGAATCAGTACTTTATGCTTGTGGTCAGAAGCTACATAAACGAAGAGATGTGTACTGAGTGTACAAGCTGTGTAAAAGGGGGTTGCTACCTGTACCTGGGGGTGTTGGTTAGATTACTTATCTGTATAATTATAAGGGTGCGATAATACCAGGACTTTTGACTTTGAAGGTCAAAAGTAATCGGGTGCATCGATGTTTGTTCTAGACGGTAAGAAAAATGAAGAACCAGAGAGAAAATTAAAGATAAGGAATGAAAACAAAAATAGGAGAATCTAGATCACGTGATTTTATTATTCTCTATGTTACGTGCGTAAGTAACCTGCGATTATATGGGTTTTGTCATGATTCCGCGATTATGCATAAAAAGTAAGGAATATCTAAAATCAAAAGAAAATATTCGATAAGTATACCGAAAGTCGTTCAGAATGTCTTATTCAAATCATGTGATTTCAATTCCTCCAGGGAATATTAGCGATAATTCGACGATTATAGTGACAATAATATCAGGAATAGTGACGTCAATAATACCAATACAATTCTTCGCCTATTATTCCACATATTCTATCGTCTATAAAATAGAGTAACTACTACGTGCCTTTCAATGTGCATGTCAAACAATTTGACTGACGTCATATCCCATAAAATTATTCAAAAGACCATCGAAAGCTTTGCCTAACAATTCAATACATTTTTACGATCACAAGTTAATTATCCATCACGTTATCTTGATTCCAACCCATTTCCAGTTGACGAAGACGTCCGATTATTCTCCTTACATTCGGTTGTTCGAAACAACTCAAGATGGTCTAATGATAAGATAAAGAGAGAAGGTCCAAGATGGAAGACGGGGATGGGTCGAGGAATGAAGTTAAGGTCGAAGGTCGCTGTCGAGCCTTGTAAACCTTCTACGAAATGGATAAAAATACCTTGGCAAGTAGGAGGAGAGGAGGGGGGCCTCTGTCGTGTCGGTCCAGCGGTCAGAAACAATTTACTAACTTTTCCAAAAGTTCAGCACGGCGCGCCAAATTACATAAATAAATCAGCCGCTAACTACCCCCTGTTAGATTCTGTATTGTTCAACCCTTGTGTCGAAGGGTAAGGGGTACGTGGCTCACGGCACCCTGTGTCCCGTGTCCCATGAGCCCTGCTCTGCTTTTCTGACCACGGAAATTTGCTCGACGGTCCGGTCTTCCCCTTTCTTCCCCCACCCTGCCTCTCCTCTCCCCTTCCCCCTTTCACCATACCGTATGTAATTACATACCTGCTCTATACGTATATGCTTCATACACTGTACACCCTGTACATATAATGGACCTTGTATGGGCCATGTTATTTAAGTGCACACGTGTGCCAAATGAGTGCGCCAAATTCAAGCTAAAAGCACCAAAGTAATCCTTTTTATTAGTTTTAGGATTTTCGTAAATTTTTACGACACCCCTTCCGCCCCTCATTCTTCGCTAGTTAATAATTTTCATCTCGTTCACGAATGCTTCTCTCTGTTGGTATTAACGTCGCTTACCAGTCGTTTTAGACTTTATAGGGAATTTCTAGCTTCGTGCGTGCACCTCGTCACGGAGGAAGTTTATTCGTGGTTTCCTGGGGCTGATTTCTCTGGCACTTTTTCCAAATGCTGGATTTCCTCCGTACACGTATCATTTATGTGTTTGAGACTCGAAGAATCTTATGCAAGGTATTCTTATTTTATTTTATATTTTTTTTAAATTAAAATATTTGTCAGCATCTCTAACGAAATGATTCCGGCAATCGTCATTCTCTCGCCCTTGTACTCAACCCTTTATCAAAATAACCTAGACTAGTTCCTTTTTTTTTAAATTTCCCTAAGCGTAACTAGAAGTGTGACATCATATACGTAATAGCAGAAACGTGTAAGATTTTTTATGAACCCATCAAACAGATCTTTTACACTGATAAGAATTAATTGCCGAAAAATTAATTTCCATAAAACAAAAACAAAAAATAATAAACCGTCTCAGTTTATCAATCTTTACGGAGTGTACTATTTCGCTCTTATCACGTTTTTAACTTTCGGGTTACAGCAGGCTAACATGTGACTGATACCCAAGCGATGCAAATGTCCCGACTCTTTCGCGATTAGAATCGTCTCGTGTAGCGAGTCTAGAACCTTTTCAAGGTCATGGTCGCTCGTAACCCCATCAAAGAAAAACTTACAGACTCCCCTACGATAGAAGACACAAATTCTCCCGACTTTCCCCACTCTACAGTCACAAGGCATAAATCTCAACCCCTAGCGACTAACCTCAAAATCCCATGCTGACTAAAGTTTACTCGCAGAACTACAAACACCCATATCTCATTCACTATACAAATTGCCTAGTCCATCATCATCAATAACAACAATCAGTCACTTATCCACGTGACGAATTTTATAAATAATAAAAATACCTAACCCTACCCAGGTACACAAAAATAAGAAATAAAATTCGTACTCCTATTACTTTACCAGATAGCAAAGTATGCAGCATCCAATCCAATGCGTACGCATCCTAGCAACATGATTGGTCCAGGAATAATCTCAGACTATGGTATATAGATAGGACAAGCGGAAGCCTTAAAATTGCGTAATGTATGTCTAACGCACTCACAATCAGACGGACTCCTGGGTCTAACTTATAGTACCGTACGTGCATATGCAGCCTGTTGAGTACGCAAGTAGATACGTGAGATCATCGTCAGCCAAATACGTGCGAGCATACTAGTTAGTCTGGTTAACGAGAATCTATCTCGAGCGACTGTAGCACTGTCTAGCTGTCTGCTTCTCTGTCTGTCTCTTCTATTCGCGTTCTCAAAATTCGTAGCTTGGGTTGTTTGTCTGTCTGGCGCCCTTATAACCTACACTACTAGGCTATTTCGGATAACCAGTTGGTCCCGAGTCTGTCTGGTATACTTGCACGCAATGCCCACTGCATATTGTAGAGATTCGAATTCAAGTGGGCTAATCATTTCTGATAGCTATAGCTATGGGCTATGGTAAGTTCTGGGGTTTGTCAACTGTTATGGTCCATATTGATTCCACGGGCAATTAGTATTCTATGGTTTGTCGTCTACTGGATGTCAATGTAGATACTATATATGGGGATGCTGAGGATGGACCAGACGAGATAGGTGGAATGGGGATTCACGTGTTACGTGGTATGGGAACATTTATTTATACAGTTGTATATGTTCCATGGAATTTCTCTTCGCGACGCTCGATGACTGACTGACCACAGATTCCCTTTATACTGATCAGTATGAATGACTGCCTGCCTGGTGCAGACGCTTGCAAATTTGCGAATTGCATAATGCACTTTGCGCGCGTCATTCGAACGCACCTCCCTTACCCTTCTCCTAGTCAATCGTCGGCGTTCGCGTGTTTCGCCGTGTAATTATATCTTGCTGCGCCTCTCAGTGCATCGACTGCAGGGACGCAACACGTTACGAAGCAGACTTTGCCGTTGTGGATGCACCATGTTTGCCTCGAATATTTTAATCAGAATATTCGTTGAGAAAAATGGAGTTGCATGGAAAATAATATACAAGTCATGGAAATTAAATGATATTTTATGACAAATTATTTGCAGTATGGTTTTTTTTTTTTTTTTTGAAAAGACAGTTTCAAATTTCATGCGCTTCGCGATCAGCTTGGATGTTGAACCTAATGCGGGCTACTATACCTATATACTTTATACCAGCGAATTTATGAGTACTGATACTCTACACTCTTTTACGGCTCACTAGGAGTTTTCACAATTTTCTCGAGATCCCCTCGGAGACGTTCTTTCCTTCGAGTTTATTGCTTTCCTGCGCGCCGAACTTTTTACGACAACCAACCGTAGTACGCGTACCGTCCATCTATACTTATGCGTAAATATATGTATACGATACATGCATATATACCTGAGTAATATATACAATATATACAGTCCGTTTCATTTCACGCGTCGACCACACTCGAAGCTTTGACACACGATTGATGTATCCCCATCATAAGAAAATCCGGTACGTTAGGTAAAACATTCTATATATATATATATATCATATAAGTAAATATGTTCCCCATAGTAAAAGTATAGTAGAAATACAAGACATTTTGTAACTTGCTATATTTCCGATTCGCGTTCAACTTTTTTCTTTCGTTCACCTTTCCTCCCCTACCCGAGGCATCTTTTTTAACGTTTATAAAGCATTGCATTTGGATAGCTATAAGCGTTCTGTGCCGCGACGCTCGGCGTTGTCGCTGTATTTGTCGCTGCGAAAACGCTCGTTGGCCGTACTGAAAAATTACAGTAGCTTTTACGAAAATTAAAAAAAAAACGAGTGAAAAGTATGGATAACGACGTGGAAAATTGTACAAGATGCGAAAAAAGCGCGTGCGTTGCACTATCCAGCTGCTATTCGTGCGCTTAGGTTTCGTTTACAAGCGGCTCTCGAAATTTTTTAACTTTTACATTTGTCTGGGAAACCTTTCGACGCATTTTCAATTTTGTTAGAAAGATTTTTTTCGTTCCCGTGGTATACTCGTGTGGGTACTGTGTGTAACGAAGTTTTTGCCGTTTATAACATATGGAAGTATATGTCTATATATGCTACACATATTCGAGTTTCAAAAAACATTTCAGAAAACGTTTCAACGCAGATTGTAGGTACTTTTCTGATGTTTAACCAGTATTATATTCCGCACGTAGAAGCGCGTCCATTCACATTTCATATTGTAGAAAAAAAAATGTTTCGAGAAAAGAATCTGGTAGACCTAGTGAAAACTATGACACAAATACACGTGTATTTGTATCATGGTAAAAAGCATCTGGACCACATATCGTACTGCAAAATGAAATTAACAAGTTTTGTGACGTCATCATCTTTATTTTATTAAAGGTTTCCTGTAGCGTCCTACGTTTGTTTACGTCTGCTTAATTCTACTCTCTTATTTTTGTTTAATGTAGCGTACAAATATTCCCCTCTTGGCTCTTTCATTCCCATCCATTTCGTTAGTATTTGCTTTGCTTCCCCGTTTCATTCTTCTCTCTCCCTTTCACCCTTGTCAGAGCCACTCCTGTCGCGGAACGCAGGTCACAGGTTATACATAAATATGTTACAGGGCGCAGTCCTTGCGTTACGGGAAAAGGAAAACATTCAATTTCAAGAGCCAAATACATCTCTGGATAAATATATTTTCGCAATGGTAACAACAGTGTTTACAAGTGAATTCGACATTTTTCATGCCGTCGGAAAAGTAAAACGAAGCTTTGTCGTGGTTTGGCACATTGGCACGTTCATATCTATTTGGCACTGTTGCCAAATGTGTCTTTCCTCGATTTACCTTATCCCTCTCTTACCGATGCAATTTGTAAGAATCTGTTACAATCTCACTGGTTAAAGCTATTTATGTTTCCGTGAATAATCGCATGGTTCGAGCGTCCTGCCGGTAGATGTCGACAGTGGCGCCTTCTCGCATGGCGACGACGCGAGTAAACAGTAAATCGTCGTGAAATTTATGAACGTCGCTAGGTACGCTCGAACTTTTAATGCTTTTCATGAAAAGTTCGAATCTCTGACGGGATACTGGTTTCCATGAAAGAGTAAAAAGGTTCAAGTCACAAGAGCATCCTGGCTGCATAAGCGTAATTGAAACTTTAATGGACGCCGATGTGGCTGGCTTACAACGTCAAGGAAAAAACTAGTGAACTCGTGTCGTGGCGGGTGAAGCGTGGAAAGAAGTGAGAAGGGAAGTAGCAAGGGATAAAGGATAAGAGAGAGAGAGAGGGCGAAAGAAGAATCAAGCGAGAGGAGGACAGAAGAAAAAGCCTGAGGCAAACGGAAAAATATTATTCCTCTGTACAGTGTACAATGGGCCGTTGCAGCTGTCGTGTATATTTCAATCGGCGTTTAGTACGTAATATTTATCACGTTAATGTGGCTGCACACCATTTTTGGTCTAGGGAATTTTACCTCAATTCTACTCACGTTAACACTGCCACATTTTCTACTCGGTTATAAATCCACTATTTTTTATACAGTGCTTCTCTTTGATTCTTGCCAATCTCAACAGTTACGTATCTGCCATGATTTTTTTTCTCTTTCATAACCTCAAAAACAATGCCGTTGCTGTGCAAACGAGTGACTGGTTTCGTTACGTGAAGAAAAAACAATAAATCGAGGCGTACGTACAATTGGCTACGTACATTTATGTGAATCAGTGTGTGGTAGTGAGCGAAGAGGGTAAGAGAGAATTTGAAGTGAAGAGTGCGGAGGGACGTTGAGAGAAAATGAAGAGGGAGAGTCAGACCGCAATCACGATAACGAACACAACAAGGACTTCCTGTAAGCCTACAAGGTACCGTCCTATGGCCCGCCTATCTACGGTGTGTCAAGAAAGTAACTTCTTCGAGTTTAAATTCTTGTTTTCATTGCCACGTCGTAAATGTCATTTTCAATTTTGACTTTTATCGAAATTCCACCAATGCTCTTTTGCTCTTTATTGCGTTTCCACTTCGATTAAGCCTACCCTCTTTTTCTATATTTTTCTTTACTTTTACTTACGGCACTTGCTTGAATACCTCTTGCTTCATCTTTACCTCTACTCGGAATCTTCTTTCTCTCTCTTTTTCCTTTTATCTGTCCTTTTTATTTCGTAACTCATTACAGACTAAAGAGTAAAGGCTGAAGTTATATCGGTAGCGCGAAGAGAGGCTCCCAATTGGATTACGTTCGTCATTCCAACTTTTCTGTTTTTCTATTCTACGGGTGTAGAGTTCGCGTAATTCTTCTTCCTCTCTTTTTTTTTCTGTTCTCATCTCTCTTTTACCCCATTAACATACTTTCTCGCTTAGATCTTTGAATGCGGATTCTGCTAGATGCTGACATTATATCGTTAGCTTCTTCTGCTCGGACTTCCTTCTTCGCTCTTTTTTTTCCCCTTATTCCCCCCTTGCGCGCATCTTTCTTGTTTTTCTTTGACACTCACTTTTCACTTCGTTTCTTGCATACTCACTATTCCGACAAATTCTTTGTATGTTTTGCATTGGAATTTCACTGGAAGTCAAGTATCTCATAAG
>JARPRG010000542.1:369318-380331 GCA_031001745.1 Hartigia nigra
TGAATCTCGCGAAAATTTATTCAGACCAGATAAAAGACCAGTAAGCGACACACCGATAAAATCAGAGATATATATATTATATATATATATATAAAGGTTAGATCGATTGGCAGGAAGTTGCGCTCGAAATGAGCACGAAATTACGTTGTTACGGAAACATTGCGAAACCATAAGTCAGTTTTGCGGAATCGCGCAGAACCGAAAGGTTTCCTACGTGTATCCTGAATAATTTCGTAGGTTCGTGTCCTACAAGGACGTTTATCGTAATCCACAAAAGTAAGTGTCGAGCAGGATAAACAAGCAGAGTTTATAGGGTTGATTCCATTACAGGCCAAAAAGGAGAGAAAGAGAAAGAAAACAAGGATACTTCGTTCATGTTGGCCAACGAAACTGTCGTACTGAAAGAATATAGCGCTGTATCCATGTAGCTAACGGTGGTTTGTTTCGTTGAAGCATTAAGAATATCTCTTCGGCATTCCTCGGCTGTTCTCGACTATCTTCGACGAGCATGCTGCCTTTATATACATATACTCCCTTATTCGTTGGACTCAGCCGCGCCGCTTCATTTCTCAAACTGTTCGTGAAACATGCATTGCGATATTTCAAAAGCAACCTCCACTTTCCAGGTCATCCGTTGGAGCATGAATTCGGACCTTTTTTTTTCGAATTCAACCCTTTTTTTTTGGCGATTTACAAAACACTCCTTCAATATTGCTATCACTGCTACGATCGACAGACTGATTGTACTAGATATACGTAGGGATATCCGTATGCTATACTCGTATAGGACGTTACACTGTTAACGCTGTCGTGGCAGCCTAACGGATGATGATCGTCGTTCGCATAGAAATGCTCGTATAAAATTTGTATCCAGCCGTAAATCAGATAAGGACGGTAGTTGCCGAGTGGTCACGATGATTTGTCAAGTTTAGGAATGAAAAGGGAAAAAAGGTGGAAACCATTACTCGCTATATTCTATAAGTCTATGTTGATTTCAGTCGCTTCTTCGAAACCGCCTGTAGGCAGCTGAAGTCTGCCTGGTCTGCTGATTTGACCCTCGTTGCATTAAAGGGATGAAGTCCTTGATTGATTGGCACATTAGACTAAAATAGGAAGCCGCCACTGTCGTTGGATGATTTGATGATACTGTTAATTGATTCGCAATGTACCATCCAGATATTACATCCACCTCTTCCCATCCCATTCCCCTCCTCCAAATGCATTGAATTATTCAGAGAAAGGTATCAGTTACACGCAATTACTCGCAGGCGCCATATTGAATGACTGTCAGAATCTGATTTATAGTTAAAAAAATATAGAACTATCGACAGAATGTATTTGTGGATTCGTACGAAGGTTTAACTCAGTCAATCATATTTAATAATTTCTTTTAGGACGAATACAGTAACTGTTCAGTGATAAGTGATTGAAAATTTGATTTTTCAATCGATTCGATCGAGAAACGAATTCAATCAACTTACGACTGTTAGCTCATTTTGATTTTTAATTTATTTTGAATGGTTGTCTGTAAATTTATTAAAAGTGGTTCATTGATGAGTGTTACGATTTGATTATGCATAGGATATTTTATTTTGTATTAAATCGTATCTGGTCTTGAGGGTTTATTCTTTTTTTTTTTTGGACTTTTTCAACAAAATCTTTACCTGATTTGATACTTGGTTAATGGGAATTGATAAAGCACGTGGGTCCAAGTCGATTTCCCGGAACGAAAGCAATTTCAATTGCGGTTCCGACATGTCGCATTCTCTGAATTGTAGCGAGTCGACCGGATGTACATGGGAGTGGAGTAGAATGCATTTCCAAAGGGGAGAAAGCGAACGAGTTCAGAGAATCAAACCGAGATTAGCGTATCGATCAGATTTCGAGTTTCGTATTCGGAATAGGCAAAAAAGAGTTGTTAGAAGACAAAAAATGTTAATCCTCTCAATGGAAAAAATCACAATTATCAAGATGAATTTGAAATTTTTCAATGGCAACTCCTTTTTTTTTTTATGAAAACCAACTGCTCGTGTAAGTACAAATGCTAATGTGGATGTGAACGTGCGAATATATATATATATATATATATACACACATGATACAGGAAATATGAGCAAATGAGGGATTTGCGTGTAAAAGCTCTTCTCCTCCTGCTCCTCCTCCTCCTCCACCACCGCTCCTCTCACTCTCTCAAATTTTCACGTCCTCCTGACTACTCATCTGCTGCAATAATTCTTTTGGAGACACTTCTACACTCCTTGATATTAGCATAAGCACACGTGACTATGATTTTAGGCTTTTAGCCATTACACCCTGCACCCTTACTACCTTACCTAATTGCTGTATATTCTATTTTGACTCGACAATCAGTCCTTTGATATTCGCGATGAACTATCTCTGCTACGAGAGACTTTTCATAGGCTTCCTTAATAACCAGGCTTTACTTCCATTATTATTATTGTGCAAAGTACAATAAGTTACTTTCAATAACACCCAGATACTCGAAGTTCGTAAAATCAGACTTACAAATGACTATTACGTTCTAATCTATATTCTATTCTTGAAATTTCATGCACATCTGCCTTTTATGTTTTCGAATTTTATGAGCTTCGTGTTTTTACTCGAAAATCATAAAAGCGAATGAAAAACTGCGCTTTCACTGTATTCACACGTGGACATACAAACGTACGAGTACATCTCTTATACGTATGAGTATATTTGCGTACGAGAAAGAATGTGTCGAAATGATGGAAATACCAGACGGAAGTGAAGTAAAGAACGGACAGAGGCCAGAAGGCGTTTCAGCTCGTTGGTGGGAAAATTTGTTTTTCTCGCTTGGCCAAGTAGCCGGTTTCCTATATAGAGAGACAGGGAGCAAAGAGAGAGACGCGGAATAAGGGTGAAGAGGATGGTAGAGACTTTAGAGGTTGGTAAAATGGCGACTGGGTGGATAGAAGGGTGAGGACGGAAGGGGGTGGTATAGGGGGTGGGGTGGTTGGCAGTGGAAACGAAGGCAACGAACGTAGAATTTAGGGCTTGTCTCCTCTCCGCTCCGACTGCATTTCGCAATTTGCTTAAGCAAACGTTTCCAGAAATTCATATCCGCCCTCCTGGCACTCTACGAACCCTACCCCCACCACCCCTTTTCACAGTCATCCAACCCCCTGGTCCTTCATCTTCCCTCCTTTGTCCTCTTGGCTTCTCTATCCTTTACCCAGCCGACCGACACTCACTCTCGGCAATCCCCTTCCAACCCCCTTCGTCTCCGTTTCATCCCTTAGCTGGTGGGGATGCTCGAACGCCCGCTGCTCTACATGGATTTTCGTATTACATTTTCCTGCAATTTGGCAAATTCTTCTCGCGAGTTACGACGACAAAGTGGAGGAGACTCCCCCTTTGCTTGACTAAGCCATCCCACTTTCATCCCATGTAACAATGAGGATTTTACTCGTGCATTACCTTTATCCATTCGTACGTAACACTTCGTTTACGGACAGTTTCTCCTTTGTTTCACTATTTCCTAGTGAGCCGAGTAAAGTAAGGGGTCGGGGTGGAGCTTGTCGCCAGATTTTATTCAGTTTGCCGTGTGAATTCTGGTTTTGAAGAAATACGTTACGCCGTCGAGATCGATGTTGTGACGAAAAATGAGAAGCTTCTGAAACGTCTCGTAGTTCAAAGCCAAATTGGCAGCAGAAAAACTTTGCGTTCTGCTTACAATTTACCCTCATTTTCTTGAGAGCATCCAACGGGAAGAATATGTAGCTGTAGTTGAATAATAAGGAAAGTATGGGTAAATAAGAGGGGGGGCATTGTTATCAGACTCTAGAACGTCTCAAAGTCTTCCACTCGTGTTTATGCTCTAGTTATGAGACCGTCGTGCCCCGCCCCCCCTTTTTTTTTTATCAAATAATTTTTGTCCGATTTCATTTTAATCTTTTTTTATGAAATCAGAACGTAATGCCTGTGGTATACACGTGCAAGATCAAAAGAGGCGCCGAAGACGCTCTCAAAGAATTCACCAAGCGCGTCTTTCTCTCTCTCTCTCTCTCTCTCGCATCGACACTCTCATCGTTACCATCCGTTTCAGGCGACGTCGACATCACTACGGTGTCATCCTCGTTTGCGACGATATTCGGATTGCGTTCTATTGGATACGGTTGTAAAAGAAAAAGAAAAAAAAAATCGCGAGGAAATTCAGCCTTTGAGTTTTGCCACGAAGTACCGTCTTGATTTGTAAGAGCATTTTTCCCGGAAATTCTTGGGATTTTCCGTTTCCGTTTCCGAGCTACCCTCCCTCCCCCCTAGCGTAACCTGACTTTATCGTTCGTATAATTTTCTTTGTAATTTATGGATATTCGCAAAATTTAACGTAGTAGCCGTAACATCGCTCTAGCTTGTTACTCTCACTTTCCTTGGTAAATGGGATAATTTGAGGACTGGAAAAAGCGTCCGGTCGAACAGCCGAATGTCCATTAGTGGAAATGGCGGCTGGCGCCACGTTGTACAATGCGCACTTAACTACACGTATAGAGTGCACATGGACTGGACCCACAATGCCAACTGATGGGTACGATTCGGGCCATTTTGTTCTCCGTTAACGGTAAAGTAGCGCGACCCATGGTCTGCAAGAATCACGTGATACAGAGGGCAGGGACTTTAAGGGTCGTTAAGAATCTTTTAAAAGGTGGGGTGTCTGAACTTTGTTCGAGATACTCGACGTTGTTCACGAGGTGCGAATAAAGGTTTTTCGCTGATATCAAAATGGCTTACCAACAGGATGCCATCCTGAAAATGGATAGTACGGCTGTAAAAATTTCGGTGAAAAATCTCGTCCATCTTTATTACACGATAGTAGGGCTATCGTTAATGGCTGATGTGCTCACCACTTACCCTAAAACTCCTACGATCAACCTTCGCGATTCGTCGCTGCGCTTCAATATCGTCTGTGACGTCGTAAGGCATTTCGAATCTTTACGATTCGAAAGCTATTGGCTATTTACTGTTTACTACCCTGCTTTCTGACTTAGTCAATACTAAGTTAAAAGAGGAGTAGTTCTTGCGGTCATAATACGACTTTAGAGATAAAGACGAATGGTGGATGACTCGCCCTTAAAAGGAAAAGACGGGTTCTACCTCTATCACCCCTGAAAAGACTGGTACTCCCCTATGTCAATCCTTTATCGCGTACTCATGTGTTATGAGGAATAAAAAAATGTTGATACGTAAGACACGTAAAAACCAAAAAGTCTTGTGGATACTGCAGAAGGATACAACAATTTGTATTGGTTTCTTGAAAATTTAAGGCGCTGCTATATCAATCATGTCGAATAACATTAACGTATGTATATGTATACGAATGTTACGTATTGGATGGATAAAGCGGAGAAACATTTGACATATGATAAGGAGAGACCTCTGCAAGAACGTTTCAGCACTTACGATGTTGCTATAAGCGTGCTGTATATATATATAAGTACCGGAAGTAGAAAATTACACGGCGCACGATTACCTATAATCGTAACGGCTTAACCGACTTCCATCGACGACGACGGCACTCGACGCCTCCGGGCATTTTCTGCCGTTTATGCATCCGTCAACCCTGACGTAGACGCTCCTCGTCTTCCATTAGCACTACTTCAGATCCCTGCTAAAAGAGCATATCCGGTGGCGTCGCGACGGCATTTGACAGATCCGCAAACACTTCCTAGACAAGTGCGGAGAGAGTATTACTCTGAAGATTTCTCTGAGAAAGGGTCAGGTGGGGAAGGGGGAATGGAAAAAACCAGAAGTGACGTAGGTTTAACTTTGATGGTTCGATGCCAGTCAGAGCCATCCTTTCTGACCTTTTCTTTTTTTTTCTTTCTTTCTCTTTCTCTCTCTCTCTCTCTCCTTCAATGATATATATCACGATTGGAGTGGAAGGGATTCATTCTCCTAAGCTTCTGGCCCTTCTACGACCATCTGCAACCCTAGTTTATCCTGAGGCAGAGACCTGATGATGGATCGGATAGGACGTTGAACCTACGTGCGACGCCTTGGACGTCGCTCTTCCTTTAACTTTCTTGAGGAAAAAAAAAGTTGGTACTTTTGTTAGTGTTTATTCTACCTTATATTTTGGTACTGTTATATTTATAAATTTTTAAATCACAACTGACTCTATTTGGTTTAAGTATTTTTTTTGTTTTTGATCTCTATATGTTCAATGTATTGGCCATCTTTGAAACTTCGTGGAGACATACATCATGCCTATTGTATGCAGACCGAAAGATGCTTTAAGATAGACACCATCCACTCGAAATCCAAGCATGGACAGTAGTGTGTATACATATGTGTGTGTATATATATATATATATATATATATATATATATATATATATACACATATATGCTCGCGTCAAAAATTCATATCCAGTAGTGCACTCGACTTGCATTTCCCAATAAAAGCATCGTCGGCCTTTGCGCATATTTCCACCACTTTCCACGTCCACTTGGCCGACGGAATTTCATCCTCTTGGCTCGTAGACGCATAGCTCCTCGGCGTCTCTCCAGAGTTCTCGGCTATTCTCCGGGCAACCTTATTCCAAACGTATAGGGCGACGCCTTGGAATTCTTATGGTCGACTCCGGCGGGAAGAGGGTGAGCTGTACGTCATCCACGAAGAAAAAGCTTCGATCTTATCGAAGGTGTAATAATCCCTATAGGAATCCCCATTCGACTTCATGACTCCGAGGGTACCATTACAAATCTACTCTAAGGATGGGTATGGACCAGTAGAACGGGGATGAGGAACAGCGACGAGAATTCCTCTGTTTCCTACTAATTGCAAACTCCGCTTGCCAGCGATCCGGCAAATCCTTAGGTGGTTCGTGATGGCTGCGACCGAGATAGAAGGAAAGGCAGCAGCAGGAGGTGCATCGACCGATGTAAATGCTGCCCGCAGCTTTTTCCAGTTCAGTCTCATCCCTTAGCGCGCAAGAAAAGAATCTCCTCTCTCTCTCTCTCTCTCTCTCTCTCTCTCTCTCTCATGTCTCTTCCGTATCTCCCGCTACTTCTACCTCCTCTTCCTCCCACTACCCCTCAAGGACGAAAAATTTTCCCATGCGCATCCATTATTCATGGGACATCTGTCCTGAAATATAAATTGATTTTTGCCGTATTTCAGCCCCTTCGTCTGCCAATGGGAGCATAAGGGTTGGATGTCCGAGCAGACACCGGTATAAACGCGTATCAACCCCCTTTTAAGATTCTCAATTACTATGTAATTGAGAAAGAATGAGAGTGACAGAGAAATCGAGAAGGGGAAAAGGAAAGGTGAAGCTAGAGAGGGTGGGGGTGTAAATTGTTTATGGTGCACGTATACACGTAAGTATATAGAAGCGTACGTGATCACTGAAGTCCTTGACTTTCTTCGTTTCTTTTTTCTTTCTCTGACGTCACTTCCTCTCTTTCCCCAATAGATAGGTCGTTGACAGTCGCTATAGCAACAGAGCGTCTCCCTTCTGCCTTTTCATTGAATTTTATGCACTCGTGTGTATCGGATGTATATAAAGTATATCTATGTATCTACATATATAGGGAGTATCTATCCAAATGATATATAAACTGTGCTATATATACATATATACATAGTATACAGTAGTGTACTTACCATTGCACGCAGCCTTTCGATAAGAGACAATCAGCCAGTAGATCTGTGCGTTTACTGGACGTTTTACGAGCCACCGTTCTCGGCTCTGTTTAACCCTGGCTCTCGAGAATGCATTTCGCTGTATTTATTCCAGGCGGTATTTAGAGCGCTGAATGCGTTTCAAACGGAATATTAACGGCATCTCGGCACGCGATTTGCGCGTCCTCCACATCCTTTCTGGTAAAACTACCGGGCTGGCTGCCTAGTCACTCTTTTTCTTTCTTTGCTTTTTTTCTTAACAGACAGCTGACCTCCACGCGCACCTTCGTGGGTTGACGTTGTATGTGTAAGGAAGAGGGAGTGAGATTGTACACCCTTCGTGATAGGGGATGAGACGGGACTTCTCGTGGTTTTTCTTGATTTTTTGTTTTGCCAAAGAACCAGTGGCAATGGCCGCGGCACTCTCTGCTGGGTACTGCTGGTACAGTGTGGCGGGGGGCGGGAGCCGGTGAAAGAAGTATAATTTATTAACTCTTCGTTGTAACGAAGGGCGGTGAGAGGGGAGGGGTGTGGACATATCTTGTAAATTATTTTTATCATATTTTTTTGTCCGAGAATTTCACTCATTCATAATTCTAGTCTTTTTCTTTTGTTGGATTTCGTCTCGTTAATTTCACACGGGATATTCTATCTGGCTTCTAGTCAACTGCAATGCGTATGTTTAAATTTGAGGTATTATATGAGATTTTTGATGCATGTATCTTTCTTTTTGTATATCCCATTAATGTTATAGAGAAATGTGGAAACAGTAGTCTCTGAATTATGAGCATCGCTATAATTTACGATCATCAAAGAGACTCGTGGTCGTCCTCGCGAGGAATTCCTAACGATAAAGGGTCAGTGGCGTGGTATCGCGTTTCCAGCGTACCAACCACCACGCAATAAAATATTCCCTAGTTCGTCTAGTTTTTCTCAGAAAAGTCCCTACTATCTACGAGTTTCAACTAGAGAGGTACCGCAGTAATACTACGTCAAGTGTAATATAGCTATTTTCATTGTTCTTGGAGTTATGGGGTAAATAAAAATTGCCGGTATTACATCCCCATACGTAACAACCCTTGTGACGTATATAACTAGCATAAATATACAAAGGCTTGAAAATTTATACTCAACCAGGATATTTCAGCCAAAGGAAATACCAGTCCTGGAAGACATCCCCTATACCTGCTAGCGCAGTACTACCGGAACTACCCCTATTTTCAAGAACATATATATACTCGAGTCTTGGAAACTTGGCGGTATATTTCTCAGACATCGCTCCTTTCCCGCCGCCTCTCTCTCCGTATCTTGCCACGTATATCAGGATCGGATGATTAACGAGGGTTGGTAAGTGTCGAGGTCCGGAAAGCAGCGTGTCCGCCTTATTATTAGTTAGTCTCCAAGAAGGATTTACTCGGTCACACAGGCTTTAATTGGCTTTCCTTGTTCGGCGTCCTTTTTCATTGGACGCGAGAGCTTAGTCACCCTCGGAAACTCGATTTCAACCCCTATGCGATCTACGGCAGCTTCCATACGGTTTAGCACTGTATCTATATCCATATGCATATAACCGTGTGTCGCAATAGTCGTACAGTCGGTATTAGAAAAGCTGGAAGGACCCGTCATTTTTCTTTTTTATCAATCTTTACTCTAATCAGTGAACTATGTAAGTCACTATCTGTTCTACTGTTTCATTGTGTTAACGATACATCCGTTATGCGAGGGAGGTGGTTTGGGGAAACTGGGGAATTTCGCGCGAATTTTAAACCGTTTTAACGAAACCAATAAACTAGGCTTTCACGTAAATCGTCTAGGTAAACTCGCAACAAGAACTTCGGTTGCGTTAGGTGACTTTAAGCTTTGTAACTTTGAAAGGGACTATATACATAACTTATACAGTACCGCGTAGTATAATACATGTAGCAGGTACTTTAAGAAGTGATTTTTAAACGTTGGTATCGAGTATAGTGTACTCGAGTGTACTCGATGTTTTTGTTTTAAGTTTGATTGAAATGAAAAATTATAAAAAAAAAAGAAATGGATGAATTTTTGCAATACTCAAGCCGTGAACGTACTCATGGAATTGTGTCTTGTTTCGCTCGAGTGAATTTCAGTGATTGAATTTTTTATGCTAATTGAATATACACGTTATACACTTGATCATAAATGGACGGCCGATAAAGTCGATAAGCGAACATGCGATTTTACTTTCCCATCTGCATTGGCATCAGGTGGGTATCGGCATGCAACTGCATTAGATATCGCGTTCCGCCTCGGACCATGCAATTTTCACTGCAACGTGCAATTGGTCGGTCACGTGCCGGCGGTACAGCACGATAGTAGTAGGATATATGCATTTACGATAGGCACGTTTAATAATTTCCGGCTGAAATCACGTTTCCGCCACTTGTTTCGCCGAAATCATATAAGGTAATCCGGCACACACTTATTTTTCCGCGATATACTCGCGCGGCCATTACGTGCGTATATTTCTTTTTTTATCCAAAAATAAACAGTCGTTTATCAGATAACAAAAAAATTACGAGCATCCGCGTGGGGAACATTCATTCCAGCAGCCCCACGGGCGGAGCAGCCTCTATCGCTGGATGCAACAAATTTCAGGCTCTGGAGATCAGAACGAGAGGCAACCAACGAAGTAACAGGAATAAGAGAGAAAAAGCGAATGGAGAACAAAAGCAACGAATAGCAGCGAGATTTTGGATGAAAATAAAGATCAACCTACTAATTTACGTAATCGGGAAGATAATTTGGGTAATTAAAAAAAAAAGAAAAAAAATTTCGTAAATATTCCTTTCAAGGCTCCTTTGAAGTATCGACTGGCTCATTAAGTGCATAGAGAATATCATAAATGAATCGGCAACTCCCTAGTGGCAAGTCAGGGTGAAAGTTAGCAGCGATTTTAGCCATACTTAAAAAACACACCCTGAGGACTTTTTTTTTTAAAGCATTCAGAGCAAGGGGACGATTATACGTAGAGAGGCGTGTAGTGACAATCACGTGTTAATACACGTTGTATAGGTGCGAGAGTGTCGTGGTGACGTAGGGGGTGGCATGTTATAGGCTGTAGGGTGTAGATTGTCGGACTATGGAAGATAGGGTGCAGGATGAAGGTGTTTAACAAGCGTAACGAGCGAATGACACTCCTGGCAGTCATGCAATTACGGATAATTTGACGGAGCTGCCATTGAAAAAGGCTCTTGGAGTACATATATATGCTATTTATGTATATATATACAGACGCATATACATATTTCCTAGGGCCTGGTGCAGGTCCCCGTCAAGTTCATGGTAGATCGATGGTAGATTTACGGGAGATGTATCGTATC
>JARPRG010000542.1:380774-443038 GCA_031001745.1 Hartigia nigra
ATTTTCGTAACCTGCTGTTGCCCCGGATTATCGCTACGTCGAGATTATCATCGAATTTTGGGACACCCTGTATATAGCGTCTAGGGTTTATACAATATCTGTATAATATACAACGAACAACAGGTTTGTTTTGACATGTCGCCGTCCAAACGTGTCCCTGACGTGTGTTCTGTTTCTGAAAATACGTTGGCAACCGTGACGAGGAAACGTCAGATTAGTCGCGTGTCAGGACACGTGTCATTCGTTTCCGGTGGATCGTGACTGGTTTTGCTATTTCGGTGAGAAAAATTGCGATCAATTCTAACCGAGGCTTGGGAACACAATCGATAACGAATGGAATGGCGAATAATAGATTCCGCGCTCTATTGCTTTGCTACCGAAGAGATACATGTATATATTTCTTTTATTTTTCCTAGCTGGGAAAAAAAGAGGTCTTCGTGGTACTCAAGCCAATCTTCCTTATCCTCGTAAGTAGCTCCGTGTGTCTAGCAACTCCATCTTACTTCGGTAGATTATACTCGACTCGTGCTTAGACACTGTGCTATCTCGATTTCTGGCAAAACTTTACATCGATACTGGAGAGTCTGCTCGCTCTTCGAGTCACGAAAGTTTTCGCAGTGTTCATGGATGAGAGAGAGAGAGAGAGGGGTATCAGATACGTATAGATACTGTACGGGCTTATGGCTGGTACTATAGAAGATTCTGGAAAAGTCAGAAGGAGTTAGCCTGTAGAGCGTAATAACCTTCTAAGAAGATATTGCTGTGACTTTGAAAAAGGAGTCGCATAAATCAATGAGGATGTTACGAAAAGTGGGGAAAGTCTTTGTTACATTGCCAGGAGGAAGAAGTCTATTTGTTCGTAAAGGATCTGGTGGGACTGAATGAATACTAGAGTCGTATAGAGCGAAAAGGAATGGGATAGAATAAAAAATATTATGTTGCCGTTATCACGTATAGGATAGTAGTAAAAATTCTTTTTATGAAATAAAATTAAAAAAATATATATATTCCAGCCACTCGAGTATTCGTCTATTCGATATTTTTCGTACAGAACAATGGGTTTAGGGTAGATGTAAAATTCAAATTAAATAAACAGAATTTGTTTAACTCTGGTCTGTATCTCATGCTCTGATTCGGTTTTCGAAAACCGTTCTAGAATTACATTAATCTTCGACGTACAGAGGGAAAGAGAAAGAGAAAGAGACAGAAAGAGAGAGAGGGCGAGGAGGCTAAAGGGGAATTCTGTCGGGGTCTCTGCATGATAACAGAGTAATACGATCTTTTGGCGTTTGGGCCAACAGGATTTCTTCACGAATCAAATAAACTTTCAGCTTCTTCGGAGAAAACCTTTGAATTTATTTTCGTTTCAAAAAGACCAGACCGTTGCTTTTTCGAAAAGGACGGGTCAAGAATTCTAAGAGTATGCAATTTAAGGACACCTGAATGAAGTTTTGGGGATAAGAGAGGTTGGGTTCGGAGGGTCGGGATGGAAAGGAGAGAAAAGGGGAAATTCCAAATGGAATTCGGGATACTAGAATATACTACATCGGTATTGACCATTTTCCGAGGCGTCCGAACTGCCCTTAGGCTCTTATCCAGAGCGTAAGGGTTTTCACGTGGCAAAATTGCAATACGGCGTGCGTCAGTTGGTAGCCCTGTGAAGAGAAGGTTTAATCAAGGTTGTGAAGGGGGAACCGCGCCCAATCCTTAATCCTTTATAGGGATCAGCGGGTGCCGGGAAGCTACAGGGTTCGGAAGCGTCGGTTACAGCCTTTACTGCATTTCAATTCCTCTTTTAGCGAATACCACCCTCCGTTCCCTGTTTCTCATATTTTTAAGACAAGACAATGGAAAGTACTTAATCATCTCTAAACTGTCTTAATCGGATGAAACATGCAAAGTGACTGATAACTAATTGAGTGGCATTAGCCAGAAAGTAATGGCGTGTAAACTCAGTGAACGGAAGGTGAAATTTAAATGTTAAACAAAAAATGGATGTAACGCGTTTCATTTCCGGTGAGTAACACTCATACACGTGTAATGCATATTCAGTGTTATTTTGAAAAAAAATATATATATATAAAAAAAAGAAATAGGTCGATTGATTAAAAGCATCATGCAGTTTAATGCGTCCATAATTTAGGTAGCCAAGCCAACGCCTTGTTTCATTTGGATCTGATTGGTTTATGTATTTTGGGAAATTGTCTTATTATTCTATCGTCGCTGAGCTTGCTGACGCTTTTCTTCACTGGGCACTTGTTAACAGGAAGCTCAATTCGGTACGTTCGGGAATAATCGTGACCCAAGTATTTTTGATATTTTATGGTAAAAGCACCTTTTCGTTTGTTCGTGAAATGAAATTCTCTTTTAACCATACGGCAACCATCCTATATCAGAAGAATTATTACCGAATACTCACAATATTAATATAATAGCATTTTGGTTGGACAATTGTCATTTTTCTAAATGCATAATATAATTTGCAAATTTTCGTATTGAACTTTCCAATAACGCGTAACGACATCTGACAATCTAATAAACGAAAGCTGCTAATCGACAACGAGGTTAATAGGGCACATCGAGCAAGTAAGTAGATTACGACCAGTCAGACAAATTATATCACGTAGTTGAACGATAGCATTAAACTCTGGTATCCACTAAACGACCCAAATACGCAGCCTTCGAGGTATTGACGTTTGATAAAAATAACAAGTGCTATTTTACGCGATAATAAGGACGAAGACAGTCGACTTTGCTTTCACGAGGTATTCCGTAGTTGCGATACACATCCGCCCCCCAACTTCCTCTAGTTCGACAGATTGCGTCGAGTCATGCGATAGCTTCTCGAGAATGACGTCCCGATGACCTCTCGCACGTCCCATGAAAATGGCCAAATGTTTCCAGATAGTCGTGACATTATCGGAAACCGTTATGCCTCAGGCGCGATACACGTTTCTCTTCGGCCAATGAGGATCTGGAAAATTTCGAATTTTACAAAATTAGGATAAGTCAGTGTAAAGTAGACGAAAGGATGCTTGTTGGACCTCCGAAGAGGTAGGTGAGATTAAAAAAAAAAGAAAAATTATATAAGAAGACCAAAGGAAAGAAGGAATGAAGGTGTACTGTGAGGCCGGTCGGTTATTGACCTTCGCGACTGAACTTTCTCTATTTTCGCAAGCTCCACTTTCATAGCTTAATGGGTCTCAACGAGTCTGGCCGTACGGCGACTGCCGAGTCTCACCGAACCCAGACGCCTTTATGTATCAAAACCTTGTGCGCAAGAAGGAAAAGAAAAGGATAAAAAAGCAGGAAAATGAAGGAAAGTCAGATAATCCAGCCTCTGTTAAAAGCTAGTTCTCTTTGTCTATCTTTCAGCTCCCCCCCCCCCCCTCCCCAACTTCCCATTGACACGGATTCACCGCCACACTTGCACCATTCAGAATATAACGTTCTGTTTGGAATGGTCGGGGAGGGCGATCATTTTTTTTTGTACAATATATTATCTTATATTCTTATCTTTTTATCTCATCACTGTCAACTGTCTTTTTCTTTACCTGACTTACCGTGTCTCAAAATTGTTTCCCCAGTGATCTTCTTTACCTAGGGACTTTGTCTTCCAGTAGAGTTACACTGTATTTCACGCAATGCTCTGTATTTGTATTTTATTTATGTTTCAATTAGCTGCTTTGAAATTGGATTAGAAATGATTAGCGACGCTAATGAAAGGTTGGAAACATTCACTTTGTTGCTTTAGAGATAGAAACACTGTTCTTGTCCTTGCTTATTGGCTCGTGGTTCCTGTAGCTACGAGTTCCGGTTGACCAGCGTAAGTTAGGAAGATTCGAGGCCACTAAATAAACACTAGGAATTCTCTTACCCAAGTTGTGCAGGTAACATTATATATATATATATATATATATATATATATACACTCTCGTGTATCCAATATATTGTATAGTGTACAGTATACGTATATATAGATATAGTATAAAGAATCTGGTATATTACACTTGTGGAAATATCCACTCTATACTCAACATCGCTGCTACTCTCGATTCTCACCCAGCATCCTTATTTTCTATGCTTCTCATCTTTTACCCTTTCATGAGAAATCTGATAGTAAACAATTTCAATCTTAGAGTCCCATAGGAATATACAGAGATTTCGTCAGTGACTTTTTCCAGCCGATTAAAAGTCGAGATCAAATTTACCATGTGACAGCTATAATTTTATGAGAGTGAATTATGAAAAAAATAAAATAAAATAAAATAATTATCATTAAATCTCTAGTCGGTGCTTTTATTCGTTGAAAATATTTCTGAATTCTGATATTCGAGAACGAAGATCTTCTTTTTTTTATTATGTTTGTCTTTCGTTGCTTTAAGAGATAACAACGTAACGATAATTAAAAGCTCTTTCCCATAGTTTATACTCGGTTTACATTAAGTAACGTTTACATCGTTTAAACCGTACTAGCGCCATATTAAATTATCATTAACAAAACATAGGGGTGCGTTCGTGCGGGAGAAATTCACCCTCCAGACCTTTTGTTTGTTTAACCCCATAGAACAACATTGGAGTTCTGCGCATTTCTCATCGACTGACTGTTATAAATTGCGTCAACCTCGAATACCAGGAAAAGTAGCTCTATCAAGGATTACCAACCCTTGCGAACAATCCACGCAGTAACTTAATAGAATCGTGACCTATATTACGTGTATATTTACATTCAGCTTATTTTGCATATGCATACGTCACTTCGGTGGAACAACTACTCAACGAGGGCGGAAGGTATGTATCACTATGCCCAATCAAGTGAGTGGGTATAGTGGGGGGGTGGTCAGAGGGGTTAGATTAATACTCGAATGAGTAATGTTCGTAAATAGGGGAGTCCTTATGAACAAATATACGTATATTTATGACGTAAGGACAGGCTGATACACTGACGGGTAACCAGACTCGGCTAGTTTATACGATTTTAATCAGATGATCGATAAAGGATTTTATCGTATTGTGACAGCTCAATGTTTTTTTTTTCTGATCGCCTATTTTAACTTTATACCACTAGAACAATTTCTAGTGGTATCGGATAGTAATATATCGAATGACATGCTCTTATCTGCACGCGACTTTCAAACCTTCGCTGTGACATCGCAATTCCATCTTCAAGACGCCTTCTTATGGTTCCAACGCCATTTTCTTCCTGTCACTCGTGACTTCAGACATTTTATGTACACATCTCTGTCCTATAGTAGAAAATTCAAATATGAACGTATAAGTCAAATTAAAAGAAAAAAAAATGTAGAAAAATTGAAATACATCCGTTATCGATTAAAAAGAACATTTTAATTGTTACAATTATTAATTATCAATTGTTTCAAGTTGGATTATTCGAATCGATTCCGGTTTCTGCCAATGAGGTAAACATAACATAACATTTGTTTACAGTTTCCCGTGTACAAACTTTCCGCTTCGTTTTCGATCATCGATTTTCAATTCATAGTCAATACCGAAAGTCTATGGTCATTGACATAACTTCGAACAAAACGGAAATTGCGTTCTATGTATTAACAATACAGAGCAGTAGTCGGTATAAGGACTCTTGTACGGTAGTCATCTGATGTCATCGTGAATGATATCATCTATCCAAAGGGTGTCGAATGGCATAGTATACACTAGGGACCAGGTCGAATTGGTAAAGTGATATCGGTAATCGCATTTCCAAAAGTTAATTCAGTTCAATTCGGGCTTCGGAGGGTAACCAACTTGTGACAGTTCACTAGTCAAGTGGCAGCCAACACGATAAAGCCAGCGAACCTAGAACCAGGGTACCTACTCCAGAAATCCTGGTCCTAGGTTCGCTGCTGGGGCTTCCGTCCATTAACTCCCTAATGACTGAAGCAACGGGCTGTGGGTAATGGTAGTAAGGTTGCCTAATAATCCTAGACTGTAGATTCTACTAGAGAAAGAAAAAGAAAGCAAACGGCCGTTCGAGAGAAATGGAACGAGACCTTAAATACTTACTTACCGGAACTAGTGCAAGGTTCTACCTCCCATTATGTACCTATATACTGTACCATAATATGATTGGCAACTGCCTAATGCGACTTTGCAACAGAATCGCATTTACTTAGAATGTTTCAGTTTCTCCTTGTAACACTTTCTTTAGCGTCAAGAAAAGAGTGTTTGAAAAATTGTACGTTCTTGGATTTTCGAAACACCTCTAAAAAAGTTTCCATTGGATTTAAGGTAAACGTCCTAGTAGCGGATATTCCTATAGAGTACGTAGCAAAAATTGTCTTCCAAAATAACTACTGAAAAAAATTGCTCCAATACTTTAGATAAGGAAGACATTATTGCTCCTCTGTTTACCGGCACTATGGGAACTACAATATATGGAAGAGAGTATAGTTTTCTATAGCTTCTCGGAATCTTGTACAAAGGTCTGGCACTGGGACCGTTTACGGTAATACAAAATTTAAAATAGTTGTGTCCAACGTATCTAATAGTAGAAAAGTAGATGTGGTCATGCATAAGTCAGACTTTACACTGCAATGATACGTGCGCTTGAAAATTAGAAGATTTTCAGATAAATAAGTCAATGATAATTCAAAACGTTTTTTTTTGTTTGTTTTTTTCAACATTTTTCCAGGGATTTTACCGTAGAGGGGTGGGAGGTGGTGGAGCAAATTAACGATAATTAAATAATGGATATCCGAATGGCACTGTCGCCCTCAAAAAAAAAAGGTGAAAACAAAATCGCACAGAGCTTCCGTGACCTTATAAGAGGTTTAAGAGAATTCTTTGAAAATGTTCAAAAGTTAAAAGATTCGTAAGGTTCAAGGACGAAATTTATAAAGCACATGATAAGAGTTTCACTCGCGCTGATAACGTTATACATGCGTATACCACATATCGATAACACTTGTAAAATAATCGCAACGTGTAAACGGCGGATTTAAAAGAAAAATATTTGCGTCCAAACTATTAGTCGCTCGCATGTGAATCCTGCCGCGTGATACGTGTGACTTGTCGTCGTGCTTGATACGCGATTAAATCGTGTTTATTCTTCTATCTGTTTTCAGTCGCTTTTTCCTTTTTTTTTGTTTATTTTTATTTTCTTTTTTTTTCGTCGCTGTCATACCTCATGATTCCTGAAACCCGTAAAAACATTTCTGTTGGTTTGATCGACCACTCGATTCCATGCTTTGTCGTTGCGATACATCACGTGCAATATCGATGAATCGAGCTTTATCGCGACACACGCTTCGCAGCTCGTCACCTTTTCATTTCCGATCCATTAACCCTCAATGTTTTTTTTTTATTCTTGGATACACGACCCTTTTTTTTCATCTTTTCAAGAAAACTTACGGTTAACTATATTATTACTTTCTATGGGGCTTCCAGGAATTTCAAAATTCCTCCAGTTGGATAATCCCGATTTAGATATTCTCTCGTGTAAGCGATTAATTCTGGCCGTTGTATCGTCCTGAAACTTTCAGATTGTTATGTACTAGGTAAATGGTTAGGATAGGATATCCTGTGTACACAATATAATTCGAAGGATCTGTTAATAGATGGAATAGTATACATACATACATACATAATACCTTATCACTTTTTCCGTTGCTTATCAAACTGTTCATGTTAGTTATCAGATAATTCATATGGCATGTATTACTATGTGTTGAAAGATTATTATTATTATACTTTTATATTCCTTATACATATTAAAAAAAAAAAAAGCAGTTTTGTATAATTATTCGTTAATTCTTCTTCGTTAATAAAAATTCTCTTTGAATCAGATGCAACGGTATCGCGAAAATATTTTTCTTGGAAACAAATTGAATTAGACTGATTAGAAAGGAATTATTCAGGTGGTATAGGATTTACAAGGCACGTTATCAGCTCGCATTAGGATATCGTGCGGTCGAGTAGCAGCAGCGGAGCACGGCTATCGTCGATTCGCATTATTACGTCGACCTCCGGCCGCCAATGTGCATGTTACAATCATAGGCAAATGCAAATGAAATTTATGACGTAGCCGTAATGCACTTTCCCGCAGACAGAGGTCCCGCGCTGCATAATTCAATGCAACGAACCAAACGCGAACGCGCCAACTAAATCGTATTTGCAAATTAGCAATTTTCGCGATTAAAGCCGAGGATATATTTTCTCTTGGGTCCATTTCCAAATTTTTCGCTTTTTACTCTCCCGTCTTTTTCTTATTATTATACCGAATCGCAACCACCTATCAACAACCCCTAAGCCAACTGCTCTGTTGTTCCCCCTCCATCTTCATCGTCCTTTTTTCATTATTATTAACTCAACTCGCTATTGTACATATATGTATATCTATTATATTGCTTCTTTCTCTTATTCTTTTACGTGTAAGGGATTTATTCGTCTTCTTTGGCTCAGAATGATTTTTAAACGTTTCGCGCTCGAATTGCGCATGTTGCGCGGTACCTTGATTTTACGTTGCTTGAGCGGCAGACGAAAGCAACGGGAAAAACTTGCAAACTGCGAAACTGTCGAATTTTTCATTAAGGGTGCCTGTTACAGGATTTTGTTAATAAATTACCCGGAAGTCATTCATTTCTAAAAGCAACTTTTACCGCGGCTATATTCGTTCTTTGTCTTTTTCTTGCATTCTTAAAGTTTTAAGACACGCTGTGCTAGCCCTTTCCGGTTAAACTTCATTTTTCGTTGGATCATCTTCGACGATTATCTCTTTTCTCTTTCCTGTAATATTTTTCTTTTCTCTTTCTCTTTTTTTTCTTTAAATTTATACTTTTTTCATCTTTTTGTTTTTCTTCTTTACTAGTCTCCTCGTTATTACTCTGTCGTGGAATGGGTATTCCCCAGTCGGTACTGTTACGCGAACTCTGCTTATTCACTGAAGAAAAATAATGGAAAATGCACGACATTCGTGAAATTTTCTTTATTTTTTTTTTCTTTTTTTTTCCTTCTAGTTTACCCTGAATTTTTACTCAGCAAAATTTATATAGTCATAACGAATCCCAATTGACAGAAACAGAATACACATTACAATGAAAACTATCGTAGAATTCTCGTTGAAAGTCTCTCAAAACTCTAATTATACGTTTTTTTGTTTGTACATTTTTCAAATCTCGATAAATTCCGCATTATCTAATTATACGGAGTTCTCAAACGCTCGAGCTATAAATTCAGGACTTTTCCGTTGTAACAAGCACCAGTGTCTAGATTTTCAAGTCAAAGTCGAAGTTAACAGACTAGAAGAAGAAATACGATTGAAGAGATCCGCGTGTTTGAGAAAGTGAGCCCAAAAAAAAAAGGAGAAAGAAAGAAAATAGAGCGTATAGTATAAACGTCTAGCAAATCAAAAAAGCATAGAAAATAAAAGGAAAAAACATTTCTGCTCATCGGCCCGTAATTCAAACTCCTCGAGTATACTTTGCCTGCAAGCGGAACAGGAAGCTAAACCTCCCTTTTTTTTTATCCACCCTTCTCACTCTAACCCCCAACAGACGTCACTCCTGGCGCGCTTGCTGACACCCTCTTTTCACTCTTCCCATCTTTCACGCTCCTTGCATCTTATTTTTTGAAAATTCGAAACAACAACAATTCTGTAGCGAACAAGTTAGTCGAGTCGAGCCAACTCGATTCGATTACCCATGCTCCACTGGTTCCGCAGCATCCACGTATATTCTCGAATTTTCATCCAAACCCTCATAGACATCCTTGATATAATTATTTCTTTTCGTAATAATGACGTATACCGCAGTCCAATCTCGTTATAAGCCTATACGTGTCTCACTCCCACTTGTACGGTCGATATATATACCGAAAAAAGAGTGAGAGAGATGATCTACAGGCTTACAAATGAATTCCATACAGACTGTATCCAAGACAAAGTGTCGGTATATTTATATAATTTGAAATTAACAAAAATGGCAGTTTCTATTAAACGGCATTTACTTATATAGTTATAATATTACTAACAGGTATTCTCGGCAACCCTTGTCCTCGACATCAACCTTCGACAGTGAAATTCCTTGTAATTGTCTCGCTAAAGGTGTCGACTCTAGCATTGAACCAGATTGACATTGTGCACCCGAATGCCCAAGTATCGAGGCGTCGATCTAAAGTTTCCTCAGTACGAATGGACGGATAGCGATAATCGAGGTAATTTGCAGAAGGGCAGGGTTATCGGGTGAAAGGTGATCGTTCATTAGGAAAACGTTGTTATTACGAGGCCGAGACACGTCGTCGACGCTGTTGGCTGCGAGATGAATGCCATCAGGGAAATAAAGGGAAATAAAGGACTTACTACTACCACCACTATCACCACCCGCCACCATCATCACTACCCACTACTACCAACCACCACCATCATCTCTGACATCGGCTCTGCCGCCATCACCGCCACCGCACACGCCGGATGGAAGCCAGACGCTAAAGGGAACACATGCGAAAATCAATACGCGATACACGCTCTCAAACTAGTCCTAGAGAACACTCGGAAATTCACTATGATTACTGGCAACCGTACTCGTGAGAATATCTTGGAGTAATTGTCCTCAAGGTATGCCGCACCTGTCTATCAACCTAATTACAAGACATCTTTGTTTCACGGATAACCACGAAATTCCTATCCCTCCATCTCAACACAGAATATCCGATAGCCCTTCCTTCAATGTGTACATAGAGGAATTTAGATTTGATCTGATAATAATAACAATAAGAATCTTATTTAGTATTTGCATATACCTTATTCATTTAGATGCTAGCAGCGCCACTACGGAACTCGGACGTACTGTAATTACGTCATGCATATTGGATACGGTAGACACGGTGGATACCTACTTCGACTGGAAGATCAAATCTGTTAAGGGTCGTCATAAATTCTCAGCCATCTCCTCCGGAATCTCTGTTTATTTATTTTCATCGTGGATTCCATTCTGCCATGCTCTCCTGATCTGTAGACTCGTAGATTTTCCGTGAAGCGAAAATGTCGACTCTGACTACGAGCATCGAGCAAGGCTTTCGAAGCATTCATCCATCCAACCATCCATCTCATTTGCCCAAGCAAGGAACCCATGTATACATCCATATCCATTGATGCGTTGATCGATCGATCCAAGTATTTAGCGACCTACGGGCGTTAAGGTCGTCGAAAACACTCGGAAACCTTTTTGCACCCAATTACAGCACGCTCCGCTGGTATTTTGCGCATTATTCGGAGGCAAGGTTAGGTCGAGGCAGGTCAGGCTAGACTTTGCCTCGGCACATCCGTATACGTAGCCCTTCACGGGTCTCGTGACCAGATTTGCAGATTCGGAAAACCGGGAATCCCCAGGTAGTCTTTCTTAATTTGTCACGGGCGAGATACTCGGGCTGGAGGAAGGAGAAAAAAATGAAAAAAGGAAATCTGACGTGACTCACTAGGGCTGTAGCAACTCGTTCAGCAATTCGAGTGGTTTTCGTGGAAAATGGGGTAAGGGATCACGTTCGTAGTGGGGGGTGGGGGTGGGAGGGAGAGGTAGAACTGGGGAAGAATAAATTATAGCAACGTATTAGCGCCGTCGAGTCTTCGCGAATTGTGGGAAAAAAGGAAATTTTCAAAGCTTTAACTTCGTAACGCCCTTTTCGACTGCTACGAAAACCTCGCGAACCTACAACAGCAACCTTTTCACATTTTTCGAAATCTTACAACCTCCGTTCAAAGGCTCCTTTGACAACTCTGCCATTAAAAAAATATTTTTATAATAATATTAATACTCGGACCACTCTATAATATTTCCAAGTTTCCAGGGTCAATCATTAGATTAAAAATGGGGAAAGGTAAACGGCGAAAGAAAATGTATGAAACATAAATATGAGAAGAAAAAATAATTCGAGATAAAAGTTAAACTCATTAAAATTGATTTATAATTTTAAAAAAAGCTCCTTGAATCTGTATACCCTTCTTTGCACCTTGTTCTAAAAAAAGATTAGAACATTTTTTTAATTTTCTTAATTCCTTCTGACAATGAGTTAATGAATGTCCCTGATCTTTCAACCCTTTCTTATTCTCACCATATCTTGTATCCTTTTAAAAAAATCTAAAGGGCACCGATTAATCAGTTGTTTAGCTCAGTGATAAACAGTCCTTGGGACTTACACAAAGTCCAGGATGCTAGACTTTAGAGACCCCCCTTGAGGAATAGTAGGTAAAAACAGCTGAACGTTCTTAGGCTTAGTGCTTACTTGTTATTCACTCGAAGTTTCATCCTATACGCCTTCGAATGTATTTCCATCACATTTCGCTTCTTCTCGCTCCTGCGGACTATAAATCATAGCTACTCCGTGTCTCTCTTTCTCTTCTTCCTTGCGCTATCTCTCTTGATCTCTCGCTCCTATTCCCACGTGCTCTCTACATTCTCACATTCTCAATCCCCTTTAACGTTCGGCAGAATTAAGTAGCTGCACCCTTCTCAAAGCGTAGCATTCCCCTCCCCCTCACGAATATAATGACAATCGAATTGTCATCGTTCCACCATTTTCGACGTCCCTTCGACCTTCACGGATTTTAAATCGATAATACACAAAATTTACTAATAATTACATAACGAATGTTCGATTATCATTAATTATCCCTTTCGTCGAGCGATTACGTCACTCGTATACGATAAATGGTGAATTTTGTATTTTTACTCATTTTTCATTGTGTCAAATACCTGCTGCGATAACCGAGTCTTAAGCGTCGATTTAAATGCAAAAAGCTCCACTTGTGCTACTGGTGGGTTCGCATGTGTCTGCAAATATTTGACCGTCAGCACGTTCTTTGCGAAGAGCAACTGCAAACCGAAGTCACGGTCGCTGATGCTGATATGAAAATTGGATTATGGATACTTGAATGTCCCAGGAACTCGAGAAGGGTGTCACTTGCAACTGAGATAAATATATGACCCATTGGAAATTTCGCACCATCGAGTAACTCGTAGTACCGGCAGTGTCCAGTGACTTTATTCGATTCAGGATTAGCAATCACCCCGCCACTACTATAGCATTAGATAACTTCCACTAACCACAGTAAATATGTACTCTAGTATATGTATACTAGATGTAATACAGGAGTAAATATACACTATTGTATATACCATAAGCTATATAGCCCCATGATATTACCTGTAAATAGGTCGAGTAAGAAAGTTTACCCATAAATGTAGAGAAAACTAAGTCCGTAAACTATCAGACGTAGAAAAGTATAAGCGTGGATTTGTGTTTACTCGCGCAATTCTCCATGATACGAAATTGGCTGGCGCCATTGGCGGATACAATAGACAACGGAGAAAACGGGTTAGCCAAATAATCTCAGTAACTTTTTCTTTAGTTGGATTTAGTACACGAGACTCTCTCGAAGGTAAACGATCCGCCGTACGATTGATCTTCCCCGAATCCCAAACAGCCTTCTGCCCTCACCTCCTCCACCTGGCGAATTAGGCTAGATTTTTCCAGAGCTCCTTCCAGGAGCTCAACTTGTTTTTTCTGGTTTCTTCGTTTCCTGCTTGCGAGTACAGTACGTGAGACTTTTTCCAAATCAGCGTCTATATATGTATACACACGCGCCCACGCACACACGTACATATACGTACTTCGGCCATTTCCCTTCAGGCACAAGGACGCAACTTATAAATCGAAACTTTATTGCGAAAGATACAATCTTTATTTGTATAAATAAAAAGCAATTTCGGGAACGTTACTTTCGGCGCATCAATTTTGTCAAAACTTTATTCGTTTTTATGTCTGTCACATTTGTGGCGGCTTACACAATCTTTTTTTTTTTCATTGTCAACTAACACAAAATCTTTAGCTCTTCGCTAGCTAAATGAAATCCACGACGATCTCTTCAGTTGTTTCATTTATTTCGTATCCGAAGGGATTTATCTGGGACTGATCAATTGCCCTACCGCGATTCCCACAGGAACACCAACACACAGTGCCTTTGCAGGTCGTAACCAAAGTGAAATTGGCCACTTGCGGTAATCAAATATGTAAACAATTGATAAGGAAACTCCAAGGGGGTGACCACAGAGTAGTTTACCTCACAGTGGAAGGATTCACTTAGGTCATGATCAATTTGTTTACGTAGATGAATAATAGATGTAAACTCGATACATAACATTTGTAACTATAAATAATATATAGTTTGACTATATGATACGTATATATGATACACACAAACCAGGTTTAATAAACTTTTGCGCATATTCAAATGTAATAGGGGTTTTCGATGAGGTCCAAGTACCTTCCAGATAGTTAATCTCGGCTAGAGTCGATCAGTGACCTTCAATACGTGAATGTTAGAGGTCAACGAATTATGGCAGACCCTAATATCAAAATATATATATATATATATATTTTAGGCTCTTTTCGACAGAGTACTTTTCTACCTAGAAACGTTCCAAAAAGGTAAACCTAAGGGTTGAACCCTTATAGCTAGGGTCTATGCATAACGAGACTAACCATAAGCCATTTTATTTCTGTTTCAGCCATCCTGGATGCGCACTAGAGAATACTGGGACGACAGCTTCGAGTCGAGATACGCTGAACTCAGCAAAGATCCCACGAGACCGTCACTCAAGGTAAGGCAGTGTGTTCTTATGCCCATATTTATATAAATAACACATAACTGGTATATACTTGATGTATAGGCTAAAGTATATCATGTATACTTGAGATTTACTTAGGGACGGAAAAATTGTATTTTCAATGATTGATCATCAATCTTTCTTGTCGGCGCTTTGAAAACTTGGAATTTCTTACGTTAACGTGTAGTAAAAGTGGCGTGACGGGTGCTGTCATCTATGAGAGGAACGTTTAAAGCGTCGATTGACTAAGTAATCCTACTCCGTGTATCCGTTATGTCTTTTTGGAGTATAGTGGAGGTTGCGTAACGTAAGGAAACGGATACGGATTCTTGAAGTCGCAGAGAAATCTTTGTGGATGAATGAACGTTAACGAGAAAAGTAAGTAAACCGAGAAAAATTGTCATAGCCCAAATACTTCCATTCGAATTCTTATTGTTGCAATTCTGTGATTTCGAAACTGAGAAGCGAATAAGAATCCGTTTCTCGTGGTAAAATTGTCAAACTGCTATAGTAAAGCTTGAATAAGTAATATCATATATCCGATTGCTGGTAGTGACGTAATGACTGCCAAAGCAGATAGTTCGATAGATACATATATATATATATATACACAGGTAAGAAGTAAATCAAATAACGGAGGATGGACAGCGGCTTGTAAGCTGTTACGATAAATATTTTCGCGAAAAATTCGCAAAGTTTGCGATTCCGACGTCAGATCCACTGTTCCAAGAAGTATGGCAAGACAGGAGCTTGCAAGCTGCAATGGCGAAGTTTTTTGCGTCGAAGCTTCCTCCTAGTCATTCGGCTCGCAAATCGCATTATGACCAAAGTTTCCTTTCCAATGGCCGGAAGGAACGGCCTCGCATTCCCAGGACTCCTGAGGATTCGTCGATTTTACCAGAATTCATCCCTCCTTTTCTCATATAGTCAATCGCTTTTAGTTCGCTGACCGAAAATTCATGATATTTCCTTGAACTCTCATGAGAACCAAAAAAAAAAAAGCACGACCATTCGTTCGTGCAAAGTAATTTCAACTTTTGCTGCAGCAGAAAGGGTCTTATTGTTAGATACAGGAAAGAGTCATGTGAACATCTGAAAATACACCGGGAAGTCAAGTAGGTGTTTTGCGCAATAAGATCCCAGGATGGTATTGCCTTTGTCAAGAATGTGCAAGTAGGATACTCAAAGTGAGTTCATGCTGGTCCATGCTAATCCAGATGAGGTCAAGTGGCTGTTCTCGAAGATTATATCTCAGCGGTGACATTGAATGACCTATGTCTTCATTTCCGAAGAATATTTTAATTCCCGGTGTAACAGGGTCAGGTTGTGATAAGTAAAACTAGGTCGATTCGTTTAGAGGTCCCTTTAGCTGCCGAAACGGATATTGGTACCACCACTTCGTCTTTAGGACGAGTTCCTTGCGAACAGTTTGGCGCGATGCATTCTTTACGTCGCTTCCATTATCCGCAGCCATTGGAAATATCCGAAAAATGTCTTGAGCATTTCCGACGGATGCCAAGGAGGCATGAGGAACTCTCTGGGGTTGTCCGGAGGTAAAACGGCACTCTACGTGACCTCATCATCATGTCAGCGGCTTCGGGACTCATTCGCCAGGAAAAGAATGTTAAACACGTTACACACGTGGAAAACTTGGATCTTGAAAGAATTTTCCATTTTCATTCTCCCAAGATCAGATACCTCTATGTGGGTTCGCTCTGTTCATCCTTTTTACTCTTCGGTAAGGCATCAGTCAATTGTCCTTGATCATCTAGAGGGAATGATAAAATGAGATACGTGTTTGTCGAAGTAGAGGAAAGTTAATGTTTTAAAAATATTTTTAGTATCTAGATAAGCAAGTATTGTCTATTCGATATCAGCTACTATGCTAGTAGCACGTACTCGATAGTCTGGCGGAGGATGTTACGTGCAAGCTTGACTGAGCGTGGCCCAATAGCCATCGGTAATTATCGTTATCGAGACCTCGATCATTCTGTTTTCCAATTTTCCGCCTGCACGTTTCTCCAGTGCGGCTTAAGTTGAGCGCGTGAGCTGCAAGCTTTATTACAATGGGAAAGTCCGCCGCAAGCTTTCCCCGTGTTCCGGGATACGTAGTGGGGAAAGGAAGGGGTGGCAGGTTTTTGCCGTCCAAGCCAAAAAAAAAAGTATCTCGAGAATTTCGAATAGGATCATTCGCTACCGCGAAGATTAAGAAGCTTTATTCTCTGTTCGGAATCTCGGAAAACATTTGAAGCTTAACGTGTAACTCTCGCTGCGAGTCTGCCATAATGAAAGGTTTTGCCGAGGCTAACCGACCAGGCGATTTTATGGCTCACAAATCTCGTCACACTTTAGGGTCACGTAAAAGAATTCGAGGTTAGGATCAACCGGTAAACAAGTAAGCGAGTGTCATTTTTACGAGTTCCCATTTGCGCGACTGAATTCTCTTTAATTCGCCATTATTATTGTAGGCTTTTTTTTTGTAAATTATTTTCGACTTTCCTTTTAGCATAAGATACAAGTTATGGTTAACGTGTCGTGTATTGAATATATCTTAAAATTCGATTGATTATCGGTATCGTCGTTCGTTGCGTATAAATTTTCCGCTTGACGTACACGTTCACGGTATACAGTCAATTCGAAATATATAAAATAACTTTTCCGTCGTTTATGTGATGCTGGTTCGGTGCGCGAGCAAAAATGGGTCTTTTAACTCCTTGTTAAATTTGCGACGCCCTTTTGCGTCTGTACCATGCTTTTTTTTAAACGTTAGAAACTAGACTCCAAATTTGATTGGACAATTTTTTTGGTGATCCAGTAAAATTACGAAACTTTCAGAGCGGACACATAAATATCAGCCGTATATCAAAGTAACAGCGTCGGCCATATTTGATATCAAAGTCGACATTTTTCACTTTGACATAGCTGCCAGTAAAAAGCCTATCGTCCTGCGTCGTTGCAAATAAAGTTTGACAAGTTTGACAATGGCAGATCATCAGGGCATTGTTGGCAGACACAATGGAGCTTGACGCCGTTTCAAAATAGGAGCAACAATTATGCCAGCTGCGAACTTGAATTTCAAGCGAGATGCAGACAAGCCGGAATTGAAGCCGGAGTGGAAGCTCGTGCCGTAGCTACTTTATGATAGTTTGGGATTAGGTCAGGTTACATTGATCAGGTGGCTGAGTACTTAGGTACGTAGGTACCAGGCGACCTAACCTTCTGGGAGAAATAATACTTATCTGCTGGAAGTAATATCCTCCTCGTTAAACGCAGCTGACTCTTGTCTAACTGTGTTTTTTACTTTTGACCCTAAAACCTTTATCACATTTTCTTCGTCGCCAAACTTTTTATTACCAAAGATTTTCTTATATTAGCTTTCAAATATTTACGTGCGTGTATTCTCTCGTTTTGGACGTTTACTCTCCCGGTTTTGAAGGGATCAATTCATATATATAAATTTTTTTTTTTTTAATTGCGAATGGATATATTATGAAAGAAAAAAAAAGTTTAGTACGAGAATGTATGGACAGTTTATTTTCTTAAAAAAAAAGGCTCTTCTTCACGCACGCCAAATTATCCTCTAACAAGGTTGTCGTGTAAGTTTTCAGGATAATATTATTTCTTATGGCTGTATTATAGGAGGGAGCGAAAATACGGTGTTATGGCAGCAGTAGTGGTATGCCAGCGTGGCGAAATGGCAGTATCCCCTTGTTAAGGGAGAATTGGAGAATATAGGCGTGTTTATACCCGAGGACGAAAAGATCCTGCGGAAGAGAATCAGATTGCTCAACGTCATGGAGGCCTGGTGGCGTCGACGTTCTCAATCCATGCGCAAAAATGTATGCTCTCGATTATCACAAAGCACAGTGGTTTTTCATTTTGTTTTATCGCCACTGTAATTTCAGTTTTGCCTAAATACAAATCCGAGCGCGATAAGATAGAATGTCGGAGGAAAAATGGCGGCTGGTGTGAATTTTGAGAAAAATAAAAAACGTTATAAGGAAAATGCATTTTTTCTAAAATTTCTAATAAATTAATTTGCGAATTTTTTTTAATGTATCTGGCATCGTGACTGCGATCGATCGATTCATTATTAAATTTATGCATCCACGGAATCTGGCGACACTCACGGAATTTCTACAGCCTATAGTTTATCGCTGAAATTACGCGTAAAGAATATCCTAGAAACGACTGTTTAGGCTTATTTCCTCGTTTTACTCTTAACCCCTCGTCTCTCTCGTTTCTCTGTTATTGATATTCCTCACGCAATTTTCAAACTTCTCGCGCTTCTATTTGGTTATGGTTTAAACCGTTCAAATCCTCTTCGTTTTATTGCCATAATTTGTAAAGGTCATGCCTTATGTCGTCTTTACTTTCGTGTTTACTGTGTCTGAAAGTTATATACATATATATATTATCTCAATTTCTAGCTACGTAATAATAATGATTTTCTGCACGTAATTCGCATAGCGATTCACTAACGAAGATTTCTTCCCGAAACATCCCATCAGCCAGCAATTCGCTCCGATCCTCTTGGAATCTTCTGGATTGAACTCCGCTGGCACGTAAGATCAATATCAATCGAAAGTTAATGGCGAAAGAATTACCGGACGTCGTGCATTATTAAGATCTTGGAACTTTGCCCGATCCCCTTTCGCCGTTCATCCTTTTTACTAACCGCCACGAGCCTGCGGCGGGAACTTTCCGAACTATACTTAAACTTACCGGCTTTTCTTTATCGGGATACGAGCGTGTATACATTTTTGTTCTTTCCATTCTTTTTTTAACCCTCTCCCTATATTCTCTTGTGGTTCTCTCTGTTCTTCTCTCGCGCTCTCTCTCTCTCTCTACACAATCCACCTATCCATCCGTCGCCCTGATACTCCATGCTGAGGATTCGCTGCAGAGTTTTGGGAATGTTCGATCGCGCGATCGGAGCCATTTTGCTAGACGAGTTATCTTGCCTTATGAGTAATCGTCTTTATCGACTTCGCGGGGGCCTCCGGTGAGTAGACGTAGACCAGGAAAATGGCGAAAGCGAAACAACGGATAAGGATTAAAGGAGGAAATGACAAAGGAAAGACAAGTTGCGCCAGATAATTAACATAGCATGCCATCTTGTTTCGCAGAAAGAAAAAAGAAACTCATATTCGTGCTGGTCCGGCTTGCTTTGATTTTCCTTCATAAGTATATCTCAAGTAGTTCGTACTTCTTCGTGCAAGTCCGTATAATCTCGTAGCACGACATCCTACGATCGCTATTACTATACATGATATGACTATATATATCTAACATAAAAAAAAGTATTTTTATTTATTATAAGTTATGTCTATTTATATGCCTACACTCAACCTGATCCATAGCAAGACGCTGGAAAGTCTTTACAATTATTTACGCTCGAGATATCACGTGTCCCCTTTGCCCCTCACCCTTCTCTCTTCTACCCTCACTCGATCCTCCTATCCATTCTCTCGTGTCACTCCCTTTGTAAAATCTTCTCATCGCTCGCAACCCTCGAGAACGTTCTCAGTGCTTTACGAGGTCGACTTCCGCGTGAGACGCATTACGAGGAAGCGTGAAGGGGTCGTTCCCCCGTAGTCCTAAGGAGTTTCAGGAGTCGCAGAGCCAGCAGGAGCCGCAAGAATATTTATAATACAGAAGGATATTTTATATCACGTCACTTTTCTTTTCGCAGCTGAAAAACTAACGGGGCCGCTACTGACACACGGCGTCGCTTTATCCAGTACAAGCAAGACTTGTTGACTCTCGAGTACACCACTCTACTTTAATTTCAAGATGGCTTCCGTCAGACTAGAAGACAATTTCTTTTCACTTGCATATATTAATTCAACCACTATTTATGCAAGGATTAGGTATATCCCAGTACTGGCTTCACTGTCTTTGATCTCTCGTTGTATGATATCATCGATCAGCATCCAAAAAGAAGCATTCGATTTTCGATCTCTCGAGATGAAACGTCCTCGTGAAGCTTTACCTATGGAAATGAGATTACAGAATAAGTTAAGAGTGTTTGGTGGCTTCCATTCTTTGATGTTGACGTCGAGTATTTACAAGCGCCTCAAAGCGTCTCTCTCTCTCTCTCTCTCTTTTTATCTATCTCCCTCTCACTCTGTCTTTCGAATCTCTATCGTCTCTTCCTTTGAGAACCATCGCCTCAGCGGTTCGACCGAAAGGTATGTACCGCTGTTATGTAACAAAAATCTGCCTAGTCAAATAAATAGTTATAGTCAAGATAGCGACTGTTGAGTCTTCGAATACCCTTCGGATGATCTTGAATTATCTTGACCTTGTCATGTTCTTGAAATAAAATAGAAATCTTATAATTTGCTTCTTCAGCTACACGCAGCACACTCATAACGTATCCTGAACGTGTTTAATCCTCGTCCACAATGACGTACCGGATTACATAATATAAATCCAAGTATTTATGTTTGGCCCAGCGAACAATTCTTTCTGCTCTAGTGCAAGGAATTGCTCTCGCGACTTTTCTCAAGGCTGCTTCTCAACTCTCGGCGGCCCAAGGATTATTATAAAAGACGGGATATTACGGTATAAGCGCGAACCGAAAGTGCTCTCGTTTATGCGGCGACTAAAGGGGCACGGATTTTCTTGGTCACAAAGGATTCTGTCGCTGCGTCTCTACTTCCGTCGCTCGAACGTGACTGCAGAGAAACTTCAGAATAAAATCTCAAGGAGAGAGGTAGTTTCCAGAGACAACAGAAATTAATTTTTTATTGAAATTTTTCTTATATCATCATTGGATCTTCAACGAGTTGCGCGCAAAAGAAAGTCCAACTTCTTAATGGTAAAAGTAAAAATTCCATCGGGTCTCAGCTTTTCGCGAAATTTTCTCTTCTCTCCTGGATGGAGTCCTCAAGGTGACTTGCCTCGCAGATCGATGAGTGATGTTTGCAAAAAAAAAAGAGTAAAATACACAGGCGAACACACAATAGGAAAAAACTGTGGGAGTTGCTCGAATATCACAACTCTTGACAAAATCCCTGAGGCGCATTGAATGCTGAATTAAAAACGACCTGTATACGGTCTATATATCAATGTTTTTTTTTTCTGTTTCCCACAACTCATCGTTCCTTGTGACAATAATATTCTATGTACACAGAAATACGTTTGACGTGATAGAGGGACTCAAAAAGATGATATACGTGCCGGATGAAAGATCCGAATCTGGAGTAGACTATAAATGTTCCCGAGCAGCTATCACACGAGAAATCCTTTTAAGGATGTAATTCAGGTTGATAAATATCCGAGCTTATCTCCATGGTTAAACATTAGGATCATCCGCAAGCAAAGAGCAATTCAAATTTAGTCAGGCGCAAGTACCTAGGTACGTATAGAAGGGTAAGTATAGGAAGAAGCCATAGAGAAGTTGAAACAGAGAGAAGATAGCCTGAAAGAGGGTTGAGGGTAATAGGGTGAAGGGTGTGTGTGTTCAGTGTAAGGGTGCGTCCTGGTCATAGGTAGGTGAAGGGGGTAGCGAGTACCATAGGTGTATTAAAAGGGTCCAGTACCTAAGCGCAGTCTCATGCATATCAATAAGGTTCAGGCCTCTGTGAGGAGTTTGAACGTTCATTTGTTCCTGTTTCCAACTTCGGCTTAGCTTTCACGCGCAGCCTCTTCCACCCTCTAATTAGCGCGAGACGCGAGCGACGTTCGTGAGGCATTCATTAAAATTCTACAGGGTGTTTACGTGCTTTTTAAGCGTTGACCACCATCCCCGTTCCGAGCTACCCTTATCCTTGTCTTCAGACGTCACTTTTTCTACACATTTTCATCTGACGAATTTCAAACCCCTTTGTATCGTTGAATAGGTACCCACCGTTCGAAAGTTAAATCCAATAGCCTCGTCCTACAACCCCTATATTTTCATCCCTCTATTGGGACTGATCGAAGGCGCACTACTGGCAGACAGATAGAGCCCAATAGGCTCTATTATGTACTACGTATACGACTTAACGTACCATGAGGCTTTCCATACTGATTATGAGTGAATGGATATATTGGCGGTTTCTAATCCCCTGCGACAGCGACGCTCAACCTCTTAAAAAAAATTGTCGTTCTTTTGATATTACCCTATTGTAATAGCGAAGCTAAGCGGAAGCAGAAGGCTAATGCGAATTTATTCAAGTCTTGCACGGGAGGGGGCTGCTTTATGAAGACGTAGAGGGGAAAAACAATAGTCGGGTTTACAATGAAAATATACAAGCTCGTAATTCAGACGTAATAAATCTACGGATTTTGTATACCTTTCATTTGGCACTCGGAATAATTTTTCGCTGCATCTTGGAATGACACGTGGAACGCTTTTATACAGTCGTGAGTTTTTACGTCTGCATTTACCTGCAGTAACGTGAAGTCACAGAGTCACAATCTGATGGAGGTCACGTGAGAGCCACTGACCTGTACGAGGACAACGAGGCAACGCCAAAGCACACTGTTAACGAGAATATCAACGATGAAACATCGACTACGGAGATACGAGACACGTAGCGCGATTTCAAAACATTACCAATCGCCCGTTGAGAGTCTATTTACATTGTTCTCGATATTCTCTCTATAGTATCATGAATATCAATGATATCGAACCCAATGAGAATCGTACAATTAATATTACATGGAGGCCATAGCTAAGCTTTTCATACAGCAAATTGCTTTGGATATCGAAAGCTTCGACCAATTTCCTTAAGCATATAAAGGAACGACGTTGGTTTTTGCTAATACTTAATTTTTTTTCTGTTTTAGGTTATTTTGGTACCACACAGTCACACCGATCCAGGATGGCTCAAGACCTTCGAGCAATACTTTCACAGCTCCACCAGAGGTATTCTGAACAATATGGTCACGAAACTTCAACAGTTGCCGAACATGACGTTCATCTGGAGCGAAGTCTCCTTCCTTTCGCTCTGGTGGGAAAGGTACAGCATCCGAACAATTAATCCAATCTTGCCATCCTTCTTGCTCTCACTTAGATAAGCCAATCGGGACGAGGAGCTGCCCACTTTCGATTCTTTGATTTCGTACAACGTTCTACTTCCGGCTTTTGTCCTTTTTTTTTTAACTTTCTACTCACTGAAACTTTCGTGGACCCCGCGGGATGCTGGGAACCGTGATTGCTGGATCTACTCTCGGCTTCTGTATCTCAGACGAGGGATCTTCGTAAAATGGGCTATTAGGACTGGTTGAGCTTCGAGGGAGGGAGTGAGAAGAAAAGTGACTTGTCGTCCCATCGGTGATACAGTTGGACCGAGTGGCGCGGGGGGTGGCTTATAAAAAAAGGGTGGAAGGTGAAAGGAATGAAAGGGTACGGAAACAAAGGACGCTCGCGTGAAAAGGAAGCCATCCGAGCTGGCTTTTCAGGAAATAATATGCGTATATTACATCTACATATTCTCGTAATTTTGCTCCCAATTAACATCTAGTGGTACGTACGCTTTCGCGGAAGATTGTTTATTTAAAAAAATCGAGAAAAAAAAACCAATTCTAAGCTTATTTTTGAGATATCGGAGAAAAGATAAGAAAAATTGTGCACGGGTTTCCTTTTTGAAATTTATGAATGTTCATTTTTATGAGAATTACGGGACTTTTATCCTGACTACGTGTTTTTGTATTATAATGAAATTGCCGGTCCATTCGAAATGCCGCAGCCTCTTCCAGGTAAACTATAGAAATTTAATCAATCCTTCCCACGCATCACAGAGAAGATTCGAATTTCCAAATTCAAGACTGGCTTTTCTATCTTTCTTTTATCTACTAGTCGCTTTCTTTACCCTTCTCCATTTATTCTCTTTCATGGGATAAATGGAGGAGAATTAAATCGACCTGGAGGACTCCTCGCAGCTTCACTTTGTCCAGTCCTAAGGGATTCTTGGAAATTCTCCAGAGGATTCGTACGACTGTATCTTCGTAATCCTCTATCCTCTGCTGTCCCTTTGCAGTGCCCATCCGACGAAGAAGGCGGTCGTCAAGAGGCTGGTGAAGGAGGGTCGTCTCGAAATGACTACCGGAGGCTGGGTAATGACGGATGAAGCCACTTCGCATATATACGCCATGCTGGACCAGCTAATCGAAGGTCAGTAATTATTCAGTATTTCTTATCATTAAAAATTCTGCATCTCTCAGTTTGAATAAACATATAAATAGGTATACAGGGCAATAGACTCATATAGAGATAACAATTTCAAGCGCGTTAAAGATTTTTTGTTAAAAATTTGCAAGTGACGGGACATTTTTTTTAAGGATGTAACGCGGCACAAGTGTCACCCCTTGAGAAACGGGGTGAACAACTTAAGAAAAATGTGATCCTGCGAGGAATGAATAGGAGTTACAACTCGCTCGTATAACTCTTGACAAGTAAAATCACTTATCATATTTCAGAGGGATTTTCGCCCGTTTCGCGACTCTCTCTCTCTCTCTCTCACACACACACACACACTCACTCACTCACACTCTCTGCATTTCTCTCTGATTCCTTCTCCTGCCTTTTCTAACCTCTCGGAGTGAATTCTTGTTGCTAGACACTGGTACCTACATTGTAGGGGTTGGTTGTACCTGACCTGGTTGTACCACTTGAAATTCTAAGATCTTCATAACTTTTTTTTTCAGTAGGGATGAAAAGTCTGAATTTTTTAAATTGGATATCCGACACTTGAAACACGAATAAATAGTTTCGAGATTTCGGAGGGCTTGTAGGCCGATGAGATAAATGGTATTGAGCATCAGTGGCAACGGGAGGCTGGATACAGTGGCGTGAAGGATTACTGATCGCAAGACATTGATATTGCGGAAAGAGCGGCAAATATGCGCAAGAGCCATAGTAAAATTGTGAGGAATAGGTTCATGGTTTTCTAGAAGACAGGGGAATAGTTTGTCGGAGATTTATTTCACGGAGGGATGAAATGGAAAGAATAATAGTTTTCGCAGGGGAATTGAAAGTAATGGCGACGCCTTATACAAGAGCACTGGGATTCTCTTTCACCCCTACCGGAAATACGAATTAATTCGTTTTCTCTGGCGATGCTCGGCGACCGTGGATCCGGCAACTTCCGTGAAAGCCGCAAGGGGCGCAGCGAGACGTTACGTTGTTAGCTTTTCGGAAGTGCAGCAAGGGTGGTAGCCACTCGTTCGATACCAACCTCCCTAGTAAATATTTGTATTTCCGTACTGGGTGCCTTGTCGCTTTTCTCCCTGTACAGACAAATAAGAAAACTACGGCGTTTTCATACCTTTGGGCTTTGTGCTTCCTATTCCGTCAACCCCTTCTCCTTCCCTTATTCACCACACTTACAAATAGGAATACAATTTATTTTCATCCTTATTCCCTCATGGTATTTTTTACCAATTTTTTTTATCTCACGTGACATAATCTTTTATTTTCTCTATTGACGTTTCTTCGTTTAGTATGCTTTGATTTACATAATCAGCTTTCTTAAACTCGACCTCCAAATTCCCACTCCCTCCCCTCGTTACCAAAGCTTTGAATATGGATGACTGTTACTTCTGGTCCTCCCAGTATGACAATAACATTTCTAGAGCGGATTCCTCGTCAACGATAGCTTCTTTCGAAACGCGACCATTTCTCATATTTACAAGCACGCATAGAATTAATCAATCTATGCATAACTGTAGACAGTATCGAGTGTTAAATATATCGCATGAAATATCCTTGATTATCAGGTCGGCTTAAAAATACTCTTGAAATATAGATTCAAAATCTAGGGTAATGTCCTGCAGTAGTTGTGGTCACGGAGAAAAATCTGCCGAGGAAATAGGTCTCGGAAACTTTTAGGCCTTCCCCCTGAGGGACGTAACAAGACACTGAGACTTTTCTTTCCCCGGTGCCTCCACTTCCGAGGAACTTACGTACGAGCTACCGTATTCCCGTTTGCTCTATTCCTCTTGGTCGGACAAAATATCTTCTCTAACGTTCTTCGGGGACTCTCATATCGGATGCAATTCAGAGCTAATAGCAAGTAGCGAGAAGCTTCAGCAAACGTTTGCGAGCCAAAGTCCTACCTATCTAATTTGCATTGGAATGGGCGAGCGTTATAACACCAAAGAAATTTCCAGCGGCCTATTTTCCAAATTCAAATTTGCCGTCGAGTTCATTTACGTACACCGCCGTGGTACCTTCGATTGTCTTGAGAAAGTACCAGTCGACCCTCTTCCGGTGCATTGACATTCTCGAGTGAATACCAGTTGCGCAAATATCGTGAGGACAATGTCTCAGAGCTAAAATGGTCCCCTTTATCTTTCATTCGAATAGAGGTTGGTTAACATCGTCGTTTACCGCAGCAGAGCTTCAACGGCGGCAAGTTTACGTCTCTCCCGAGGGACAATGACTGCACCTGAATAAAAAGACACGGTAAAAACGGAAATACGGCGTGAGGCGTTGGGACGCTCGACAATTGCAAACGTAATTAAGTCGAAAGGCGGAAGGATCGAGTTTGAGCACAACGTAGAGGTAGTTTTAATTGTAAGAGGAGATATCACGCGGAGGCGAGAAAAAGCTCTTGAGACAATGACGTGTCGCATCTTTTTGCGCGCGGGGTTGCTGTAAGAAGAAAAAAAAAAGGGGGAAAGCACTGGGAGGACTCTTGCGCTTTTTTTAAATGCTTTTTTCTACTCTCTTTTTTAATATCCTTTATACAAGGACTTTCGGAGTAGTGACAACGTCCGGAGTTAACCAGCCAGAGGTATAGGAAAAGATGCGAAAGGCTGGCAAAAGAGAAAAGAAAGAAAATGGCATAGCGACATAGTCGTAGTGTACACTTTCTTAATTTATTTATTCCATATGCAAACGAGCCACTTTAATTAACAGTCTTTTCCCAGCTTTTTTTTTGAATTTCCAACATTGTGACGCCCGTAAGTCGCCATCTACCTTTTCTCGAGGTTGAACGAAGCATTTTGCGTGATACAAAACAATGCTAAGAGCAAGCGAGACAAGGAATGCAGTGCAAAGACTTAGAGAACTTTATCTTACCCAAGAGGATAAAGGAAGGATACAGAGATAGGCAAATGAAATAGACCTACATAAGGTTTCACGAGTAAGGGATGACGCTAAACCACTTTGTATATCCTGTACACGGCCAAGTAGTAACGAAGGGTGGAAAAATAGGGGTTGGATAAAAATTAGAGCGTGCCCGCAATACGGGTGGGACTGTTTTATGTTTCTCGGCTGATTAGATCCGGGGCAATTACCGTCAGATTGGTAAAGGGAGTCGAAAAATCATGGTCGGTAGTAACCTTAAACGAAGGACCTGACCTACATCGAGGAAATTGCCGTCGGCCCGGTGTAAGGTACTTTATTTGGAAAAGCAAGAGGTCGCCTCCCACGGGAAAGAGAACCCTCTTCCCGAGGAAGCGGGGGGGAGAGCGGGCATCGAGGTTTCATCGAGGAAAGAATAAATGAAAAGACCAAGAAACTCTCTCGGGACTTTAGTATCCTTTACTCCGTCGCCCTTATTTCGTTCGATTTCATTCCGTCTCTCTTCCACCTATCTCCATTCAGTTCCATTCCAAAGCACTCCGAACCACCTTTACTCCTCTCTACCCACTAGATATTCACGGCCGATGCTAATGCCTGTAGTGAAAGACAGCCCTTGTGGTCTTGCGAGATTGAATTTCTCTTGGAAATATACAGACAGGTGTGTATTCCATATACGCATATATATATATATATATACACATATTTTACCAGTATAGTATATAGGTATAAAACGCATTAAAGTAAAACCCTATTGACTTTCCCCATGGGAAATTCTAGCAGTATATTGTATTACTTTATAGCGATATATGACTACGATTTACGTAACACTGCTTTTTCGCCATGAAGGTAGCCATATGACGTCATACGTCGAGTGCTTAGATAAATTACGTGTGTACACAGTTAACGAAATCCCCGTGGTCCAGTCCGACTGCACCTGCGTCCCTTTCATGGTTCTAGGTCGCCAAGCGGGTACAAATTGTGCCTTCGTTGCTTTTGGGCTAGGTCAGGGTTCCAGCTGTGCTTATTATCCGCACGAGCGCACGCCATGTACGATAATATGGAGAAAGGTGGAAAAAGGAGCGTGAAGGTCGTTGACGAGGGGCATGAAGTACGTCGTTATTGGTAAAGGAATAATTAGGCAATTACGGATGCATATTGCGTGAAGACGAGTATATTTGTACTATATAGGAATTAGGAAATAGGAATTTCTGCTATGTAAAAAAGAAAAATATTTTTTACTTTTATTCGAGCGTGCATGAGTAATTTTGCAACTACAAAATTTAGAATATTGGTCTATAAATTTTTCTAGTATCATGGCTAAAGCGTATCTGGAAAGTTATCAGATTTTATCAGTTTTTTTTTTTCTTCAAAATTTCATCCGTTACCTCTCCGAGTGTCGTAGAAAATTAGTCTATTTTTAAATCGTGTTATTCTTCGACTTTCCCTCGCAAGGATCCAACAAAGAGAAATCGTCAATGAGATATCGTGGTGAACCTAGCATCGAATGGGTTTATGACGTCATAAAGATAGAGACCAAGAAGGATGCGTTTCGATATTCCACTGCCAGTACTACCACAGTATCGTTGTGTCCCTCTTTATCTGCATGCAACAAAGTGAGACAGAACCACAGTCACAGAGCACTTTAAGCGAATATCGGAACGCACCCCAAGTCGATCCCTAGATTGTCGTCCTGGTACTACCTGATGATGGTCCAGGATATCGGCTGTTAGAGGTTGGCCAAATATGGCAGTCGGATAAATCGTTAGCAACCCTCGAAGATAATCGTATAGTTGATGTGTAACCATCCATCACCAATCCTAAGTTATATTTAGCAGATTAGACAAACTCCTTCGTCTCAGCTTACAGTTGAGTATCGTAGCTGCAACTGCAACTACATTTTCCCACGGATTAGCCAACAACGAATAGGCGTCGCAGAGCCAAGCTCGTTCCTCTCTGTCGCACCGATTCACATAAATTCACTCCGTTCTTTTCCCTATGAATCTCATTAACATATGTACATACCAATTGCACGGATTCTTCGTAAAATATTATCGCACGTTATTCTGCAGCTTATCAAAAATCCATCGAACAAATTAATAGAATATAGAATCTCCAGTATTTCCTATCCCCTTGAATACAAACTGATACCGATTCCCATACTAGATCCGTGTTTTACTATCCCCAGTAGAGACGTATAAGCACGTGAGAACAAGGAGGCGACAACGATAAGGATTGTTGTTGATTTCAAGCCTGGTATTGTGTCGTATTATTGCCTCATCGTACTATTGTGATTACAAGGAGCGATTGGGAAGGGGGGGGGGGATCAAGTTACCCATTTATTTCTTATTCCTAAAGATCCTTAATGACGCAATGCCAGCTACGTGCATACATGTACGTCCATATGGATCGGTAATACTTTCGAAAATTCTAAAAAGGATCTGTTGTTAAACTTGGGCATTGATTTAACGGTTCGTTTCCAGAGGCTCAGGATTCGTTCGCGTTATTTAAAACTGGATAAGCTGTCATGTGTGCATGCGCTCGGGTATGTATGACAGGGGAGGAGAGAAATGTCGAGCCATACTCTAATCATAGCTGGGAAAACGTAGGTATTATGGAATTACTACGGTTTACGTGAAAAGCGCTTCTCTCATCCTGAACACCCCTTTTGCCCGGTACTCCAATACCGCCATACCCCCTTCCCGCCCTCCAGCCCACCACGTAACTTCGTTAATGCACACATGTCGTGTCTAATGAGTTATAATCAGGCGAGGAGCGTTGAGTGTAGTTTAATGGCTTGTTCGCTAGTATTAGGCTCTCCTTTTAGCATGTAATAACGCTTCGTTATGGCGCGAGGCAACCACCCTGTAATTTTGCGGGCCAATAGCTACCTCAAATAATTAAAGTCATTTACATGACACGTATACGGTCCGACCATTTTGTTTTCATTTTTTTTTACATTTTTTTTTCTACGACGTTTAACGACGATCACTGTCGGTGTACTAGTTTACTCAATTTTTTTATTTTTTATTTTTGTATTTCTGTCGATCACCCCCTCCCCCCCTTGCCCATTTCCCTTTTATCGTTATTTCGATGATCACGTCACAATGCGTTTTACGCTCTAACGTTTAGTTGTACGTTAACGCGCGTAACCTTGTTCACGTTTAAATAACCATTGTAAAGGCGATATTAACGCGCAATTTACCGATTACAATGGCCGCTGTGTACTAGCGACGCCATTTCCTTTGTGAATTTTGACATCATTTCCATCGGGGTCGAATTATATTTGTCATTGCCATTGAAGAGCCACTCACGCGGATTCGCAATCCGATGCTAAATATGTGAAACAGTTCATCAGCCGGATCATTAAGAGCATAATTTTTTAATTGGATTAATAAAGACACGCGCGAATTACCTTCGTCGGGAAGATTCGTTATGTTTTACACTCGATTGCGTTACTCGTTAATTGTCAGAACGAAATAACACGCGATTCTCCACTTTGCATTTGGCGAACGTTCATTATTTCTGGAATTTTGCATATTGCTTTGGCAACGTAGCAACAATAAATTGACGATGCTCACGACCAAAGTATATTTACAACCCTATATTCCTTTCGTTACTCAATTTAGGCATATTTGTATATTTAAACAATAGGATTACAGTCTTCATTTTAATTGAGCGAAGTTGCTTTAGCGAATTGTGCAATTCCGTTGTCAAAGACGCGAATAACTTTGAATAACCTCGTAGGGCCACTTGAAGTTCGCACAATATGTAGTTATACGTTGTCGACTTAGTTGGGTACCGGTGGGGAAACCCATGTAGGAGGAGGAAAAGAAGCAGTATGAGAAAGTCCCGGTAGAGGAACGAGGACGCTAGACTATGGTGATTACGATTTAACCCAGTCAAGTTTTGCTTCTCACACGGAGTACGTATTCCCAGACGTCTCCAGGCTTCGTGTCCTTACCAAACTTAGTTTACCTACTTAAAACAGTCTTGCGCTTTCGAATAGGACATCTTTTGTTTTTGTCTGACATTATCAGGGATACCTCTAGGTATAGATAAGCCTGTAAGAGAAGAAAATTGTTTCCACTAAAAATTTCAGGTAACAAAATCAACAAACCGAACGATACATCGTATTTTAATAATGTCAATTTAATTAAGCTAGAATCAAACAGGATTATCGAATAAAAAGCACGATCGACGGCATTCAACGATCAATAGGGAATGCTGGGATGTAATTTAAAATCGGCTGGAATTACTGGAAAAATATATGAGAGACGCTCCACAGGTACGCTCTTAATAATAGAAGCTCGGATAGTTACCTAACAAAGTTACGCGAAGCGTTGAGGGGCGAGAGGGAGTGGTAATGCTCTACGGCTGCGCTATTTATTCAAAAGGGAAACTATTTGTTTTATGCAAATCGCGTTAAACCAAAGCCAACCAGGGTGGAAGTGGGCTTAACATTTTAAACGGCTCATTAGCCAGATCACTGGAATTTCGACTCGATCCAAGGAATAAATGTGCTACGCACTAATTTCCAGAAAGCAGAATTTACCCTTGTATCTTTGCATCTCTTTTTCTCTCTCTCTCTCTCATCCTGAATTATTCTCGTCATATCCCAGACATCGAATTTTGAATCTGTCACCATTCTACGAACTTCATCTCCTTCACGCGATTCCGTGCTCTCGTGTATTTTCATCCGTATCTACCTGATGCATCGCTGATCGTCTAATTGAAATAACTCGTCCTCGCCTGACGCTTCTAATGGCTTAACAATGTCGACGTTCCGCACTACCCTCTTGGCGAACTCACAACTCTAAGCCCACCACCTACCGAATTGTCCGACTGTAATAATTCATGGCGAGGGTCTAATTAAATTCGGTTCCTCTAACGAGCTGTCGCGGGCTTCGAGAAAGCTGCAAAGGAAACCCTTGGTCCGTTGTTAGTCTGGCCGACATTTCTCACGGTCTACCGCGGTAAATCTACCAAAAGGTATCAACCGACCTAGGAAAACGTACTGCTCGACGTAAGGACCCTTGTAATTTGACTTTTTTTTTTTTGGTTAATTCGCAATACGCCCAACTATCGTGCCTCTTGTTCGCTCGATACTCGACATTTCAAATTGTCTCTAATTTTCACCTCTTTTCCGGATTTTTGATCAAAGAATTTTCGATTAAATTTCAGACGTATTTTTCCGGGTTACGAAATTTTACGTAACTTTTATAAGGGGTTAATGAAACTCGGTAACACTCTCCGACTAGAATGCATATAGTACTTTGACGTAAATTCTAGTTTATTTTGAAAAATTTTAACAATACCTGCATCGTCCATTTTTGCGCTATGCCGATTCAAATTACCCGCGCTCGGGCGCTGTAAGTTTTCTCTAGAAGGAAGTATAGAAATGTCTCGCTGTTTCATTCGTCAGTACCACAACGATTTAATTGGGCTCGATGTTACAAAGGGTTCGTTGAAGAATGAAAATAATTCGTACTTTATTTGTTCGATTTACGAATGTCCCGGGTAGAACCGTGCAGTATTTATATTGAAGGTTGCTGTGGAAAAATGAGAAAGAAAATCCGAAAATCAAACGTAGAGAATATTCGGTACTCGGGTCCATGAAAATCAACGATTTCTATATATCATGGCTGTGAGTACCATATTGACGCCAGCGTAAGCGTCGGCGTCGACTAGAACGCAAAATGGACAGACAGACCGTGGAAAAGTACGTGTGCACCCTGACAAAAGCGACATAATTGGATTCCATTGAAACCGTGTCCCAGGCACGTTTTTTCTTTTTTTTTTCAGTCACTATTTCGTCCCTCTTCTTCCTCCCCTCGTCCAGTCCACGTGACACCTTCGTACGAATTTTCGCAATCCGAAACACCAAATCGATCCGCTCCTCCACTCGTCTCGTGTATGAGCGCTTTCCTGTTCTACGTCTAGACATTACTTTATTTTTATTCAAAAGTCGAAATTTATGTTACCCAGATTCCAGAACGGGACGAGCCGGGAATCATGATTTTTTTGAATTGGGATATCACCCACGCCATTTTATTCAAAGGGACAGAACGTGAACGTCGCTACGTGGGTATCTGACACAATCTTTTTTTTTATCTTCAGAATTTGTCCACGCAAAGGAACTTAATGTCACTTTCTGTTAACTTCGACGTAAACTCGTTTTGTATAAATGATCCGTGTGTCTCGCATTAAATGGATAATTCTTTCACCAATTTTTATTTTTATTTTTAAGGTTGTAGACTTCATGAGAAATTTTATTAAATTGTATTTGGCTTTAACTCTTTTCTAACAATTTTCTCTCTACACACACCCACACACCTATATATATATATATGTTGTTGTCTTTATATAAGCTCGTGTCTAACAGTACTAAAGGGAATCGCATGGCGCAAGACGAAATGGATGGATTCATTGTAGGTCAATTCCAAGTTCTCATGGATGAAATTCCAGGACTCATGCTAATTCCTGAAATTCCCGATCCACGCGAACCATCCGGATTAACTCCGTGCATTCCAGGAGACCACTGATAAATAGTCGGTCATTACCAACCTGTCGAGCATTACCGCACACGTAAAACGAGATTATACAACAGTCCGTTCGCCGGAACACAATTGCGAAATCAATGCACCTCAGAAACGACAGCCCCATTTCCCGTTCACGTGAAAATTGATAGCATTTCTATTCTCTTGCTAAAAATGATAAATTACCCCAAAAAAGGTGAGACAAGGATAAAAATATAAAAGTAAACAAGAAATCTCGCCATTCCAAAGACTCTGAAGCACGACGACGGCGTCTTTCGGGAAGAAGACAAATTTGACATAAGGCGCAGACCTACCACGAGATTTAACTCTGATATCTTTGGTCGTGCTTGCCGCACCGAGGGTGGGATAAAGGATAGGGATATATTATCTAACTACCGCTGACTTTAGGTAATTCTATTAGCTGCCGAGTCTTCCCCCAGGATTAATTTTGCGGCTTCTCTCGCAGTTAATTCTAATGGCTCTCGGCTCGTAGTTCTCTCTCTCCCCACTCCCCATATCTGCTTCTCACTCGACCTATCCTACCTCACTCTCTCTCTCTCTCTCTCTCATCATACAAATATTTCTTACCACAAAATTAAGCTCCCTCGACTCTGGCAGTGACGAAATGTTTTATACGTTTCTCTCACATAATGGCGGCAAGTCTCCTCCATCTTGTGAATCGTCAAAACTTTTCGTGAGGATGACGCGAAGATTATACCTGAAACAAGGCTTTCTCCGCCACGAGGATATATTCGTAATTTGAAGCACGAGACTCGAAGGCCTTCCGAAAGGATTTAAACGACGCATATATCTCAATAAAGCACACAGAGTGCCACGCGAGCTTTTTCGTTCGTACAGTCGATGCGTAGTATGTATACCTCGAGCGAACAAACGGTCGCTTCGCAATAATTGGTTATCGATTTACAGGGTATAAACTGAGTTTCGATAATCCTCGAGCGGACGTCCCTCTCGCTCGTATGAACTTTCAAAAGCGTAGACTGACCATCGAGCGTCGGACAGATAGGGAGTACAGTTACCGGCGCGTCGCTACGTGTGTCCTTGCGTTACACGTAAAAGCGATACGAGGGTTGGGAGAGGCAGTCATCGATGCGTGTATACTTCTCTGTATATAAGTATAGCTATATATATACAAGTATATCTATCACGTGCGTACGGGGGTAGCAATGTCCGGAGCTCATCACAAGGGTTGATTTTGGGTTTATGAAAGCGTATTTCCCGTTTGAAACTGGCGGGCGTTCGCGCGAGTCGTTGAACAGCCGAGATAAATATTTAATCGAAGCGACGATCTACTCCGTGCACGAGCTTTAAAAGCGCACCGGCGGGCTTATTGCATTCCATAAAAACAAATAAAATCGCATCGGCCGCCCGCTCGGACCAGACGCGTCGGTCGTCGTCCACCGCTGGAATTAACGAGTTGCTCCTCGCTGGTTTATATGGCGCAAACGAGAGAAAGAAGAGGCGGTAAAAATGGATGGATAAAAAACAAAAAGACAGTAAGGCACGTTCACACTTTAGGATCTTTTTTCGTGCACATCCTGCTTGTAAATCGGAATGTGAACGTGAGAATTTTTCAAGGTTACTCTGTCTTGTGTTTGAGGAGATTCTGAGGTCTCAACCTGGCTGGGTTTAGATCATAATAATAATAACAGTTGGTATACCCTGGTTTTATGGTATGCTATCCCATCGACGGAAGTGGCAATGTTCATTCTGGATGATAGGATCTTTCTTGGTCATGCGTCTCTTGGGGGATACGAAGCTCGTGCGGAATTACCTGCCACCTAGGGGGTTTCTTCTAGCCTTTATAACCTTTCCGCTCTTTACTCTTTATCCTCTTGAGTATCTTCACTTAAAAATATCTTCTCTTAGAAATATCTTCTATTTTCACAGCAGCAATCGTTCCTAGTTTGTCCTCAGCTAATATTGTATTCTTGTTTGCGTAGGTCACCAGTGGCTCAAGACTAATTTGGACGTTACGCCGGAATCTGGCTGGGCCGTAGATCCCTTTGGACACGGGGGAACCATTCCGTATCTTCTAAAGGCTTCCGGCGCTTCCGGTACAGTCATTCAGCGTATTCATTATGCCTGGAAGCAGTGGTTCGCCAAAAAGAGATATGGTGATTTCGTTTGGCGTCAACCGTGGGATCAGAGCGGCTCGGCTGATATGCTAACACATAATCAGCCGTTTGATATCTATAATATCAAGCACTCGTGCGGTCCGCATCCCCATGTCTGCTTGAATTTCGACTTCAGGAAGATACGTGGCGAGTACACGGAGTACTCCGTCAAGGCGACGGACATAACCGGGCGCAACGTCAAACAGCAGGCTGAACTCCTCCTACAGCAATACTCGAGAACTGGTTCGCTCTTTCCTCACAACGTGGTGCTCATGCCTCTCGGGGATGACTTCAGATACGATCATCCTATCGAGTGGGATCAGCAGTATACGAACTACAAGATCCTCTTGGATTACATAAATAGCAGGAAAGAAGAATACAATGCTGAGGTTGTATTTGGTACTCCGAAGGATTATTTTCGTGAAATAGAAAAACGCGTAGAGAAGTTCCCTTCGCTGAAAGGTGACTTCTTCGTCTACTCCGATATCTTCAGCGAGGGTAGACCAGCTTACTGGAGTGGATATTTCACCACGAGACCTTACATGAAGATCCTGGACAGGGAGCTCGAAGCCAATCTCAGATCAGCTGAAATTCTTTACAGTATAGCGTTAAATGTTGCTAAACAGTCCAACATGGATATTAAATTATACGAGACGTACTTTGAGAAGCTGGTAAAGGCAAGAAGGAACCTAGGTCTGTTTCAGCATCACGACGCCATCACAGGAACTTCGAAAGCCTTCGTTATGAAAGATTACGCTTTGAAGCTCTTTGAATCTATTTCCGACATGACGAGTCTTCAGAGTTTTGCTATTCAGTCCTTGGCAGCTACTACAGCCAAATCAAATTCAGTCTACGTTCTTCCAGAGTCCGACAGGGATAGCTATGAGAAGCTCCCAAAGAAGATTCCGATATCCGTCAGTCCACAGGAAACTAAGAAGATCGTCCTTTTCAACTCGCTTGCCCAGCCTCGCCAGGAAGTAATATCATTGAAAGTGACCACGTACAAGGTCCGCGTACTGGATCCACAGAAGAATCCCATATCCTACCAGATTATTCCAGTTATGAACGCCACCAGTATTACCCACGAGGTCTATGTGATCCTCTTTATTGCTGAACTGAAGCCCCTTTCAATTGCCACTTACCATCTTCAGTATGTTGAGAAGGTACCTAGTGAGGCCATTTCCACGGTTTACTGCAGCAGATGTGGCAAGGATACCCTTTTCCCAATAAAGCCAATGCAGACAGGCGACGTGCAGCTGGAGAGTCACAGAATGAAGCTCCTCTTCGACGGTCAGACGGGGTTTCTGAAAAGAGTGACGAAGAAGTCATCAGGAAAAATCATGCAATGTGCTATACAATTCGCAGCATACCCATCGGCACAGTTTCACAGTGGAGCATACCTCTTCATGCCAGATCCTAATCTGCGTGACAATGACAAGGACGTCTTAGAGGTCTACACGCCTCACCAGAAAATCTACATCATCTCCGGGCCCCTCAGCTCTAGGTTGACTGTCGAGTATGGTCGCTTACTCACACATCACGTAGCTATCTATCACACTGAAGGTGGCCTTGCCGAAGCCATCTACCTCAGGAACATTGTGGACTTTGAGACGCCGCCGAAGAACCGCGAGACAGAGATGTTCATGAGAATTCAGACAGACATCCTGAACGGAGAGCCTCCAGAATTCTATACCGATCTGAACGGACATCAGATGATCAAGCGTACCAAGATCGAGAGGATTGGCATAGAGGGTAATTACTTTCCCATAACAACAATGGCCTACATCGAGGACCCAAATCAGAGGCTGACTTTGATGGTGAATCATGGCCAGGGTGCTGCCAGTTATCAGCCAGGATGGCTGGAGGTGATGCTGGACAGAAGAACCTTGTACGATGACTCAAGAGGGATGGGCGAGGGCCTCCTGGACAATCGTAGAACGGTCATGAAGCACTGGATGCTCCTGGAAGATGTAGCTTCTGTCCGGGATCAATACTCAAAGCCATCCCTATTCGCTAATCATCTAAGCAACGCGTTAAATTACCCAGTTAACATATTCGTTTTAGATGGTACAGAATCAGAAGTGAAGATATCACCAGAAGTTAGGTTACTTACTCAAAGCTTCCCTTGTGATCTTCACCTCCTCAATCTTAGGACCAATCATGATCAGAAGCTTCCTCAGTTACCTGTCAATAGCGCCCTGATGGTTTTACACAGACAAGGATACAGCTGTGCTGTAGGTGCTGACACTGTGCTCAAGCATTGTCCAATCAGTGATCACATAGTTCAGGGTACCTCATTCTTCAGACTTAACACGAACGTCACAAAGATGTCCTTGACAGGAACCAGGAGTCAAAAGCAGCTTAAGAATGGTCTTCAGGATGTCAGTCTTCTGCCAATGGAGGTGCAAACATACAACGTGAATTTTGTGCAGTGATTAACATACGATTAGTCTCAAGACGCTTAGGACGATGACAAAGAGTCCGCCGTCACTTATGGGCGGATCGAACCACTGCCTCTTTTCTAGGAAATCGATTTTAATCAAAATCAAATGTCCATGAATTTTGCCGAGATACTTGCCGTGTTGCGCCGATAGTCTCGCGGGTCGATTTCGCAGGCAAACTCCAAAAAAAAAATAGTAAAACAAATCAAAAAGAGGATTGAAAAAGACTAACTTTTTTATAGGAGAGAAAAAAATAAAGGGTAACTTACCCCACTGCTTCCGCGTGTTTGCATGGGAACGAGAATCATTAAATATTACTAATCAGTAAAAAGAGTGAATTAATATAGTCTGCCATGTTTGGTTTTTAATAAATGCCAAATGGGTGGACTGTACAAAAAGTACGACATTGCCAGGACTAAATTACACGGCTGTCACAGTACCATTCGGTTTTTTCCTCTCTTTCTCTCGTTTTCCTCTTTCGCTCTCTCTAATGCTTTCTCCCATCTCTGTTTTATACATATACGTTCGTCTCTTTTGTACGATAATTATTCAAAGAAGATTAATGTTATTGCGTCCTCGGAATACAAAACTGTACATCTATTACACCGATCGCTCTTAATATATATATATATATATATATATACACACTCACGCGCGCGCGCACACACACACACAAAAAAAAGTCATCCATACATAACATAAACAGGAAAAATGGCTCCTAGGACAAATACATCAATAATTTGGGACGAAGCGTAATATTGTACATATCAGCCTGGACTTGCTAAGTATACCGTATTTGTAATAGATTGATATCGAAATAATAATTGTAAATCTTACCTATTTTCGTAATGCCTGCGCCATTGCGCAGACCTAAACGACCGAGAATGTTCTCGTTCGCGACTGAGACTTCCTTGAGGACGAAACGGATACTGAAAATAGAGAAGAAAGACGCAAGAGAATTATGCGCGCAATGTTCTCGGCAAGCGTGAGACAATGGCGATACGTGTATAAGTAAATATGAAAATAATGTAAGATGGGCAGAACGCGATGCGCAGTGAATTATGAACGAGAGAATTTCACGTTCGTCCGATCTCGTAACCGTCATTATTTCATATGACGTTCTTCCAAGATGATTGGGACACTTTAGAAATTGGCATGTTGAGATAAAAGCCTTTGACTTTTTTTTTGTATTCTTTAGGCTCTCTAGACGAGATCAGAGAAAATTAATTCTCGATATTCAACATGAATTTTGTAAATAATTAATTAATGCAATTTAGGTTCATACCAATCCGATAGCTTTAAAAAGACGAGTTTGAATACCGCGTTGCCAGTACATAAATCTAGGCCAAAGTCACGTGTCAGATCGTAAGACCTATATACATACGCAACGAGTAAAAAAAAATCATTTGAAGTCAGATTTATACGAAAACCGGAAGGGAATGGCAATCGTTGGATTATACAAAAATGTCGCAATTTCTAATGAATAATAATCAGCAGGAAATGCGTCGTTAAAGAATAATTTTTAAACTGGAGCTTCTGGTTTAACGTGTACTAAAAAATCTTTTCTAATGATTTTAAAGAGACGGCGGATCATCGGACAATGCAAAATCTTTCGTGACACGCGAGGTTTACGACTGACTGTAAATAGAATTGTTATTTTGTCTCTTTCTTCTCCTTCCTTTTTCTTGTTGTATCTTTTAAAGTGAATCAGTATAACCGGAATGGTGACTCTTGAGTTTGCGCAAATTTTTTGTGCGACGACCGATGCCTGAATGACGCTCTGCTAACGAGTCAAGAATAATAGATAGCAAGCTTATCTTTTACGTTTTTTTTTTACTTCTATTTTTAATTGTTTACGAAAAAAATCATTTTCATAATTGTAACTCATGAAAGCGCCTCCTACGACGATAGAACTGTGCGTGTAATGATACTGTAATATACTACGTGTTTGTGCTGTCTTTAGAGAAGAATTATATATAAATATATAAACTAAAATATATATATATATATGCTGCGGCAAAACGATTTTCAAATTCTATAAATTTTATCCGAACTCGTTTTGGCGCAGATGAAGGATGAATGATTAATGATAATTATACGATATTTCTTAATGTTATGATGTAACATTATATTTATTAAATAAACATAGTAAATAATATTTTATTTGATACTCATGTATATATTGCCATTAACATTTTCAACTCCCTCGATTCCCTTTTATTTTATCCAAACAACGAGCATCGAATAATTGGTTTGCACCAATTCGAGTTCGAAAAGCATCTGATAATAGGAAATCCTGATAATATTGGACAAACAGCAAATGAAAACAAAATTAATTATCATCGGCAGACAATAAGAAAATTAAATGGGTTTTTATTGACAAAGGAAAAATTGGTAATTTCAGTTAATCACGTTAAATCTCCATATCAAAACACACGTACTCCTCACAGATACTCTCATCCAAATAATACGAGCATTAATGAGAGATATCCGTAAAATTATCACTTATCATTCGAGTAATCATGGACAATCAAAAGAGTCTCCGTTAATTAATTGACTATTCCAGAATTCAAAGCCAGATACAATGCTCAGTGGTTTTTGTTACGTGGAGCTAAAAACAGAATGAAAAGAATACGGGATCCTTGGGAACGACTAAACTATTAACAGATTGTTTGCAGTAATTTCAATTTTTCAGAACAAAATTCCCCTGTCGCTCCCGTTTCCTTGTCGTTTTGTCCCGAGTATTCCCGGGACAAAGGCTTATCAATCATACAGAAAGCGCCGTGAGCGGTATACAGGATATAAAATACTTATGCTACGGCGGTCTTTGTTAATGGAAAGGAAATTGAACGGGTTGCAATTAAAACTTGCAACGAAGGTTAGTAAATCGAGGTAGTACGGCAACGGCAAACTTATCCAAATGAAGTTGCTACGTCCTACGTCCTAAGCCGATGTATTTCATGGGGGATGATCACTCTTCATTAAGGTACGTGCACACTAGTATGTATCGGTACACGACGTGCCTGACTTGTTACTTGATTGTAGCAATTACAAAACAGTTTACCTGTGTACTCGTGTTCGGTTGAATTTTAGGGTGTGCATTGAGCGATGGTGGAAATGAATGTTTTGTTTGAGAAGAAATGTCAATATTTTGTATGAACGGAAATTTAAGTGTGACGTTATTTTTTTTCAGTGTCTAAGGCTTTTTGAAATTTCGCTAGCGGCCCAAAGTGGTATTCTAATTTGTATGGAAATACCTATCGACGGATTATCAATCACGGACTCCTCTTTGGCAACGGCGACGAGCAAATTATTCCACAAGGCGTCAACACTTTTCCACTTGACGGTCGTGCGCTCGGATGAGATTCCTTCTGTGTTTCTAAAGTTTCTCTCACTTTTACCATTCTCTCTCTCTCTCTCTCTCTCTCTCCTTTGAGGTCCTATGTCGTTCCAGTTTTATTCTTATTTTCAGTGTTAATAACTTTTCCGTCTTTGAAATCAGCAAAGGAAATGATTCGAAGAAAGTCGATGATTGTTAATAATATTTCTGAATGCTGGACAATTTCATGAACAACGTTCCAGATATTATCCGCATTCTCATCGTGGGAGGTAATCAATAAATGCTGAGAGCAACAAAAGTAAACTAGAAGAGAAGACAGAGAAAGAAAAGGAGACAGAGAAAGATGACGGATAGTAGAAAGGAGGAAAGAACTCTATTGGTCGGTCAATCCTCGATGATGGATTTTAATTTTAAACTTGGACCAATCGTCCGTCCAACAAAAGCTGCCGAGGAGTTTCGAGTATCAAGATGGCCGACGTTCAGGAAATGGCTTAACTGTTTGTCAATATAAGAAAGTTGCAAAACACAAAGTGAGATGGAAGGTATTTCATTTTTCAAGAAAAACAATAAAGCAAAGGTTCAGAGATGAGTTCGTAAAGGTGTTGCTCGCGTTTCTCCTGTCTCTCATTTTCTCCTTCTTGCCTCCCGTGTCTCTGGAAAGCTAAGACACATTCCGCAAGATTATTTAGCCACGCGAAGAGGAAGGAAAGCGGAGGAAGAAGGAACGAAATTTACAATTTACACTGCAGCGCAGCGCGTCGAATCGAGTTTCAGAGCTGAACGAGTCCAAGTAAATTGGATCATTCGTTTAACCGAGCTAAATTCACTTTTCCCATGATAAAAACTCTCTTCCAGACAGATACGATTCGTATACCCATTGAACCGGGCGAAGTGAAGGAGACAGAAAAGAGAAGAAGAAAAGAAGGAATTCAATTCAAAAGATTTCATTAAAAAATTCCATTGACTCCATACTCATTACTTTTATCAGTTTGGATTTTTACCTCTTACCTATATCGATAGGGACACACATAGCATATCAGGGAAGAAGTTGACATATCTTAGGGAGTCGATAAAATGTATTGGCCGACGATAAAGAAAGAGGATGACGAAGGTCGAAGCATAACATTCAGCGAGGACATCCACGATCTTTCCCCATTTAAGCGACTTCGAATCTTTTTTTTGTTTGGTCAAGCCAAAGAGCTCTTCCGGAACCTGGAAGAATTGGGAGCCGCCATTTATCTAAAGAACTTAAATGCGCTCCGGCAAGCTAGCAAGATAAATTGCCATCCACAGTGTAAGCCGGGCCTCTTTTCTATAGTGTATTCACGATGTGTAGCCGATAGCCAAGTGAGAAAATCCACTCGATCTCTGGTTGGCTGTGACTGGCTAGCTGACTAGCAGGGGATCGGGATCATATAAAAAATTTCTGCTATAAACCAGGAAATTCGAAAGTATAGATATACACTCCTATACAGATACAGAAGATGGATGACCTAGGCCGTTTCAGTATACATAACAAAAATGACATTTTTGGAATCATCTTGCAAGATGACCAAAGAGTACCGTGAAATTAGGTGTTATCATTATATCTAGACATTTGTAACTGGTGTAAAAGGAATTTCAAGTAATTTCATCAAGTTTCCCCTTGCTCAAAACGCCCTCGTCCTGACACCTCAGATTGGAAATGATTAAAGAACACGAAGAGCCCTGAAGTTATCAAAGAGAATCCTAAAAAGGAAACGAAACATCCTTTGCCCCTCACACACCTTCCGTGCGAACTGAAGTTATAACCACCAACTGAAGTTATGACACCAACGTTCCTTGAGATTGGATTAATAGACGCAACTAACCTATCAAAGGAGAGCGACAGTGGCGCCGACGACGGCGTAACCCCAAACATTTTCTCAAACTTGCCGCGGTATTTTAATTAGATCCGCCGGGAAGCGTTGCACAGCGAAACTCCTTGAAGGGGTTATAAGATATCTAGTGCTTTAGGAAAAGGAACTTCCAAACAGTTTCGAACCACTCTGTCTTCGTAGCCGCGGCCGACGACTGTAAACATGTTTACACATCTTCGTGTTTTCCGTATGTAACTTTCTCAACGAATTTTCCTACACTCAACCGATTATATCTATATATCTGCGCTGTGTGACAGACGCACTGTTCCGTAACGAAGACATCCAGGTACCCAGAGCAAATCCTCGACTGTAATTTCCAGCTGTGTAACCAAGAAAGTCACTACACAAACATGCTTAAACATCTTCCTCGTGAGAAATTAGTAAGCAATAGATGACGCAAGCAACAACTGTTGGCAGATATATGAGAATCATTAATATTTATCAATGAGATTTTTATCATAAGCACCGTTCACCAGGAGTCTCTGACGTTCAGACCTTCGAGAATTTCTTTTTCCAATTCAGTCAGGTCCAATCCAGAGCTGCAGGTATGTGAAAATGCATGGGCAGGTATTGAGCGGCTTTGAGAAAATATGGCGAACGTGTCTAATGTGATAAGAGAAGGAGACGTAACGATGACGTCTCTCGTACTCAGCGATGCATTGAAAAATGATACTGCGTAGATTCCATTATTTCGTAATGTATAACAGCACGTAAGTTCAATTGATAATACGTATTAAGATATTAAAGTTTTGATACCTCCGCAAGTGACCTATTCAAGGAAATAATCTTTGCTTCGCCAATCTTATTTCTTTTGGGTGTGATATTGGCTCGTCTTAAGGCGGAACCGTAGTCGATTTTTATACAGTCACATATGTCACACAAAGAAGGAAAATCACTAGGAATCGTAATATCGTAAAATCTGGTCGTTCCAAAGAATGTTACTCCAGTGGTTAGGCTCAATCGGAAGCTTTTCGTAAAACGTGAATGAAGCTTGATAGTGACAGGCTGTCGAAAGGAACATGGCAGCCGTAGCTGATTGCCTTGCACTTTGAATACTATTTGTATACAACTGTTTATGAAAATCCAAAAAAGAGCGACGCAAGAATGAAGAAATATTATTGACGAATACACCGTATTACTCCGAGCAATGACTTTGATCTTTTCAATACGCAGTTTTTACGGTACTACGATTCCTAGTAATTATCTTTAGTCAAGTGATATTTATGGCTGCGTGAAAATCGACTACGGTTTACTCTTAAACATTCTTACAATATGGCAAATATTTTGTAGAGGTATCTACGTAGGTGTGTGATACTTGAATCGATTATAAATTACATTTTATAATCCAGAGAGTTCAGAGTAGATAGAATAAAAATGATAAAGTTCATAAGGAAAGATAGTGTTGTACATTCTATATGACGACATTCGCGCGCCATTTGAAAAAAATATGAATATATGAAAAAAAATTGACGCAGCAACTTTTAATATTTCGAATAAATCAATTAATTGATTTTCATGTTCCGGTAATGGACATTTTTTTACTAGATACTTGTACTGCAATGAGGGGATAGAATTAATGGATTACAATTAATTATAATAATCGAATCACAATCGTAATAAAATATTACGATTCGAAGCATAGTATAAAGAATATTACGTAATTATGTCACTTTAGCGCACTGGATTTACAATCGAATTTCTCTCCCGTACATCAAATTACTATTTCTTTTGATCGTCACAGTATTTCTGTATCTCTAAACTATTTTTCTCCCATACTATATCGTCGATTATCAAGATTCAAATAGTTTCACTATATAGTTTACAACCAGTCGTAAAAAATATAACAAAAATAATTGCGATTAGTATACAAAGCTGGATTTGTGGCTTAGCGCTACAGTCTTCCGTAGTTACGGAATATGGATCATTGATCTTTCTCAAAGTCATCGAGTCAATAAACGTCATGGATATCAGTAATTATCGTAGGATTACTTGATAATAAATTACAATCAGGTTTGGATTTTCTTATGCTTTGATTTGTACGATCCAATTACCAATCAGCGTTTCGATAATCGCGAGCTATGACGCACGCGATATGCATACGTCCGTGGATGAACTGGATGTTTGATTAATGTGAATTTAACTTATAAACAGTTATGAGGCGTGCATACTGGCAAAACACAGAGCTAGATAAGCTAAAGGGATTAACAGAAACTCGTTAAACAACGCTACACGTCATTTGCATTATTCTAGAAATTTACTAGCGAGAAACCACGCCATCTTGCGGTTACTTTAGTCACCATTTTAACAACGAATGCCTCGCCTTCGAAATCTACGAATAGAATGAGTAATCGTAATCATAAAAGGGACGTTGGACTGAATCTTCTTTGACATTCTATAAGTTTCTTTCATCATCTCTTTTCTATGTCACTTTACAGATCTTTCCTTTCGTTCCATCTCCCATTGCTTGACCACCGTCTGTCTTTTCGTCTTCTTCTGCTTCTTTACGTATGTTAAATGCGTCATGGCTTTTAGAACGGATTTATGAGTTTTTATAAAAATTTAAAGTTTGAAGATTTTTGCCATCGTACTGAAAGGTGGTCAAGGTTTACATAACAATTAACATTATTTAAAATCTTTAACTTCATGAGCATAAAACTCTTCCCTTGCATATGCGCATAAGTTATATGTAAACAAAAGAAGGGTCATAAATCAATTTTATTATGTACTATATCTGCACTGTTTGCTGTATACATATGTATATTATTTCTCGCCTTGCATTTAATTCGTTAATAATAATCATTATTCGTCGCTTGGATGTATGTATGACCGACCGCAAAATAGAACTATGACGCATGACACTTTCGTATGTTTTATAAGCATTTTTTCCAAGTACCTGAGAAATGTGAAATTGTTTAGGAGGTTTATTTGGCAAATATTAAAAAGATAAGAAATAAAGCGCTATGTTCTTTTTTTCTTTTCAATGCAGGTAAGACGCATATACGGACACTTGACCCTTGGTTGGCATTGACCATTTCACTGACTGCTTAATTTCCATTTGTTACGCAATTGATGCAATTAGATACGTCAATCGGCAAGATAATAGGCTATGGAAAGGTTTCGCCCGCAACGTCCGGATGTTTGACACTAAGTACACGAAAACTTGTTTTTGTAAGGTTTTATACGAATATTATGAAATTTTTTATGCCACTCTATAAACAATAATATTTTCTCACTACTTCCGTTCAGAGTCTTTTGGAAATATTTAATGAGACTATCCCAGCGAGAAAACATCTGTTGCACAAGATATTTTGTAATACAGAGTTATTCCGTTATCAAAGGGAAATGAGGTGCGGATCCTTCGGGAAGCAAGTCCAGTTTAGTAGAACTGTATGCCAAAGAAACTCCCGTTCTGGTAACCATATCTCCTGCATATAAACTATCCTGAGTAATTGATCAAAAGCATACGTTTGTATTACGTATATATTCGGAAGAAGATATAGGGTCGACGTGGAGGAAGAGGAGGACAACCTCGAATTCTTATTAGGAAAACTCGGGGAGACGAAAAGAAACAAAGTGGAAAATGGTCGAAAGTTGATACTACTAGTCCAAGCAGAACTAAATCTGAGACACCCTTAGGCTTCGCTTTCACCAGAATATTCTTCCTCGTTAAGCTCCTCTAATACAATAATCAGTCTCCAACTCTATACAGCGATTACAACAGCGAAGACGCTCTAAGTGATTCTAAAAGCTTAGGGCATTGCTCCTCTTCTCTATCCTCTCCTGCTCGTTCACTTTCCGTACTCTCTCTGTCCCACCTCCTAGTTTGTCATAATCTACCTCGTCTCAGGGTTGAGTTACCGCATGCGGCAAAGCCTCTTCTCTTCTCTACGTTCCATATTTGCCTGCTGGCCCTGGAGATCAGCTTGCTTTCGGATGACTATTACGTAGCGTCGAACTAAAGATCATATGCACCAATGAAGGAGCAGTGTGCCCGACTTCGCCAAGCAAACAGTCAAACCAATCAAACAGTCGAGTCCTTAGCTCCGTTGGCTTCGAGTGGGACACTTACGTTACGTAGAACTAGAGTCGATACTCCAGTAGACATCGCCAGTCTTCCTTGGATGACATAAGACATCTTTGAACGGCAAGGCTACGGCCGTAATCTATTTACTGTATAGTTCCTCTTATCGTTAGAGCAAAAGCGCGTTTTCTTCTACGTTTTCCATAATATTGGCGGCTCTCACCAATCAACCATATATGGACGGACGCATGTCTCGTGGATATTGCTGCCGTCGTGACTTCTCTACTTTCGGGAGTGTTCCGCTGATAAGAAATTTATCTCAGTGGCAAAGGCTAGTAAGAAAAAAATGTCAGCCAATTAGAGAATGAGATCTTCTACGTGTACTCGATGATCGTCATGTGGAAAACACTAAAATAAAAGAGAGAGAACAGCAGTGCTAATAGTTCGTGGCTCATGTGCATTAAACTATCTGACATGGGAAGGGCCTGGCACCTCCTGGTGAACTGAGGTTGGTAAAACAGTGTTTCAATTATCTATATCTCGTTCCATGGTGAAACTTCACCGGCGCTTTGTCGGCGACAGCGTCATGCGGTAATTTTTCTTTTTCACCACGTGTGCGTCCGTCACAAGTGCAGACTCTGCACCTGCGATTGGTTGATTGTGGAGGCTCGACAGTGTGTTTAAAAATAAATTAGTGCTTCTTTACCTTCTCTTTTGCGGTTAAATCGAACCGGGCAGTGCACTCGGTATTCGTAGCCACGCAATTCATACAGTTTCTGTGACGTGATTCGTGACCAACCTGTGGGACCATTTTTAGTAATCTTTTATGTAGTTTATCGTGACGTTTGACAGATTGTATTGAAACACGTATGAAATCTTCGCAGTGCGCGTTAACGCGCCTCGAGACAATTATAGATGTGCCATTCGTGAGTGCCGACATAACCTCGAATTCGCGTTTAAGCCAGTGCTCGTTTCTGCGTATCGTGAGTTATTTTTGTAGCCGCTCCCATCGCTAACCTTAGGTGGAATTTTGCAAAATATATTGCGACATCCAAAATTTCGGATCAACCTTTGTATTTAACTTTACGGTAAGTCACTCTATATTCGGAGCGGTATTTTTCCTCGCTGACGTATTAGTGGAATAATTGAATAATTTACTTCATCAAGACCATTGTATTTCGCATGAATTGTGCCTTTTTGCTACTTATGTACTTGCTTCAATCTTTGAATGAGACTGTCATCCTAAAATAAAATCAACTCACATGACTTTGACGGTTTTCTTAATATTTCAGACTATATGTCAATATGTACAACTTTATATAATTGCTTTATATATTTAATTGGAATACCCATTTGTATAAACATAGATGAAGTGGTACAGGATGATTTCAATCCATTGATACATAATAAGTGTATTTATACTTAGATAGGTAGGTTGCGTAATATTATTGATAAATGAGCGAAATATGCATAATCTGTGATCTATTTTTTATAACTTCTTACTTCAAGAATTCTGTTCTCCCTCATATTTGGATATGAGATACAGTGATGAATTTCGGATCACATCAATTACATTAAATAATTTATCTTGACTTCTTTGATATTATTATAATGATGGTTTTTTTAAATATGATTCAGGTTTTAGGATTAAGCATTCTTAAAAATATTAGAAATTATCAGTTAATACCATGTACAGTTATTAAATTAATGATTAATGACTGAACGAAGGAATTTTTATTTGCAGTATAGATCTGTTTTGATAAAATCAAGTATAAATGAATGAGACTTGATACTCAAGGAAACATTTATTTTGCATCAATCTGTTTATATAACAAACCTATTGTGACTATGTAGTAAAGATTGAAGTAATTTTAATATTAATATTCAAATTTGTTTTCACAGAAAAATTTGTACGATCTTACAAAGTTCAATTATGATGAACAATTAATATCCTTTCACTTATTGTCTCGTCATAATAAATCATAATATTCTTTTATACAAATGAAACAATAGTTTAATCGAAACTTTCCTTGTGAAATGTAATAGGACTGCAAGGAGAGGTGAAAAATATTTATTGCTGCAAGAAATGTTACCAAGAAGATCATAGAGTGCGATGTCCCGCAGCCTGCCAGATAGAGTAGCAGGGCTCTACTATGCCCACGGCCTATTTTGTTCTTCTCACCCAGTTGCTGTTATATCATTGGCGATCTCCGTCGTCCTACTATGCTGGTCAGTCTTCGTTAATAAATTGTCATCATTATATTGTCATTATAGAATCTTCAAATACACTTATCACGTAAACAGTGTTTATTTTCTATATCATCAATGCAAAGTAGCCAGTTAAAAGTGTGTCTTGCTTCAAGAGAAGTTTATGAAAATGATGTTCACAGCTATCCATTAGTAAATCTTCCCATGCCGGGAAACACGCCACGAACCGTGATCAATCACACCATCATCCCAGTCAATGCTTCAGAGAGTTCTGCTTTATATGTTCAGCAAGTAGTTCTGCGAGTAGGTGTCGTACCCTGGTCAGAGGATCTCGCACTGTCGGATGCTTTTAGAGGACCACTTTTTGAAATTTTTAATCTTCTTGAAATCATACGAAATTATCAGGATCCTGAGACGTAAGTATTTTCTAGATTTGTGAGAGATCTTATGACAATGGAAATATAAAAGATATTTTATTTCATCACTATCTCATATCATTTATTAGGCTAAAAACTCTTGGACAAGTTTGCCTGCATATAGAGGCTGTCAAGAGAAAAAATGCAAAAAAGCCAGATGTCTTACCAGAATATAATTGTTTGGTTTTGTCACCGGCTAATCTCTGGCAGCAAAGTGTCGAGATGTTTAATCAGGATACCAATCTTATTGGTACTGTTTTCTCCTATCAGGTACATAGACTTTAGAGTTTTTTTTGTAATATCGTTGATCAGTGGCGCCAACTAGGCTGTTGAATCTTTGAAAAATAATTCTATTGATATAAAACGTTTATTCAATTCTTGTAATTTTGCATAGAATCTTCAACGGGGCAAGATAAGTTTGGCAGAAATGATGTTCGGCATGAATCTTAAAGAAACAGGAGTGAAGAAGTATCCGGTGCGCGTGAGGCAAAGAATTTTGCAATACGCCGTGACAATTTTTTTAAAGGAGTATGACTCTCGGTAAGTCAAATGAATACAAATTCTTAAAAATCCATTACCCACTCGCTAGATTAAGAGATAGCACTGACTTGCTGGAATGGTTTCTTCCATATTATTTTTCCACGAAATATTTGCACCTCCGTCAGAGAGGAATTTGCATAGCAAATAGACCCTAGTCCTCGCCATCCAGCTCTGAGTTGTATAATAAATTCTTTTTCAGATTTGTGAAAGGACTAAGAAATCGACTGACGACTTATTATCCGCTTCATCAATCGGAAGAAAAAAATTCCTCCTATGTCATACCCACTGATGAAACTCTGCACGTTTTTTATCCTGGAGAATTTAATTATAGCGACTTGTTTCCTTTGACTATGACATTCTTCGCTCTCTTCCTCTATGTATATTTTTCGGTTCGCAAAATAGAGCTTGTCAAATCAAAAATTGGAATGGCATTCAGTGCCAGTGTTACAGTAGTTGCATCACTTTCCATGAGCGTAGGCCTCTGCTTCTTTTTCGGATTGACGCTCAGTTTAAGCGGGAAAGACGTTTTTCCGTACTTGGTGGTCATCGTTGGCCTGGAGAATGTCTTGGTACTCACCAAGAGTGTCGTGAGCACTCCAGCCCATTTGGATGTAAAAATTCGCGTGGCACAAGGATTGTCCAAAGAGGGATGGTCAATAACAAAGAATTTATTAACCGAAGTCACAATATTGACGATTGGCCTGTTCACCTTTGTGCCAGCAATCCAGGAATTCTGCATCTTTGCTATCGTCGGACTCCTGAATGACTTTTTTCTTCAGATGGTCTTCTTCTCGACCATCCTCGCCATTGACATCAGAAGAATGGAATTATCAAGTGAGAACTCCAAGTTTCACGTGCCAAATATTCCAGGGTCACGCAAGCAACAATTCACAACGACGATTTCCAATAGGAAGCCTAATATTTTTCGATCCAAGTCCCACCCAAGATTAAATGGAATATCGACCGGTCCTACGAACGTTATTGCTCCCAACACGCAAAATACACCCACCTTGGCGAAGATTCCAAAACGATTAAGGCTCGTGCACTTTTGGGCTAGAACAAGAATATTTCAAAGAGCGTTCATGGTTTGGATGGTCGTTTGGATCAGCATGATCATTTATAATTCCGGAATTATCGAACATGTCATTCACCTTAGCGATACGCTCAAAACAGATTCAGATATCGATGGATATACTATAGACAGGCCCCAGACGTTAAACAATTACATTGAGTTGAATACGATGAAACCTATCCTGACGTCAACATCGACTGTCTCTCCAAATCATTTGAAAAAGCAGGTAATTATGTAAATATTAATAACTTATAGTCTCTTGTTATCATTATTTAATAGTTCACCTTGCTGTATTTGTAGACATTAACATTCGTACATACTTCATTGACATTCCAGAAACAAGTTTGCACTTCGAAATGTACAAACTAATTTCTCTTTTTCTTCAAGGATTCATTTTCAAACAATATAACAGAAGAATTCAATAAATTGAGACCCGTGGACTTTCCCCCATGGAGCCGCTTATCCCTCTATCATTGGTCCTCCATATTGTCAATGTACAATATTTCTTTGGCCGATGAACAGATAACAATACTTCCGACAATAAAATTATCTCACGCGGTCAGTCCTCAGCTAGTCAGGCAAATTAGCAATCCAAATGATGTACAGGAATTTCAATGGCAGAGCTTTGCGACTGCCGCCCTTGACCCCTTGGATTTTTCTGGTGAGTGAACAATTCACGTAAACGGAAGTTGCTAGTTACAAAATAATATAACTTCTTATCCATTCTAAACTAGTTTAATCCATTTCTATTTCTTGAATCTATACTTTCCTTTGTACGTGTAAATATTCACTCCTAATCATACTGCTATATTCCACTTGTATTTTAGACATGGAGATGCCAACAAGATCTGAGGGTCGTGGCTTCAACACGGACGCACCTTTTGTACCGTCTAGTCCCATGGAGATATTCCTTGCTGCTTTACTCTGTCTAGTCAGCGTGGTAGTCGTCGCATACACTATGGTCGTCCTGTACCGTTGTATTTGTTCAAGAAATTACGCGGAATGGCGTGCCAGTTGGTATCAGCAGGAAAAGTCTCAGGACTCGGTGACGCAGTTAGTAATGGAGGCGGTACCATTGGTTTTGGAGGGTCACATTCAGGAGGTCGAATGCATCGCTACTGATGGGAATACAGTAGCTAGTACCTGCTTGGCTGGTCACATCCGGGTTTGGGATTCAACGTCCGGAGAACAATTAGCTCACATTGACAGAAAACAATTCTTCAGTAGCCCACGAAAGGATCTTATGCGTCCAGTTCCGGATCCCGATGAACTTATGTCGGATTACGAAAGCGGTTCTCCACCTTCTAGAGGAGAAATGGAAGCCGCCACTTCACTCGGATTTTATTCAGCCTCATCTAATGTTCATGCGAGGAAAGTGTCGCCCACTTTATATGCACACTACAGAGGTGACACTAGCTGTATGAATAAGAGACACTCGATGGAAAACTCTTTGGATTATGATTATCAGATAAATGAATTCTCATCGGACAAGCAGAAGTCGGTTCGACGAAGTTTGGATCAGAATTTTGAATTCCCTGATTTGAAACCCGTTATCAATACCAAATTCTCAACGATGAAATATTCGCCCACTCAAACGAATTACGAGCAGGGCTTTCAATTTGGTGAACGATTCAAACAGCTGTTTGAGGAACATAGAAACGAGGAATTGCATAAGTGTGAAAGTGCTGAGCAGCTTGTTTCCGGTATTAGTAAATTAAATAGAAATGATTTAATGGACAGTATGACGTCTTTGAGTACAGATAGAACGATGCAAATAGCACAGAATATATCGTCTATATGGTGCATCGATTATCAGGAAAATCTAATTGTAGTGGGCTGTGCCAATGGAAGCTTAGAATTTTGGGAAGGTACTACAGGTCGATTTAAGGTTTGTTATTATCATCTCTATAAAGAAGCAAATCTCGAGGCGCATAGAGTAAGAATGGAAAGTATCTTTTTTCTAGTGTTTATTCGAGGACGGTTCTGGACTAGGAATCTCAGCAGTGAAATTTGTAGGTAACAGAGTAGTAGCTGCGAAATTGAATGGATCTGTAGACTTTCTGCAACTGGAAAGTTACAGTGAAGGTCAGCAGATTGATTGGGGCTTTACGTCATACAGACGAAGTAAGTCAACAAGAATAACATCAATTGCTGATTTGTTTGTTTTTTATTTAAAGAGATTTAACATATACTCAATGCATGAACTTAATTGGCTATTATAGCACACGTCAGAACGGGCAGTGCCGGATCACCAATGGATGTAAACAACATAATGCAACCTGAAGAAGACTTGCGTTGTATGAAAATAGCATCACACAGAGCTCATCAGCAACCTATAACTGTCCTCGATAGCGAGGGTGGTCGTGTTCTAACAGGAAGTCAGGATCACACACTTAAAGTTTACAGGTAATAAAAGTCTCATAAAAATAGAAAATTAAATCATTAACAGTTTCATTGAATTAATCTATTCAGGTTAGAGGATCAACTTCCCCTGTATACGTTACACGGGCACTGCGGCCCCATATCCTGTCTCTTCATTGACAGGGTCAGTCCCATGACCTCTGGGAGTGGATCTCAAGATGGACTACTATGCGTCTGGGACCTTCTTACTGGTAAATTCAATCGCTTAAACTCCTATCAAATCCTTGATTGTTAAATTATAACTTATTCATATTCTCCTCGTGGTGGTAACACTGTGTTACAGGAGCGTGTATGTATAGCATTCAGGCTCACGACGGTGCGGTGGCGGCTATAACCTGTTCGGCCTCCTACGTAATCAGTATCGGTGCCGATGAGAGGTTATGTGTCTGGGAACGATTTCAAGGTCACTTATTACATGCTCTTCCAGCGCACAGAGCAGCCTACAGTCCACAGTTGGTTATGCTTACGCATCATCTACTCATTACTAGCAATCAGGTAAAGAAGCATTTCATAAAGATTAATAAGTTTCTATAAACTATGTACCATGAGCTTGTCTTATCCTGCATTTATAGGGATCTCTGGTAGTGTGGGATGTAAGGACGGGTGATCCTGTGCGAGAAGTAACCTTGGGCCACAAAGACAGTTGTATCTTCGTCAAGCAAATGCTTGCTCTGAGGGATAGTGTCGTTTGCGATTTCGGTCGACAATTAAGAATAGTCAGATTCCCATTGGTGTCCGACAAACTTGACTAAACTTCGCGGTGCGTCTTTACATAGCGGATTTTATTTACTCAAATCGAAGTCTGCTCGATTCGGTGTCGCTTAAGGCTAAAGAGAGAAAGCGACATCGACTCGTACGTTTTTATACTTGTTTTATCCGAATGTTAGATGTACTTTGCTAGCTATTTATCAAAGAACTGCGAGGCCTCTACGAAAAGTTCTATCGTGACCTACCTGTCCTTTTAGGAATACGACGATGCCGCAGTTATATTAGTATTCTTAATCAATTAGAAGTACACGCGATGATGCTTTTTGAAAGAGAGTCATTGACTTTCAAGTAGATAGAATGCATTTGAAATGCTTTCAAGTAGCATCTCTGATGTACAGCAGTTGTACGATGGTCACCGAGGATACTCCAAGTGATGTCTACGTTATTGTCACTCGCACGGAAATGTTTCGCAAAAGTTATTTTCGTTGTACGTCCTGGTAAGTCAACTGTTAATTTGTGAAAACTGTTAAATTCTTTGTAAAAAGCACACTCGATTCCAGTGCGAAGAATGTTGAAAATTGTTGACCTGCACCGCGGAGATTAGACTATTTAATCAATATACGTATAAGTATAAGACTTCAGGGATTATGCATCAACCGGATGATTTAATTGTACAAAGTGATGGAGCAACAGGTGCCTTCCGTGGTATCGGTTTGATAGAAACATTTCTGAGGCAGCATTAACAAATTCACTACCTCCTAGAATATCCAATCGTTCTGTAATATTCATTGATCATCAACGCTATATTATATTCTTTTTATTTTCTTTTTTGTCGTGCAATTGGCTGTGTCATGTATTAAATTGAGAGGCTTGATATTTAATTTTATACAGATGTGTTGAAATTTCATGAAAATAAGAATAGTAAGGAATGATTAAATTATTTTTCTTGATATACTGCGGAGATAGCATCATCAGACACTTTATTCGATGAGGTATATAGAAGCATTTGCCAAACAGGTGCTGTTCTTTGATGTAAAAAAATAGAACTAATCACTCTAGGATCTTTGAACACAGAACCAATGAATCGCAAAAGACTTTTAATAGCAGAGTGAAACATCAAGAGAGAAATTGCATATCTTGCTCTCTCTCTCTCTCTCTCTCTCTCTCTCTTTCTCTCTCTCTGTTGAATAGCGTATCATCATATAAATAGCTAGAATTCAAAAGAGCAACAGACTCTCTCCTGAGTCATCAAATGTTTTACTGTATGTTGTCCTCTATCTTTTTCTTTTCTAATCACGTCCATTTAACTAGAATAGTGGAAACCCATTGTAAGTCGAACAGTGCCTTGTTAAACGATCACGTCGTAGATCTTTATTGTTCCTCCTTGCGATCGATCATCTTTATGCTATGTTTACACTAAACAACGATTATCAACACTTCTATCTTTTTTGTAAATGAAAAAAAAAAGATAGTATTCTCTTAGGCTACTATCACCCACTAATCCACTCGCCAGAAAGATACAAAACGGTTGATAGTTATTATCTATTTTTCAAGTGTAAACGTAGCATGAGAATTTATCATTCAAATTTTAGATTGAAGCGCGTCATTCGAAACCAAAAGAGATGATCTCGAGTCATACACTGTCTCATTTAGTGGTATAATCAATTTAAAGGGTGGCTCCAAAAGATACATTCACGTCACACGATTAATTAAGTATGGGCCATGCTGAGGTAAACGATCGTTGAAGGAATATAATATTTTTTTATTTATGGTATCGATAAGAAGGTGGTCTCTCATAACTATGTTGCTGGCGACCTCCCTGTATCCTTTCCTTCCTCCTTCCCAACCTCTTTCTCTTCCCAAAATCGTAGGTTTAGATTAATCTAGTTAACTCCACCGTAGCACGCTCTTTGCCTTGTAAAAGCTCTATTTAGTTGTAATTATCAATACAGGAGTATATTGTACATATATATTTTCGTAAGAGAAATATCATTCGATAAAAACGCGAAACCTATTTTAATAGAGCAAAAGAAAGAAATAAAAAGTCCTGTACGATTTATTGTTTAGGGCGCCGCTTAGAGAGCGTAGAATCCTTAGGTTTACGTATATAAGTCGTCGAGTGGGATGAGCGAAGATTAAAAAAAAAATACAAAGAAGGAATGAAAAGCGCATATAATGTCGAGCACATAAACACATATTTTACCTATATTATATAGTTTATAACAGACAAGAGGTTATCGTACAAAATGTTACGTATATATTATTATTGAGAATTTTGGCATTTTGTTATTCGTCGTTTATCTATCTAGGAGAAATTTTTTTGTTCGTCGGGGTCACGATTTCTCGTTGTGCTATCGAGGCACGTAAATTCAATCGCCTTAGAAAGTAATATTGGAATGTAAAAAAGAAAAAATAATTCAAAAATGAGATGCGAGGTAGTAAGAGAAATGGGCAAGAAAAAAAAAAGAAAGGTTCAACTTTAGACTGAATAACTTGTAAATTTTGTACTAATGAATTTTATTTTCTGATATTCTTGTTAGAAGCAATGTAAAGATGTTGCGCCAGCGACATTTTCACGTTGAGCTATGGAGATAGGGTTATATTTTTCTGAACCAAAGTTATACACGCTAATGAATCGTACTCGGAATGTCAAAGGTCAAAGGACAGGAGTGCATGAGCGGATCGTTGGAGAAGGCTTGTGAAAGAGAAAAGAAGGGAAGGAGCGAAGAGGAATATTAAAAAAATAAAATAAACGCTTCTAAACAACGCCATTGACTGGCTACAAATAACATATGTGTCGAGAGAGCTGCGTGATTTTTATATTTATTTAATTTAATTAGAATAAGTATGTCTTATGCTAGAATCCATCGTTCTTAATAAATTATCATGTTTAATAATCGACGCTTAAGTTATTCGACGATAGTAATAACTGTTTATTCATAATTTCCTAATGTTTTTTTTTTCTTACTACACCAGACAACAGACTGGAAAATCTTCTTAGTGACAATCACAATGGAAACGTTTGTCACTTATCTGCTGCGATAATATTCAGATTTACATTTAACGTCACAGCATGTATACTTTATGCGTACTTATGACATATGTATTCTTGAGGATTATTTTTAAAAGAAACGATCAACGTTTTCTTTCGTATTTACTATGTTGATTGTCCCACGTAAAAGTTATTGGCTGTATCATGAAATTTTTAAATTTATTCAATGCTCGAAGTACAGAAAATAATTGTCTGTGGAAAACTTCAGTACCCACCACAAGCCGGTTTGCTCTTGTTGTCAATACGTTGATAAAGTTATGTGCACTGATGGGATTATTTGCATGTGGCTTATGAGTCAATGCCTTTTTAAGGATATGCGTAAGCGGCGAGGAGGGAAGGAAGACGGCTAAAGTTTTAAAAATAAATGAGTTTCGTGATTTGAACATTTTGTAAAATTCCACAATTTTTGTTGCCTTGTCCAAAATGCATATTTCATTAGGATTTTTTAGCTTCTTAGGGATTTATGAGGGCCGATTATAATATGCTATTAAAATCCGGAAAGAGCATTCGTGCATTGATCGAGCTGGGAGAGCAGTTAACGAGCATTTACGTGCATTAGCTTTATTTATTCATTGGATAAATTTGAATCAATTAATTAAACTTTCTCGAGCACGATGGGAAATATCAGCATAGATTAATTATGTTATTTTTATGAAACATCAGGCGTTATCAAATCTGTCCCCAATGGCTGTATAATAAACTTCATAAAACATGCAGTTCAGTTAATTAAAACTGACATATCTTCACGAGTATCAGAAACTCATTGAGATTTCTTTGTTTCATTTGTTTTTTAAACATTAATCAATTAATTCCTGGGGCCGACTCTGCTAAGTTCTAAGCGATCAATCGGTTAAGACCAACTACTGATATTTTGACTTTTTACATGGGCTGATATATCAATTGTTACTCTTTAAAGATTATATATCGATATATCCTGTGATACTACCATGTCTGCGAGTTAATGAATTTTTTTTATTGAGTTTACAAGAGAAAAATTGCCAGTTTGATCTACGTACAATAAAGAAACATTGGTTCGATTTTTCGAAATACAAGAAGGATACACCTTTGTTCTTCGAGAGGGGGGAGACGCCAAGTCTTGTATACAAAGAGTAATTGACTATTGATTGACAGTTATCAATCCGTGGGAAAAATAAATATTAAATTATAAAACTTAACTTTGTACCGACAACTTAATATTTGGAATTTGAGACAAATATTAGTAGATGATTTCAAAAATATAGAAATCTTATGATAAGTGCTATTGTACAGATGCACTTAATGGTTAATCCACTGAGGATCGATTAAAGTCTGAAATCGTAAGAAAAATAATTGTTCTACTTATTAAAGGAAAAAAATAAGTCGTAAGCTTACGACTCCTTGGCATTTTTTGTCTTCGAAATCTTATCTCAGCTTTGCAATGAAATAAACCTCTAATCCGAATTTGGATACATCGTTACAGTGCACGTACAAAAGAATGCACGTGAACTTCTTTCTATTGTTAATTCAATAAAGTATTAAAGTATAAGCTATAAGGGTCACGCAAGAATAAGATAAGGATCGACAAAGCGATATCAATCAAATAGTGCCTATATCGTTGTTCAGTAACAGGCGTTATTCGAATCTACGTAAAATAGAAATGAATCTAATTTTAAATAAATTTCAAAACATTTTTATCAAGCTCTGTTTACATATAGCGTTTCAAGCAAATCATATACGAGCTATCTCTAAAGTCTAAGGAGAAAAAGAAATCGATGAATAAAACAAAAATTGATTACTAATTAACGAGACAAATATGCCAATGATATCTGTACGCGAAGCACAGTGTGAAAGTCGTAAAATATCAAATTAATTGTCCATAGGTGCCATCATTTTATTGAATATTGTCTTCAGAGCAAACGCCGTGAGTCAGACTAATTACCATAATCCTAATTAGTTTCTCGACTGTCTCAAACAGTCAAGAAATAATTCGACCGATAATAGTGCGTGATTTAAAGTCGCCTGTATTCCTGCATCTTCTTTTGTAGGTACAACCACGAGAAGGGGAACAGCGAATGCCTGGAGGGAGAAGTAGAAAATTACGAGACATTGTGGCTTTGTAACATGGATAAGTCTGTCAGTCAACTCGTACTGCTCGTAAAAAGTTGACGTAGCGATTAAACTTCAGGTTATTTCACAAACTCCGCGTGCATTTTACGCAACTTTTCGAACTCCGATCGCCGGACCTAATTCCAATAATGTACAGCACGTATTATCAGGGTGTGAATATTGAAATTCTGAGAAGCGCGTGATTCGAGAAAGTAAAGAAAACAAATTGGTGTTACTTGTATTTATTTTTGTTTTTCTTTAATTTCTATTTTATTCCGACAAATTCTCATGGCTATTGTACAAGTTCCAGAAGACGTCGTCAGGTATGACTATGTAATACTTTTTAAGTTGAAGAAAAAATGTAGTCAATTTTAAGGATATTCCATTTACTATCTTCATAAATCTTAATTGGACGTACATTAGAATTTTTATTAATAATTTATTATCCACCGTGCAACACGTCAATTGCTATCTCGACTCGCAAATGGTTTGATTACTTTTTCTTTTTGACGACCCGATCCCCGTACCATCACGATGTACAAATTGTTCAGAAAATAAAGCATCTGACATTCATTGCTAACTGATGAATTAAAGCGCGGCAATGGTATAATCATGAACTTCTTCTTATAAACGAATAGCTCATCTTTGCATATGACACTAATTACGTAAACTCTTATACTCCATATATCACCATGTATCACCGTGTGCATCTTCCTACCTTGACTCGTTATGCTGATTCCACAGTCGTTTTGTCATTTGAAATAAATTTCACGAAGCACATCGTATAGGTTACTATTCCAACCGGAAGTCAAGAATCATGCAATGATCATCTCATGAGGGACTTCCTATACTCATGCCAAGTATCCTTTTCGCATAGTTCGTTCATTCTGGACTGTACTTGTGCTGTAACATGTTTTTTTTTTCCTGTTATTACGCAATTCACATAATTTACCATAAATATATGGTTGGTTGAAAATTGGTATCTTATAAAAAAGTATACAATTCGGATAATTAACCTTGAACATTATTCTGCTGGAGTATCAGGCAAAAAATTAATTCATGTTAATAGTAAATTGTATTATAATAAGTATCATTAATGGGGTGACCATGGGCATATATGATATCGCTGAGTCAACGTTGTATCATTTTTTTTTTTACGCAATTTTCAATCTAGGATCTTAATGTTGTTGCTACTTATTTTCTAATTATGGTTTAATGCACTGTCACGTAGAGTTGAGCAGGTTCGTGACACATGCTGAATATGTACCATGCGTTAATCAATTTCAATATAACAAAATTTCAAAATGATGGCCATTAACTTCGATACGTTTTTAAAAGACTTTAATAAAAGAATACTGAATTTTCATTAAAGTGTGTTAAATCGATCCCCGCACAGGCATTGATAATCCGTTTTTGCATATTCTCAGGTATGGTGATTACTTTTTGATAAACTTTATCTTTTATAAATTTCTTTACATCACGTCATCAAATTATACATTGTTATATATTTTGCGCATTGACATAAATATATTTTGTACAGTGTAGTGTAAAACTTTCGAAATTTTTAAGACACCATTCATTTTGAACTCATTCAAACCATTGGTGAAAGTATTGGTTGGATCGAAAGTCGATAAGAGAGAATCAATTGAACGGTAATTATATTGGGTTAAGCAAAAAGTTTTGAGCGTTTTCCTCTAAATGGCTTTAGTGAGCCATATCTCACAATGTATACGTCGCATCTGGTCATTC